>WOUA01000005.1:600000-1150839 GCA_021397985.1 Sporothrix dimorphospora | reverse complement strand
CCCAGGCCGAAGCCGCACGCATGCGCGCGGCCGCGGACGCTCATGCCCTGCGCCAACGAGCGGTGGCCGAAGCCGAAGCAGCCGCCGAAGCCGTGCGGGTGCGCGCGCGCGCCGACGCCGAAGCGTACCGCCTCAAAGCCGCAGCCGAGGCCGAGGCCATGCAGGCCATGGTGCTACGGCGCGAGGCGGACCACGCGGCCGACCTCGAACACACGCGCCGGCTTGGCGAGCAGCACCTGCAGATCGAGGACCGCAAGCAGCGCATGCTTCTGACGCACGAGCAGCAGCGCACATCCGAGCGCGTGGGCGCTGCGCAGCAGCTCAGTGCCATTGCCGTCAGCCAACGGCGTTCGCTCGACAAGTTTGACTACGCGCAGAACCAGCGCGAGATGCAGCGGCTGGCCGAGGGCCGGATGCTGGCCAACGCGATCAAGCAGCTGCCGCCCGGGCAACAGGGGCAACCTGGGCCCGGTGGCCGCAACGTGGCGGGCTACATCATGGGGGAGATCCCGTAAGAGAAGGGGACGTCTGTACGTTGTTTTCAGTCATGTTTTGGTTATTTGGAAAGATCTAATGAGCGACATCTATTGCTGAAAATGAGTTCACATGGAGTTATGATATCAAGATGTTTTATGTCTGCTTTTTAGCCATTTTTGCACTGGGATACTAGCCTATAATAATGAGACTCCTTTGTGACATGACTGTAGTTAATAACAAAAAATCAAAAAGAAAGTAAATGGTGAAGAAGCTCGATGAAGAAATCGCGGTCAAAATAAACCTTCGCAAAATCAAACCACGTGACCAATCACGTGTGAGGAGCTCGTCAAGTTTACGCGTAATTGGTGTAAGTGGAAACTGGGACGCGTCGCGGGTCGGCCAATGCAGCTTAACGCGTCTGGGGCACGAACTGCGACCACCGCAAACAAGTGGAAATGCAAAGTACACAGAAACAAGCAACGACGTCGTCCCCAAAATATTAGGCAATCGGTCATTGACGGCAACATCGCCATTCTCCTCCATTTGACCTCTCAGCGAGCCAATTTCATCCCTCCTCACAATGGACACTGACGTCGTCACCCAGCGCATCGCGGCGCCTTTGCCGTCCGTCGAGACCGTCGAGACCGCCGAGCCTACACCTACGCCTCGACCGGTGAAGCGGGTTACGCTCGGCGGTTTTGTCGACTCGGACGACGAAGATGACGAGGATGACGCCCATGGTGCAAATGCGACGATCGCTGCTCCAGCCCAGTCGGCAAACACACAACCAACGGCCACCGAGGCCAGCACAGAATTGACAACACAGCCGGCACAAACACAACCGAACGAGACACAAGCAACACAGCCCACAGCACCAGCCACGAATGTCAACCAAGATGACGACACAAACATGCACGATGCGCAGATCCCGTCACAGGCCGAACTCGACGACCTGATGGCAGAGACGGCGCCGCCGAACGAGAGCCAAGAGAGCCAAGAAGGCCAAGAACCTGAAGAGAACGAAGAAGACCGCTACGACCTCCTGTTCAATGCCGGGCCAGCCGCTGAACCTTTGCCGACAATGACGACAACGCCAACCGTTCACAGCACGGTCCTCGTCCAGACCTGCTCTGGTCGTGCCATCCCCGTTCGGCAGCGCAGCACACCACGCGCGCCGGTGCCGTACGAGACCATGGTGGCGCAGCGGTCCAAGACGAAAGAGGGTCGGGCACAGCGCAACTTTTACGGGATCGCAATCCACGAGCTGGTGGACGGGGCGCGGGCCGAGATAGCCGTCCAGAAGGAGGTCCAGAAGAAGGCCGAGACGAAGAAGGCCGAGGCGGCAGCCGAGGCGCAGAATGCCCCACACGCACCAGACGTCGTCGAAGTTGTTGGCAAGCCCACCAAAGGCAAGGGTTCATCTGGCCGCCGGCCAAAACGTGCGATGCTATGGACAGAAAAATACCGGGCGCGCAGCTTCATGGACCTGGTGGGCGACGACCTGACGAACCGGCTGGTGCTGCGGTGGCTCAAGCGGTGGGACCCGCTGGTGTTTCCGGGCGCGCGGAAGCGCGTCCCCCTCGTCAAGAGTGCGGCAAATTCAGACAACAACAGCGAGGAGGTTGAGAAGCCCCACCGCAAAATCCTCATCTTAACAGGCCCGCCCGGGCTCGGCAAGACGACGCTGGCGCACGTGTGCGCGCGGCAGGCCGGGTACGAGGTTCTGGAGGTCAACGCCAGCGACGACCGCAGTAGGGATGTGGTCAACGGGCGGATCCGCACGAGTCTAGGCACGGAGAGCGTCAAGGCGGTGGAGCAGACCATCACCGGGGCGGCCGACACCAAGAAGGGGAAGGTGGCCCGCCCCGTGTGCGTGATCGTCGATGAGGTGGACGGCGTGGTGGGCGGCGCGGGAAGTGGCGGCGAGGGCGGGTTCGTCAAGGCGCTGATCGATTTGGTGTTGTTGGACCAGAAGAATGCCAGCGGCGCCACCTCCGCCCAGGCATCATCGACGACGACGATGACGACGCGCAGGCGCAAACGCGGCGATGACTTCCGGCAGATGCGTCCGCTCATCCTCATCTGCAACGACATCTACCACCCTGCGCTGCGCCCGTTGCGGCTGTCTGGACTCGCCGAGATCGTGCACGTGGGCAAGCCGACGGTGGACACGGTGGTGACGCGGCTCAAGTCCATCTTTGAAAAGGAGGGGATCCCGTGCGAGAAGGAGGCGGCGCGCAAGCTGTGCGAGGCGGCGTGGGGTATGGCGACGGGCAGCGAAGCGGCGCGGCGCGGCACAGAAAGCACGGCAGAGGGCGACCTGCGCGGCGTGATGGTGGTGGGTGAGTGGGTAGCGCGGCGGCTGCGTGCGACGGCATCCCGCGACACGTTTGCGTCGGCGTCGCCGCACCTGACACGGACCTGGGTCGATAAATATATGCTACCGGATCTCGCGAACGGCGGCGGCGGCGGCGGCGGCATCGGCGCGCGCGGGCTCGGGCGGGGCGGCGTGCGCGAGATTGTGACGCGCATTTTCCAAGAGGGTGCCGGCTTTCCCAAGACAGCTGCCAGTTCGGCAGGACCATCGTCGTCGTCAACCACATCTGCCTCAGCAACATCGACGTCCGCCGCCACGTCATACCGCCACGAACAGCCCAAGGAGCAGATGAGCTTCGCCGAGACGCAGCAGCGCTACGGCATGGGCCGGCTGCGCGAGATGATCGAGACCAGCGGCGACGTCGACCGTATCATGACGGACATATTCGGGGAGTACCCGCACCGCGAGTTCAACGACGACAGCTACCTCAGCAAGCCCGACGCGGCCTACGAGTGGATGCATTTCCACGATGCGTGCGCGCGCCGCGTCTTTGGCAGCCAGGAGTGGGAGCTGGCGCCGTACACGAGCCAGCCTGTGCTGGCGTGTCACCAGCTGTTTGCGACGTCGCGCAGGCATGTCCCGGACGACACAAAGGCAGGCGATGACGGCCGGCCTGCGTTGCCGTTCACCGGCCCCCGTGCCGACTTTTTGGCGCGCGAGGCTGAAAAGCACAGCCGGGCGGCGCTGCAGGCGATCCAGGCACAGTTGCCGCCGTCGCTGCTGCGCGCGTTCCGCAACGCCGAGGACCTGGCGGCCGACTTCCTGCCGTATGTGTTGCGGCTCGTGTCGCCCGACGTGAAGCCGGTGCTGGTCAACGTGGCAGCGGCCAGCAGTAACAGCACAAACACAAGCAACGGCAACAGCAAGTACAATGGCCCCACTGCAGTCGCCAGCGTCCGCCGCGAGGGCGAAAAGGTGCTCGTGCGCCGCGCCGCCGAGGTGCTCGCCGAGCTGGGCATTAAGATGCAGCGCGGCATGCTGGAGGACCCCACGAATGCGCCTTCCGCGCCTGGGGCCCGCCCTCAGTGGGTCTACCGCATGGAACCCGATCTGGACATGTTGGCGTCGTTCGAGACGGCCGGCGGTTTGTTGTTGGCCGGCAGCGCGGCGCCCACGCGCTATGCTGTGCGGCAGGTGCTGGACCAGGAGCTGCGCAAGACGCTGGCGGCGCGCGACAATGCAGCCCGGCAGGCGCGGTTCCAGGCGGGGACGGCCTTGGGCACGCCTTTAACCAACATCGACGACGACAAGGAAAACCAGGGCAGCAGACGCAGTACGCTGAAGCGCAAGTCGGCGGTGGCAGACCTCGAGGAACTGCAGGCGGGCGTCAAGCGCGACTTTTTTGGAAGAATCATCGCAGAGGTGTCGTCGACAACAAACGCTCTACAAGAGGTCGACGGCAATGCCCGCGAGGGCCGCAGCTCTGCCAAAAATAACACCGCCAACAACGACGAAGACGACAAGGCGCAGCGCGTGTGGGTGACCTTCCACGAAGGGCTGAACAATGCCGTGCGCAAGCCCATTTCTGTTGATGAGTTCTTGCGAGGGCTGTAAGCCTGCAATACTGGTGCGGAGGGTGGTATTAATGCTGGGTGGTCTACGGAGTATTGCATGTTATGATCAAGGAAATGATGTCACATAGCGTTGCTGGGCGTTTGATCTTTCTTTAGTTGTTTACTATTATTATTTTACTTTACGTCCCTCGTTTGCAATAATGATCATGGTTTGACTTGATGCAGATAGGCGTAACAGACGTTGTTGCTGGGTCTCCGTGATCGGCCAGAGAAAGAGCCGAAGGAGGCTGTACAAATAAAAGCAGCCTTCTTTCTTCCATCATCTTCGGCCCTCTCTAATCATTATTTACTAAACTTTACTCGTTTCACTACAAATGGGTGCAGCTATTATCGACTTAATCGACTCAACATCGACGCCACATTTTTACTTTCCAACAACCGAGCGTGGCTGTGGCGGGCACGAGAATTTGAAGTAATACGGAGGAGCAAAGAAAGACACCCAAAATGGAGAATCACCCTTTCTGAGATAGGCAAGCTGCGCGATCATGTGTCCTTTCAACGTTGGGCGTTGGGACGCCACAATGAGCGGCTGAGAGACAGAACAACAGACCAGAGACGGTCAACCAAGAGACAGTCAAAGAGAAACAGATGCGGTGAGCGCGTCGCCCGATAGGACCACCGCAGCAAGCCTCGTCCATTCCCGTCGATTGTCCGTGCAGACGTGTCTATCTATCTGTCTCTGGCCGTGTCTGTGGCGTTTTTCTCTTCGTCTCTTTGGCGGACCAGATTGTTTGAGGTCCAGAGTCTGACTTTTTACGACGTATTGTATCGCCTTGAAAATAGCAAAAAGATGTGCAGGCAAGCGTCTGACCAGAAAGAGTCCACGAGGGCGAGGCCAATAAAAAGGTGCCTGGATAAAAAGGCAGGAAGTGGAAAAGGAGAAAAGAAAGATGAGGAGGAAAAAGAAGAAAAGTATGTCCGAAAATGAATTTCCCGACACCCCTGTCACTCCTCTATCACGTCCATGTCGACCAAACAAACATCATCACCCACCTCCATGTTCTCCATGACCTCCTGACACGCTTTTTGTGCTGCTGCTCTTCTGCTTCTCTGCTTTCTTTCCTGTCCTCAGCCCTCGGGTCAAGCTCAACCAACCAGAACGCGGCATCTGACCGCGGCCTGCTTTCCGCGATCTTGGAAGGAGGTGCGTGACAGGGACCAGACCCGTTTCAGCCCTGGACCGAAAGAGGGAAAGAAGCTCTGGGCAAACGACTTTGCAGGACACTAGAAAACAACCTTATGAACAGAAGACAGGGAAAAGACAAGAGCCGACCAGGGTGGAAAGGCTGAGAACAGGGTTTAAAAGGCGAAAGCGAAATAAGAAGTCTGTTTTCGAAATTAGGTTTTCGACGCGCCCGGTTCTTGGCAAGGTTGTTGTCGCCCATACCCTTCGACAGAACACTGTTTTCTCTGGGTTCTTCCTGGTCGCGTCTTTCAGCTACAAAGAGGCCTCTTTTCGTTTGAAGCTTTTCCTCTGATTTCTTGTTTTTAGCTGCCTTGGCAGGGCTTTGTCGTCAACAAGTGCCTCCGTAGATTTAGCAGGACATACGACATAGTTTTACTACCCATACCCTCCTCGTTCTCCGTATCTTGGTCGTATTGCTCGACGTTTTGTGTCAGATGTTTAAATTATGGAGATGCATGTCAGATACAGGGTGTATTGGAGAGGAAAGAGGAAGAGGAAATGCAATCTTTGCCCATCTCCATGTTCTCCGATTGACAGAGAATGGCCAAACGCTGACCGTGTTCTCTGGCATTGCTGGTTAACTCGTCAGTTCATTCCCCTCTCTTCTATTGTCTTTTACACAGTTTCCATCTCCCGTTTGTCTCTCGCTGTGTTTACTCGATTCTGCCTAGAGAGCTAGCCAGACGGGAGAGAGACAAAAACCCAAACCAAAAAATTAGGGCAAAATATCAGGACAAAACATCAGGACAAAAAATCAGGACAAAAAATCAGGACAAAAAATATTGAAACAAGCGGGGACTTCTAGCTTGTCTGTCTTGCCCGTGTCTCGTTCGCCCTCTCTTCTTTGTCGACTGCGCCCGACCTTCACGCTTGCACGCGGCTGTAGTCCACATTCAACCCTTCTGTCAATGTCTCGAACATATCGCGCTGCGGCCCAAACGCCACAGAAAGGCACAGCCGGGGCACTTGTCTGGTCTTTTTCTTGACATCTTTTCTTTCCATCGCCGTCACCGGATCTCTCCGTCGAGCGAAACTGTCAACGGGCACACTCTGTAAGGCAGACCAGGGACTCGGCCCTTTGAGCTGGAGCAGCCACCATCGTCCATCTTGCTTTTCCCGGTCCGCCAAGCAGCTTGCCAAGCAGAAAGCCAAGAGGCGAGGGAACGGGCACTCCTCTCTCTATCACTCGCCAGGGGAGGCAGATGTACACGGGGGACAGGCCTTGGGACAAGAGCCTTCAACGGGTACGTCGAAGATTGTGTGCAGACAGAAATGGGCATTTTGAAAAATAACGAGAAGACGGAACATGAAAATCAAATGCTTGAATTGACACGTAAATAAAAAAGGACGATGTAGAAAAAGAAGCAATAAGACAACAGCATGGGACATGCAGAATACAGAACTCTGCATATGCCGTAGCTAAATAAAGACCGAAGGGGGCTTGCCGCCCGACTGGGGAAATCAAAGAAGAAAAAATATGTGCATGCTGCAAGTCTATCTTACAAGACAGACCCATGGGTGATTGGTCCTATCAGCCGTAGGGCAGCAGGAGAACCCCGGTATGGCCCTGCAGCTGAAAGGGGGATGGGTGGGAGGCGGCAGGACAACCTCTCGTCCAGAACCCCGAACCCCATGTCTGGTCTTTTTGCTTTTTTTCTTTTTATTATTTTCTTTTCTTTGCTCCTGACTGTGGCTGTCTTCTTTTGAGAGATGCTGTTCTGCCCATATAAAGACAGGGGGTGGTCCCCAAACTGTGTTCTGATTGTCTTTCCTTTCCATCCTCATCGTCACCAACAACAGTAGCTGTTTCGCCAGACCTCGCCAATATCCTCCGACCTTATTCTCTATTCTTTCTCTTTCTCTCCACGATCTCTCCTCCGCTTTTGTCCTCTTTTGTCCTCGTTTGTCTTCCTCGACCCCCTCGCCGCCATGACTCTCAACGGCCTCCTCGCCGTCGGCGTGCCCGCCAAGCTGCCGGCCTTCATCTTACCCCTCCGCATCGCCATCCTCGTCTTGTCCGTCATCATCCTCGCCCTCGCCGCGTTTGCCCTCTCCGTGTTCGGTTCCTATGCCGGCTACCTCGGTGGCTACACGGGCGTGTCCGGCCTGCTCATCTTTGTCGTCATCAAGACCTGGATCATCTATGGCGTCCTCTTCTTCCTCGAGTACAAAATGCCCCAGCTCTACTACCGCATTGCCGCTGTCGTCGCCTTCGCCTTTAGCCTCATCTTTTGGCTGTCCGCCTGGGCCTGGTCCGCCTCCATTGCGTCGTTCTGGCTGTCCACCGTCTGCTACTACGGCGTCTGCGATTCTGTCGACAGCTACGCCAAGAAGGAGGGCGGCGCCCTGGCCGCGTGTGCCGGTCTGGGCGCAGTCGTTTGGTAGGTCCTTGCTCCGCTCGCTCCTCCTTGCCCTCGCTTCGCTTGTCGTCCTTCGCTAACCGTGTAGGGTCCTCTCCATTGTCAACTTTTTCTTCTTCATCCGCGGCTGCATCGCCGACCCGCCCATCGTGAACCAGGCCGAGCTCGGACAGGTCGGCGTCGTCCCCAACAAGGAGGCCCAGGGCGCTGTGTACCCCGTCGACGGTGCTGTCCCCGGTGGTGTCCCCACGGCCACCGCCGCGCCCGGCCAGTATGGCCAGCCGCCCGTGCAGTACCAGCAGCAGCCCGTCTACGGCCAACAGCAGGCGACCTATTAATAACCCGCGGGTGGTGTCGTGATGACTTTCTTTTGTCTATGTGTTTTTCTTTCGTTCCGTACGATGGTCTCTGTTTATTAATTGTTGTTGATCGGTGTGTCTTTCATGGCAGCGGCGTCTTTCGTTATCCCCATTCTGTACATGGTTAATTTTAGCATGGATTTATATTGCTTCGACTTTACTTTTCTTTTTCTTTTTTATTTCCAACAGCGGCACCGTAATAGACTCTTGCTTTCTCACCAAAAATGGTTTTGAATCCAATCGTATGGATCTGACTGCTTGTTACGTCGGACTCGCTTGTTTGCGCATGGCCTGTTACTTGCCGTAGTCGGTTTGTAGAGGCTTTGCTTTAAGAAGTAAAATGTTTAAAAAATAAAAAATGTGCAAGCACGGAGTATGTGGGAGAAAGAGGCAAACATAAAAGCGGAATTTTCGTCACCCTTGTCTGCTGTTTTTCCTTGTTTTCATGCTGCGTTTCGTTGTGTCACACACAAATAGACCCATCTTCCAGGTACGTCTCAGGCACACAGGTACAGGTACAAATGGTTCCTACGCAGGGACACAGTCAAACGGGCACGCCATACAGAGACATCAGGGGCATTTCACAGGAATTATGTGTGCTACAAATGTCCTATGCGTAGAGTCATCTTTACTCATTTTGCCCACGGAAAGCAAGGTCTTGTCAATCGTTTCCAGTATCTCCCTTCTCTTTTTCATCTTCATATCGGTATTCTGCCAACCGTCGAGCACTCTTCCACTTTCTCCTCCTTTCCGCTGCTTCTCATCCAGCTCCCACAAGCTGCTTCGGCTTGGCATTAGACTAGAATGCTTACGTGGCCCTCTCTGGCTTATTGTTTGATTATTCTTGCGTCCAGACGACGTCGGCAAGGTGCTCTTGGTGGGGCATCCTCTCCCACCATCGAAGCTTGGTTACCTTTCCTCGCCAGAAGACCAGAGCTGGGCACGGCCGGCCTCTTGACGGTGATACTGCTCCCTTCCAGTGGCTTCACTGTTATTGAGAGGTATCTTCTATACATTGTCTCTCTTCGGATCCGGTCGTTGTATCACTCGCTCTCTCTTTGCCACTCGTCGCCACCTTTTCTTGCTCTCACCCCATGAGCTCCCGTCTTCCCGACCACACTCGTCTCTTGCTGCGAACACAATAGCATTCCCATTGCCCCCTCGCCTTAATCTCTTTCTTCACCTTCTCTTGCATAGACGAGCACGAAGAGGTACTCGAAAGCTAGACATCATGTGGCTGCCCTTGCACGACAGCTCTCCTTGAACCACAGGGCAAGGGTGCCTCTATTTGCGGCCCCATTACACGAGAGAGCTCTCCAAAAAGTGAAATAAAACTGCAAGAGCCCATAACTATGGCCATATCTGCGACCATGGACGGACATTGAAGATTCATGATGTTAGCTCGTCATGGTCACAAGGCCAGTCCCGCCCCTGTCTTTTTTTGTCTCCTTTGCATCTTCTTCTTCTTCTCCATTCGAGAGACATGCTGAATTGACACAATAACGAAAGAATGCCATTCATCCTGCGGGAAATCCCATCCAGGCCGAGAGTTTGGCCCCCAGTGAATAGGGAAAAGAAACGGGCCGAGCCAGGATGAGATGGAGATCTAGATCTGGGAGGGGGGAAACGGGGAAAAGGTTGGCTGTTGAATGGGAAACTAGCGGCCAAGGAGAGCAAGATGAGGCCGCAAAAAACAGTCCGATATATGCTTTTCCCTGGTGATGACGAGGTCCTTTCCCTCCCGTGCCCAGGCTGCCCAAGATGCCTGCCATAAAGAGCTTCTTCTCCACGGACGCACACAGGTTTAAAAGAAGCATGCTCGGGCCGTGCTTCCATTTGCACCTTTCTCTCTCCTCTCCTCTGGTTCTCTCTGTTCTTTCTAGTATTGCCATTTATTTCTCTGCCTACCACAAGCACTAATTTACAAAATCACGGACGAACAGGTCATTTTCTGTTCCTCCTTTGTCTCTTATCATATTCTTGCCTCTCCTGCTCCTCCAATTTTGGATTCATCACGAACACGTTTCCCATCACCACCACTGTCCAACAGTCAAGGTACGTTGCTTTCCATGAACTTTTTCTCACATTTTAACATCCAAACCGCCCACCCACTAGCCTTCCCGCCTTCACAGACACCGCCATGGGCAGCGACCACGGCCCTCAGCGGTCGCTTCCTGCGACGCCGCGCCGAGCCAGCCAGCAGTCGACGACAACTCCGGCACCGTCGTCCCTGGAACGTCACCATCTGCAGACCCCGCCGAACCAAACTCCACTACTCCTATCGCTTCCGATGTCGATGCCGATGTCGATGCCGTTGTCGATGCCCCTAACCATGCCCCTGGCTCTCCCCACAGAAACGGCCGCAGCGTCACACGACGTGTTTGGCGAGCACATGTACTACAGCCAGGACAACAGCAGCAGCGGCAACAACAATAACAGCATGGACCTCAGCAGGCACGTGGACATGGGCAATATGAGTATGGACCTGGGCCTGGACATGGCCATGAACACTAACATGGGCATGAATATGGACGTCGACATGGGCGCGCTCATGCACATGACTATGCCAGAGGACGCCCACATGGGCTACAGCGGCTTTTCCTACGATCAAACATCATCCTGCAACGCTCAACCGTCATCCACCAGCTCGACACCCGCGAACACGCGCCAGACCTCGCCGCCATCCGTGTACCTCTTCAACGAGCCGAGCATGCACCTGAACAGCACAGCGTCGCCATACGGCGATCCACCGACCAGCTACTCGTCGGCTAGCTACTCTTTTAACACATCCATGGCGCCCACAACATTGTCGTCTTCCTACCCGAGCCTCTATCCTCCTATGCAGGCGACGACAACAGACGCCATGGAGACCACAATCACACCTACCATCACTGCAATGCCACTCTTAACGAGCAGCAATATCAATACCATCAACGACCGTCCCCCCTTGACTCGCAGCCGCGCTCGTCAGGTCCGCGGTGCCCATAGCACGCACAGTGTCCGCTCCGCTTCAGATCCCGTTCCTTCCGCCGAAGATCGTGGACGCGGTCATGGTCATACCCGTGGCGCCAGTTTCGACAGTGCTGACGAGGACTACTATGACGAGAGCCGTGACATGGATGACATGCCGCAACGAGTTGGACCCAACATCAACGGCCCCCCGCCCACCGATCCGGCCGACTGGCGCGCCCGTCTCCGCTACTGCGAACAGGCTACCCACAAAGCTTCCCTCGAAGCCAGTTTGGTGCGTCTGATGGAGTTTCCGGAGGGTTTGGACGCGACCGAGTTGGAGGCTCGCCGCGCCGCCAACCTGCGCTTCGACCGCGTCCGTGAGCAGCGTTTGAAGGACCGCAACAACGAGGCCGCCAAGCGCAGCCGGCAGCGTAAAGTCGCCCGCATCGAGGCCGCCGAGCAGGCGATTGCCGCGCTGCGGCGGGAGCGGGCGCAACTGGCGGGGGAGGTGCAGCAGCTGCGGCGGCAGCTGGCGGCGGCGGTGTCGACATCCCCGGTCAAGACGACGCAACGAATCCAAAAGGGACGATCTGTGACAGCCGCACCCACCACACCCGGACGACGCAGCAGCGGAAGCGGAAGCCGGCCGAGCAGCGGCTCACCGAATGGGCGGGGCAAGACAAAAAGTCGTGGCAGTGATGAGAGTGTCAATGACAACAACGAAGATGATGGCGAAGGGAGTGACGATGACAGAAGTGACAGCCCTCGCCACGGCGGTTCCATTACTGTCGGTATTCTGGTTTAGGAGAGCAAAAAACGTCTCTTCTTGAAGGACTTGATTTGCGGACCGGGTTGTTGTCAGGCGTTTGTTTTCTTTGATGTTATTTTCAGTTCCGTTTGATTTTTCTCTACGTTTGTTTTTTCTCCTTCTTTCTCGTTTTCATCGCATCTGACCACCAGCATCTCTTTGCTCTTCCATGGAAATATCCTTCTAGATGGGGCGCGCAAGCACTCGGGATAAGAAGCGTTTGGCTTTGTTGATTTTGCTTGGTTTTTGTTCTCTTTTGTGCTCTCTTTTCTTTTTGCTTTTACTTAATACCTGAGTATCGGCGGAGTATGGACTCCGGCGGCGTTTGGTCCTTTTGCTGCCTTGGCCACATATTGTTTTCGGTTTGCGTAGTTACGTTTCTTTTATTTCCACGGTTTTTACCACAAGATTTACACATTAATAATCATCATACATCACAATCATGTCTACTGTTTGTTTTTAAAACAACAACACGGGGGGGGTTTTTGGTGTGAAAAAGGATACCTATAATGTAATACTCCGTCATTACTGCCCCAATTATATCTATCTATGCAACATGAAAGCAGGTGTATCAACTGGTGAAAGGTGTGTGAAAAGACTTTGTAACATCGCCTGTGTGGGTATGCATGTAGTATCCTGTCTCTGCCCCGCGTAACACTCAAATCGCGTGTTCGTGATACTTCTGCCGCACAACATGCTCCTTCCCCACAGTCTGTTCTCCTTGTGCAAGGTAGCAACCCACCAGACTGTGTACTGCCTTGCCTCCCGTTTCAGCCATGCATCGTCGTATTCGTGTAGGAAAAGTTCATAAAAATAAAAGGTATTGTAGGACGTTCGAGCCAAACAAGAACGCCGGAGAGAGACGTGAAAGAGACACCATAAGAAAGCGTAACAGAACAAGAAAGGAAAGGGCTCACGACAACACACCCTCCAGGAGCTTGGCAATCCGCGGCACCGTCGACAGAATCAGCGTAAACAGCGTCGACACCGTCGCCAGCCCCACCATGATGAACGCAGCCACCACCTTCTATGCCGGGACTGTGTCGTTCGCCACCCCCTTGGCTGCCGCCCGAGCCCGCGCCTCCACCGCGCTGCGGTCGTGCACCAGCCGCCCATTGACCCACACCTTTTTCGTGTTGCGGTCGTCGCCGTTGAAGAGCCACTTGGCGATCCGGTCCTCCCACGTCTCCCACCCAAACACGTCCACGTTGCCGTCCTCAGTGCAAAGGCTCAAATCGTCGTCGGCGCCCGTTGTCTCGTCGGCAAACCCACCCGTCACGTCCGTGTTGCCGTTGGCGTCCACCAGGCCGAGCCCGATCAGCTGCGCATCCCACAGCATGCCGGGGCGGAACAGGCCCAGCCGGTCGCCCATGCCCACCACGTGCGCGCCGCCCACGGTCCCCAAGAACAGCACCTCTTCGACCGAAAGCTTGGCAGCGTCGTCGCCGCCCATGGCCACGTGGCGGCTAACCAGGCTCGCCAGCCGCGCCGCCTCCAAGATGCTCGGCGAGTAGCCGCCGCTCATGTCCGTGCCCAGCCCCACCTCGATGCCGCGATCCAGCAGCCACCGCACACGGGCCGCCCCGGACGTGATCGAGCTGTTGCTGCACGGGCAATGCGACACCTTGCTGCCGCGCTCGCGTATCAGGCTCGCCTCGGCGTCTGTGAGATGCACGCCATGCGCCAAGATCGTTTGTGGCGTCAGCAGCCCAAAGTGGTCGTAGACGCCCGCGTACGATGGCAGCCCGTCGACCTCGCCCGCTGACGGTGGCACGATGTCTTTGAACAGGTCTTTGACGAGTGCCACCTCATCGCGGTTCTCGCTAATGTGCGTCTGGATGGGCCAGTTGCCCTCCTTGTGCAGCCGGCCCAAGCGGCCCAGCAGGTCGCCCGTGCAGCTCGGCGCAAAGCGTGGGGTCAGCACGGGGCGCAGCAGCGTGTGGCTCGGGTCGATGCTCGCAATGTGGTCCATGCACGCGCGCGTGGCCGCCTCCGCCTCTTCGGGCGTCTCGTCGCGGTAGTAGTCCGGGCTGAACTCGTGCTGGTCCATGCAGACCCGGCCCACGAGCGCGCGCTGCCCGGACTGCAGACAAAGATCGGCCAGCAGGTTGGTCGCGGGGACATCGACTGTGGCGTAGTAGGCGGCCGTTGTGGTGCCATGCGACAGCGTCTTGCGGATGCAGCGGCCGTAGACCCGACGGGCCTTGGCGAGGTCACGCAGGGACGCTTCGAGCGGGAATGTGTATTTGTTGAGCCAGTCCAGCAGCGTGGACTTGCCAAAGATGCCGACGTTGGGGTATTGGGAGGCGTGGAGGTGGGTGTCTGTTTTGTTAGTGGGGTGCATAAAAGCAAAGGTGTCAGGCGCATGGTGGACTCACCGATAAATCCGGGAAAGAAGAACTGGCCCGGCCGTGTCGCTGTGATCTTGGTGTCGGCCGCCCAGCCGAGACTCGGTATCAGCGATGCGCGGATCCACGCCGCCGGGTTGTGTCGGCCGATCGGCGGCAGCTCCTCGACCGCCAGGATCACGCCCGACGCCTCGACTGCCACGATCGTATCGTGCAGGTACTCGATCTTGTCCAGCGCCGGCGTGTGCACAAACGTGCCGAAGAAGATTTGGTTCGCCATGGCTACAGCTTTATGTAGGTTGTTGGAACAGCCGAAAAGGTTGGAAAGGTTGGGAAAGGTTGCTGGCGGATGAAATGCACGATGTGACGCCGGGTCTAAGTGCGAGGAGTTTGCAGTAGGGCATCAATGATGTAACGGATAAAAATAAAGAAGAATGAGGATGTCGGCGACGCGGACGGGACGTGCCAAAGGCTTTGTTTCGTTTGGGGGCGTCCTCTTGGTTTATTGGTGTTGAGCACGGGTCGCGATCACAACAGCGACGACGACGCAAAAATGGTTGAGAACGACCGGTCACTCTTTCCCAACAAGCACTGAGCTGTCCTCGGAGCCGTGCCTTCCTTTTAAAAAGCAGGTGTTCCAAAAAGCGTTATTTCCCTGTTTGGGCAGGAATGAGACGATTCTAAAAGTGAATGAAAAAGGAAAGAGAAGAGAAAAAGAAGGAAAGAGCGATGCGTGTGACAAAGATGGGTATCACAGACAACACAGCTGTGGCGGCTGATGAACAACCAGAGATAAGGATGAAGACGAGACAAGGAGCTGGCGGGGAGCTGAAAATAGACCCGTGACAGGAAACGATGCAGATTGGACAAGCTTTCCCCAGGCCAAGGCTTTATCCTCGTGCAGTTTCTCGTCTTGTCTGTTTTTGGAGGCGTTTGATAAAGGTCTTTGAATCTGCGTCTGGGAGCTTGACGTTTTATCTTGTGTCGCCGTGATGGAGTAGAGCAAGTAGAAGAAAACGGAAAACGAGGAAACGGTCAAGCACGCGAGCTTGTTTCTGTGGTGGTCGTCTGCCGTCGGCTTTGTACTAAAATGAGTGCGGAGCAGCGCCATTGACTCGCCCGCATTTTCTCAATCATACGCGGACTGAAACGAACAAGTTCGCTTCAGTTCGGGGATTCAATGGTTTTTTTCTCCTCTTGTTTTCTTCTCCTGTTTTCTTTCTCGTCCACTCGTCCACTCCTCCGCCCCGGCGCTGCCCCGTTCTCCTCCGCAACGCTGTTGCCTGCGGCCGGTTGCGATGAACCCGTCCGCACCGACGAATGTCTGTCTTTGTAGTGTCGCGATTTGAAGCTTTCTTTCGGGGCTTTTGGGCGGGACCCTGCCATCATACAGTTCCTTTGGAGGGTAATGAAGCTCCACCGGCCAGCGGCGGTGGCCGACCCCAGACACTGGGTCACATGACTAGACGAACAGGCAGAGTGAACTCGCTCTCAAACTCACCAACATCTCACTTACGCCTTTGACATCACGATTTATTGTTGCAAATATAGTTTTGAGCTTCTCTCTTTATTAATTAGACATCTATGGATTTTGTGTGACTCAATAATAAATCGTAAAAAACATGCGAAACAGAAACCGGCAAACATTCTACTCGTTAAACCGCAAACAGAAATATCAAAACGTACAACAGAACAAACAAATAACGAAAACAACAGGTCAAACACCCCGTAAATAAGATGGTTCGCTCAAGATGGGTTCCTCCACCGCCAATGCTACCCCTTCCTTCTTAAAGGGATCCTCTACATCCTCTCCATACAGCCCCTTGCAAACGGCCACGTTCCACAGCGACCGCCTTTGTTGGCTCGTCAGGCGCTTCTATGCCTCCACGCCCTCCGAGTCGGTCTCGATCTGCGCGCCGTTGACACCGTTGGTCTCAACACCGTTGGTCTCGGCGCCGTCGGTGCCGTTCACACCGTTGACAATACCGTCCTCCTGGTACTTGTCCCAGTTCGCCAGCACGTGGCCGATGCGAGGCGAGTTGGTCAGCTTGTACACGTCCTCAAAGTACTCCTTGGTCAGCGCAAAGGGCTTGGCCGTCACGTTGGGAATGTATTTGCCAATGAGCTTCGCCGGGTCAATGGTCGTCTTGTTGATCTTCTTGAGCAGGAACGACCGGAACGGCTTGACACCGCTCCGCAAAAACGTCGAGTGGAACGGCACGTCGATGCCCCGCAGCGGGATCGTCGCGAAACCGCGCTGCAGCTCCAGCGGAGTGGGCTTCTTCTCCGTCTCCTGCGCGCAGCCGCGGATGATCTCGTTCAGGTGCTCGCGCACCTCCTCAATCTTGAGCTGCTCGCGCATCTGGTCGATGTCGATCTTCTGCACCTTGAGGAAGTTGGTCACCCCAGCAAGCGTGTCGAGCGCGCGCAGGTCACCCGCGCACACGTACTGCATGTTGGCAATGTTGAAGTTGACAATCTCCAGCAGCCAGCCCGTCTCCTCGGCAATGCTGCTGACAACGAAGCGCAGAGCCTCCTCGTTGAAGGTCTTGGAGATGCGGCTGGGGTTCACAGCGCACATGGAGTAGTTCGAGCGGCCGCTCGCGTCGCGCTCCACCGCCACCTGCATCGTCAGGCCGCGATAGAACACGACCGACACGAGAGACTCGATCGGCATGACATCGGCCAGGGCCGCCAGCGCCGAGTACTCGCCCAAAGAGTGACCAGCAAACGTGCTGTCGCGCGGCACCAGGCCCTTGGCCTTCATGTCCTCGAAGCTGGCCTTCTCCATGAGCGTCAGAGCAGGCTGCGTGAACTGCGTTGCGGACAGCAGACCGGTGGGGGACCGATAGGTGTACGACGACGTCGTCTCGTTGATGTCCTTGAAGATGCGCTCCGACTTGATCGAGCCGTCCGCCATCACCGTCTCAAACGTCATCGCCATGTAGTTCTGGCGAATGAGCTTACCACGGGGACCACCGAAGTGGATCGTGAGCTCCTTGGGGTTGTTCTTGACAATGTTGGTGATCGCAAAGCCGTACGTCTCCATCAGGTACTTGTCGGCGCGGTCCCACACGTTCTTGGCGACCTCGCTGCTGCCGTACAAGTCCATGCCCATGCCCTGCTCTTGCGAGCCCTGGCCCGTGAAGACGTAGGCAGTGACAGGCTGTTCAATCTCGGCCTCACCAAGCAGCACCTTCTCCTCCGTCTCCTTGTTGCTGGCCTCGACCTTGATGATCTTGCGACCGCTGATCATGCCGACGTGCTGCAGCTTGACGTGAATGTCGTCGTTAGGCAGCACCATGCCAACAAGCGACGCGTGGAAGCTACGCACGCGGCCAATGTTGTTCTCGGCCGCCCACGTTTCCACCAGGCTCCGCACTGCGGCGCTCGAGTACATGCCGTGGGTGATGGTGCCAGGGAGGTTGGCGTAGTTGGCAAACACACGCGACACGTGGATGGGGTTGTAATCACCAGACACGCGAGCGTACGTCTCGTTCGACGCGGGCGCCCGCAGAAGCAGAGGCGTCCGGCCGCTCAGCGGGATCGGGTTCTCAAAGTTGATGGGCTGCTCAATCGACGAGCCGTGGCGCTCGAGGTAGTCGATCACCGGGTTGCCATTGGACACACCGGCTTCGTACTCGACGCTGGCCACCTGCACCACCTCCTTGGTCGGCAGCTCCAGAAGGACCTGGCCGCGCGTCTCGACGTGGCTGAAGACGGTCTGGTTCTTGAACCGCACCAGCGACTGCAGACGGAAGGTCAGGGTCTGGCCCAGCAGAGAGATGTCCTGCTGGTCGTCCAGAAGGAACCACTGCTTGGACCGCAGGACAGCAATGTCCTTGGTCGTCGCCAGGTGCACCTGCATCGGCAGCTCGGTCTTGCGCTGGAACGTGTTCTCATAGTCCTTGTACTCGCCGCGGTACAGGAACTGCGAGGTAACCTCCATCACGGCCTCGCCGTCACGCACAATCGTGCCGCAGACCTCGACCATCTTGCCCGACTCCTGGTTGATGACGGCGTTGATCTGGGCCGTGGTCGAGACAACGTCGCCCTTCTTGAGCGGCTCGGCGCCAGGAAGCATGCGGAACTCGTTGGACAGATGCACCAGCTTGAGCAGGTCACCATCAATGGTGCTCGGGAAGATGGGCTTGGTAATAGCCTTCCAGCCGACAACAATGGCAAAGTCCATGGGCGCGTAGACAATCTTACCAGGGCGGTCAACGAAAGCCTCGCCCGTGTTGCCGACGGCATGGACGAAGTCATTGATGGCCTCTCCAGTGATGACGGCCTTGCCACCGTCGAACTTGCCGGTCACCTCAGCGTTCAGGTTGATCGGCTCGTTGCCGAACCACACGCGCCAGTAGAACGCCTTGATGCGGTCGTTGCGGTCCTCCATGACCTCGTGGATGGGGGCGTAACCAGCCTCGGGGTGGTAGGTGAACTTGAGGGTCAAGTCGACCGGCTTGCCAAGAGCCGTCGAGTGCTTGATGACATTGACCTGGATCTCGTTCTTGCCCGTCAGCTTGACGTGGAGGACGTCCTTGTACTGGTTCTGGCGAGGCTGCTCCTTGACAATGATCTCGGTCTTCTCAGGATCGTTGGGGTTACGGATCTCCACAAACAGACCGCGTACCGGGGCGAACACCCGCTTCATGGGGTTCGTCTGGTACTTCTTGCCCTGCACCAAGACGTCCGAAAGTAGGAGGGCGTGGCGCCAAGAGTGGCCCTTGCCGGCAAGCAAAGTCAGCCAGTCATCCACGTTCGGCAGAGGAATGTTGGGCGAGTAAGCGAGACGGTAAATGTTCTTGTGCTCGTCGTACGACTCAGACACGCTCTCCAGGTCGAGAGGAACGTCGGTATCAACAAGGTTGCCACCAAAGTACTCAATGGTGGGAATCTGTGCCGCGTCGCCCTTGTAAACGTCCTTGGTCAGGCCAGCGATATGGGACTCGTGGATGCCGTCGAGGATGGACTGGACGGGCTCATCGACAACCTTGGAGTATCTGACGGAGGCAGGGCCCTGCAGAATACAGGTACGGCCCACGTCCTGACCAATGACGGCCTCCAGGTCCTCGGACTGCCAGAGAGAATCCTTCTTGAAGAAGAACTCAAAGTTCTCGTCCAAAGCAGGGACAAAGGTCACCGGCTTCTGGCCACGGCGCTGGCAGAGCATGAGGAAGTGCTGGACATCCTGGGCGTTGATGATCTGGGTCTCCGCATCGGGGTAGTGCTGAAGAATGTTCTCGACGCCAGAGTAGGGCTCATCAAGGTCCGAGTAGTTCTGCAGGCGCGAGGGCTGGTTGGCGTCCGTGGTGAAACGCTCCTCGACACGGTGGATGAAGTCACCAGTGAGCTTCTCGAACGACGGGTCGATCCAGCGCTTCTCGTGCTTGACGTAGAGCAGCTCGACCAGGCGACGGACAACCTCGCCGTAGGTCATGTCTTCCAGGTCGACGGTCTTGCCGGCCTTGTCGCGACCAAACCAGACCTTCTGGAAGTCGTCGTTGAGCTTCTTGATGATGTGCTCGCGGTTCTTCTTGAGCTCAGCAACACGCTTCTCCTTGGGCAGGCTGAAGATCTTCTGGTCCATCTCGGCCCAGAAGCGCACGCCGCGGGTAGCCAGCTTGTGGATGGGCTCGCCCATCTCAGAGCGAACCGTGATGACACCACCAGCAGGGCCCTTGTAGGTCTTCTCCCACTCGCTGTCTTCGACACCGGGGGCATCGACAATGGCCTGCTTGGCATTCTTGCTGGTGTGGGCCTCCTTGGCGACCATCATGCGGCTACCAAAGAGACAGCCATCATAGGGCATGGGAGGGTAGCCGTACTTCTTCGACCACTCACCAGTGATGTAGGGGTACGTGTCGTCAGCACCACCGAAACCACTGCCAGCGACAAGAATGATGTTCTCGGACCGGCGAATGCGGCTGTACATCTGCAGGATCGGCTGGTGGAAGTCCTCGAAAGAGTGGTGGCCACCACCACGGCCACCGGTCCACTGAAGGAGAACAGGGAACTTGGGATTGGCCTTGGCGATGTTGATGACGGCCTGGATGGCCTCGACCGAGCCGGGCTTGAAGGCAATGTGCTTCAGGCCAAGCGTCTCGATGTACTCCTGGGCAACCTCGATGGAAGGAACACCAGCACCAATGGTGAGACCCTCAATAGGCACACCCTCAGCACGCAGGCGGCCAATCAGAGGAATCTGCCAGCCCATGGCACGCGGGTTGACGTAGATCAGGTTGATGGTGATACCACGGCCGGCAGTGATGGCACCCTCGATCTTCAGAAGAGCATCGGTCATGGTCTTGGCATTGTAGTAGCCACCACCGCCCAGCTCAATGTGGTAACCGGCGTTCATGGTCGCAGCGACAAAGTCCCATGGCACAGTGGATGGCGTCATACCGGCAACCATAATGGGGGGCACACCGAGGAGCCGGCTCATCTTGGTGTCGACAAAAGTCTGGCCACTCTTGGTCTTGATCAGTCTGGGGCCGTACTCGCGCACCCAGTCGATGGCGTACTTGACAGCGTTCTCCTCATCGCGGTCAAACAGCTCGGGCTTGTAGCCGACCTCCGTGACGGTGCCGTTGACAGCACCAGCCAGAATGACACGGACACCCGTGCCCTCCTTGTTGCGGCTGGTGAGGATACCAAGACCAGAGATACCACCGGGGCCGAAGTCCAGGACATGGGTGGCCTCGGGGAAGGCAGTGGCCTTCTCCCAGTTTACAGGGTCGCGCGTGATCAGACGGATCAGAGTAGGCACAATGTTACCCTGAATGCTCTCGCGCAGATCCTTGCCATTGTTGGTGTCAAAGACGGCCATGCCGAGGTCCTCAGCATCGATCTCGATCTTGCTCAGATCGTCGTCGATGAGCGCGGTGGCCTTCTCAAGGTAGGGGCTGTGGAAAGGCGCAGTGATGGGCAGGAAACGGTTGACGAAGCGAACCTTGCGCTCGGTGTGGGGAATGCGCGTCTGGTCCAGACCAGTGGGCGCCTTCACCTTGCGCAGCTGCAGGTTCAGACCGTAGAGGGAGATGGGCGGGCCAGTGACGACCATGTTCCGCGGGCTGTTGATCAGAGAGATGGCAATGTGGCGGTCGGTCGGGAGGTACTGGTTGGTAGCATCAATGTGCTTCTGGACCTGCTCCTGCGACAGGTCGCGGATGCTCAGCATAGGCGTCGGCGTGCCCTCGCCGTTATCGATCGAGTCTTGGAGCATGGAGGGTGTGAGGGAGGTGCGGGGGAAGGTTTGCTGGCTGCGAGCGCCGATCCAGAAGAGAATGGTGAGGGCGGACTTGGCAAGCTCGAAGAACGACTCCCAGGAGTCAGCTGCGGCGGTCACGGCGGCAAGGACAATGCCCTGCGAGTGACCAGTCGCACCACGTATCCGCTCCCGCAGCAGGCCGGGGTGGATGCCCAGGACCTTGCAGGTGACGCCGTAGTGCGCGAGCTGGACGAGACCGATAAGGGGGAAGCTGACAGGCGCCGACACGAGGTAGTCGGTGTCGGGAGTAGTCTCGGGGCGACGCAGCCACGTCATGACGTCGAGGCCCTTGGGGAACAGCTTGTCGGCGCTCGAGTGCTTGGACAGGGTCTGGAGCAGCTCAGCGGCGTTCACAATAAGGTCGCCGACAAAGGTGGGGTAGGTCTCAAACAGCTCGCGCAGTTCCTCAAAGTACTCCTCGATGTTGCCTTGGCCACCAAAGATGTTGTACAGATTTGCCGAGCCATCCTCGGCGGCGCGGAAGAGCGCGGGCATGTGGGGGCGGATGGTGCGGTTGGAGACGGCGCGCGCAGCATAGTAGCTGCGGATGACGACCAACTTCTTGCTGTCGATGCCGGGCAGCGTCGCAGCCAGCACGTGGACCTCGTTGCCGCGCAGGTAGGCGCGCTCAAACTCGTTCAGGATGAGCTTGAGCACCTCCTCGTAAGAGCCCTGCGCGTCGTCTTCGCCCTCCTCGACCTCGTTGGCAACGAAGCCCATGAAGCGGGCGACGAGCTCGGCCACGGACGAGGGCTCGTCATCTTGGGCAAGCTCGTCGGTGGGTACTGGTAAGCTGGCGGCGAAGCGCTCCTTGAGCTCGGAGGCATGGTAGTGCAGGTTGGTGGGCACGAGGAACGACGTCTCGAGCGAGCCATGGGCCACGGTCAAGGGCCGGAGGGAGTTGGACGTGCGCGGGGTCGACACGCCCGTCTGCGGGCCTGTGCCAGTGCCGTACATGGTGAAGAAAAGGGGGTATCAATTGGGAAGAAGTCGAGCTCGGGGAGAGACTGGCGGGGTGTGTCAGTACGGGCTGGCGATCCAGACAGTTCACGAGACCGAGTAAAGCAGCAGAAAACAAGCTCACATCAACAGATGATGACAACTCCAGCTCAGCGAAGAGGGAGCTCGAATAGAGGAAAAGAAACTCGTGCGTAGAAAGAAGGATGGAGAAACGTGAAATAGAAGTGAAATAGAGAGACAATGAAGCTTGGAAAAGGAGGAGGTTGAAGGATGAGGATAAGCTGTTTGTCTTCAATCTCGAAGCGGAGAGGAGGAAAGCGGCGGTGAGAAAGCAGTCGCGCTCGCAATTGGCAAGATGTGAGGACAAAAAAATGGCAATGGAGGGGGGAACAGGAACGAAGAAGAAGCGGATGAAGGTTTGGAGACGTGCAAGTGGCTAGATAGGACGGATGGTGGATGCAGTTGGCGTGTTGGCGTGAGCAGGCAACGGGGCGTCTTCTCGCGGCCTCGGGTGGATGGCAGAAAAAAAGACCCAAAAAAGATCTGGAGCTTGCCTTTTCCCAACAGCATCAACCGACTGTCTCAAGAAGGGGGGGCCACTAGCTGAGCGGAAGGCAAGAACGGCCCATGGAGCCAATACGACTCCAAATGGGCAAGTGCACAATAACGCGCTGTTGCCACGGCCAGCCAGGGGAAGGAGCACCAGGACGGAACATCATAGAACAAAAAAAATGGACCAACAAGGGAAGGTACGAATCGCCCAGCAATCTCGTTTGTTGGGGGAGCACGAAAAAAAAGTTTTTGCATGGCACATCTCCCTAGCACCATAGCACAATGCAGGTCGGCACGGCAGCGACGGCGGCAACTCTTAGTGCTTGTCCCGTTAAGGGGTCGCAGGTGCGATGCTTTGTTCCAGGCACCCTTCGTTCCTTCCCCAGCGTGGGCGTGGAGGCGTGGCCATGTCAGCGCAGCATACCCCTTGCGCCCTTGCGTGAAGGGGGCATGCAAAGGAAGGAGAAAAGAAACCACCCCTTCGTTCCTTCCTTTGCGACTGAGCACTAACCCCAGCAGAATGTAAGGGTGTTCGGCCTGGCATTCTAACGGTGTGCAGCCAGCGAGCTCCGCTCCTCCCCCAAAAGTCCCCAAGGCCCCAAGGCCCCAAGGTAATACCACATAACCTGCGTTTGGGGGGCGGCATCAAGAGTTTGGGGAGACAGACCCACTTGCTCTGCACCCAACGACTGACAGAAGTACAAGTACTGGTACTTCGTTGGCCCGAAGCTCGTACGAGGCGTTAACCGGCGATCAGAAAGACTGCATCAACGTCAACAAGACGAGATACACAGATAAGATAGAGAAAGCGAAGACGAAGAGGTTGCATCCGAGAATTCTCCCGAGATGTTGAGAATGCGTTGGATGCAAGATGCTGAGCAAGGCAGCCTCCCAATGCCAACGCAAGGCGTCGCCATTATTACCCAATATTGCCTATCTCATCCATCCATTGTGTCTTAGACGTGATTGCTGTTGGAACTGGGAACAGTGCAACATACTTCCACAGCCGTGGGATTCCTATCCTCTCTTGTGTTTGTCGAATGTCTCAAGCCTTGTCTGTTGATTCAAGGGATGCTTTGATATCACCCTGGCTCTGCTCCTTGGACGCCACCATTCTCGAGCGCAGCCTTGCTGTCATGTCAGCACGGCCTTGCCGCCCGTGCCTGCGGGTGATCTTATCTTGCCTGCTTGCGTCTGCCAGTTCGCGCAGACAGTCGCCGGCCAGGCACGCATGTCATGGAGCCGCGGCGGAGAACGGAAAGTGTCCCAGCAGCGGCCATCAAGCGGCCATCAAGCTGCCACCACCATCAGCCATGGCCGCTCCGCTTGGGCCCGTCGGACCTGATCACTGATCAGACGTGCCTGCTCTCCGTTCTGTTGCCATCCCGGTGGTCCCGGTGGCAGCACAACCGTGGCCGTACGTGCCCGGTGCTGAGTGTTGATGTGTTGATGTGTTGAGCTGTCAACCGTTTTTCGCTTCAAGAATGTGTTTGGGGACGATGGATGCAGCGTTACTCCAGAGTCTGTATATCTCGAATAGCCGAATGTACCAGTACTTGCCAGATTTGCGCCCTGCGCTGTTGGAACCCGGTGACTAGCGCCAGTTGCTGACGCGCCCATGGGGCAGGCCTGAACTGCGCCAACCACCCAGCGCATATTAATATTACGACAGGGCTATGAGGTGCAAAAGCAGCAAAAGCAGAGGTCAAGCACTTTGGGAAGCAGCGAACGGCCATCGCGGACGGCCAGGAAATAAGCGCTTGCTTCGCGACACAGAGGCCTCACAAGATTGGCAGGCACGATCGACCATGTCCAGGTATCTTTCAAGTGCCTGCCCTGAAGGGCGGCGAAGAAGGAGAACAACAAAAAAAGAATAAAAAGTTCCCCTGCCGCTTATCTTATCGCTGCCTCCAACATCCAGGGGTTGTTCGGCTTGCAGCTCAACGTTCGCAGTGGGGTCAACATGAAATAGCCGCTAGTCCTCTTCTAGATAAGCCTGTCCATTTTGGTTGGGAAGATGATGCAGCTTCAACAGAAGAAAGCAAACTCAATTGCGGCCTTGGGTATGGACCGGGTGTTTTGGCACCATTTTTTTCTCGCCTCCCTTGCCAGGCCCAGTTTTATTTGTCTTGGTCGCTCTTGTCCTTTCTGGTACTGCGCTCGCCGGGTCCTGGTTGCTCTTGCCAAAACGAGCCTGCTGTAATTTACGAGAACGTGCCTCACGCCTTCCTCATCACTACCACATCTAGACCGTTGTCTCGTTCGTTCCTTCTAGTTCCTGTGTCTGGCCCCCTACAGTAAATTTGCCAAAATTGATTTGTTGCCACGGAGCCACCTGGGCCTCTCCTGCCGTATTACTTACCTTTTTCCAAGCTGTCCGGTCCCGTTTGGCATCCCCAACACGCTTTACTTTTTTCCTCCGCCTACCCGACTATCAACAGCTTTCCCGAGCTGCCTGCAATTGGCCTGCTTTCTCTTCCTATCCGCCTTTCTCCACGTCCCTCGCCTCTTCCATCTTCTCCCCTCCATCCCATCTTGTCGAACTCCGCGTCTCTCGCGTGTGCTTCTGTTTCTCTTCTCTTCTCCCATTCTGCCATTCTCCTTTTTAATCAGATCCTTTCTCGGTCGCTTCGTTGACCTTCCTCGCACGCCCCATCCTCGTTGCGATTACCTTTATCACCCTTTTTCTAGAGATACCCAAAAGCTTCACTTTAGGAGCTTTTCTCCTACTTTCGACGTTTAGCCTCGTCGAAACCACTCCGACTACCTCCTTTCTCACAACGTCTCGACCCGGCACCCTCTCCAACCGCAAACATGCGCCCCGAGGTCGAGCAGGAGCTCGCGCACACGTTGCTGGTCGAGCTTCTCGCCTACCAGTTCGCCTCGCCTGTGCGGTGGATTGAAACACAAGATGTCTTCCTCGCCGAGAAGACTGCCGAGCGCATTGTCGAAATCGGCCCTGCAGACACACTGGGCGTGATGGCAAAGCGGACTCTGGCGTCAAAATACGAGGCCTACGATGCGGCCAAGTCCGTCCAGAGACAAATCCTCTGCTACAACAAGGACGCCAAGGAGATCTACTACGATGTCGACCCTATCGAGGAAGAGCCCGAGCCAACGCCGGAAGCCAGCTCCAGTGGCGGTGCTGCGCCTGCTGCTGCTGCTGCCGCCGCCCCTGTCGCTGCCGCACCAGCTGCGAGCGCTGGCCCGGCCGCACAGGTGGCCGACGCGCCGGTGCAGGCGCTCGAGATCGTCCGCGCTCTTATTGCACAGAAGCTGAAGAAGCCCTACCTCGAGGTGCCTCTCAGCAAGGCCATCAAAGACCTTGTTGGTGGTAAGAACACATTCCACTTGCGGCCTACAGACCCAATCTATGATGGACATTTTATACTAACGTATGCAGGCAAATCCACACTCCAGAACGAGATCCTTGGTGACCTGGGTAAGGAGTTCGGCTCCACACCTGAGAAGCCCGAAGACACTCCCCTCGACGAGCTTGGTGCCTCCATGCAGGCCACTTTCGACGGCAACTTGGGCAAGCACTCCCAGGCCCTTATTGCCCGCTTAATTTCTTCCAAAATGCCTGGTGGCTTCAACATCACGGCCGCCCGCAAATACCTCGAGTCCCGGTGGGGCCTGGCGTCTGGTCGCCAGGACGGTGCGTTGCTGTTGGCCATCACCATGGAGCCTCCCGCTCGCCTTGGCGCTGAGGCCGAAGCCAAGGCCTTCCTCGACGACGTCACCCAGAAGTACGCCGCGAACTCCGGCATCAGCCTGGTCACGGCCTCGGCTGGTGGTGGTGACGCCGGCGGTGGCGGCGGCATGATGATGGACTCTGCCGCTCTGGACGCCCTGACCAAGGACCAGCGCGCCCTCTTCAAGCAGCAGCTGGAGCTTCTCGCCCGCTACCTGAAGATGGATCTCCGTGCAGGCGACAAGGCCTTCCAGACCTCGCAAGAGTCGTCCAAGGTCCTTCAGAGCCAGCTCGACCTGTGGGCCGCCGAGCACGGCGACTTCTACGCCGCTGGCATCGAGCCCGTCTTCAGCTCGCTCAAGGCGAGAGTCTACGACTCCTCCTGGAACTGGGCTCGCCAGGACGCCCTCAGCATGTACTACGATATCATCTTCGGTCGGCTGCAGGCCGTTGACCGTGAGATTGTCAGCCAGTGCATCCGCATCATGAACCGCTCCAACCCCACTCTGCTCGAGTTCATGCAGTACCACATCGACAACTGCCCGACGGAGCGCGGCGAGACCTACAAGCTAGCCAAGCAGCTCGGTGCCATGCTCATCGAGAACTGCAAGGACGTCCTAAACGCCCCGCCAGTTTACAAGGATGTCGCCATGCCGACGGGCCCCCAGACCACCGTCGACGCTCGCGGCAACCTCAACTACGAGGAGGTCCCCCGCGCCAGCTGCCGCAAGCTTGAGCACTACGTTCAGCAGATGTCGGCCGGTGGCAAGATCACCGAGTACGGCACCCGTGCCAAGGTCCAGACTGGCCTGTCCCGTCTTTACAAGCTCATGAAGCAGCAGCACAAGGTCTCCAAGACCTCGCAGCTCGAGTTCAAGCAGCTGTACGGTGAGCTTCTGCGTTCGCTTGAGATGAACGAGAGCCAGATCATCTCCGCCAACGGCGCCGCCAAGAAGTCCCTGAGCTCCAAGCCCAACGGCACGCCCAAGGCCAAGGTCGACACCATCCCCTTCCTGCATCTCCGCAGCCAGTCGCTCAGCGGCTGGGACTACAGCAAGAAGCTGACCGGCCTGTACCTGGACTGCCTTCGCGAGGCTGCCGCTTCTGGTGTCAGCTTCCAGGGCAAGTACGCTCTGATGACTGGCGCTGGCGCCGGCTCCATTGGTGCCGACATCCTCCAGGGCCTCATCAGCGGCGGTGCCCACGTCATCGTCACGACGAGCCGCTACTCTCGTGAGGTGACCGAGTACTACCAGGCCATGTACGCCCGCCACGGCTCTCGCGACTCGCAGCTCGTTGTCGTCCCCTTCAACCAGGGCAGCAAGCAGGATGTCGAGGCTCTTGTCGAGTACATCTACGACCCTAAGAACGGCCTCGGTTGGGACCTGGACTTTATTGTCCCCTTCGCTGCCATTTCGGAGAACGGCCGTCAGATTGACGGCCTCGACTCCAAGTCGGAGCTGGCTCACCGCATCATGCTGACCAACCTGATCCGCATGCTCGGCAGCGTCAAGGCGGAGAAGGCTGCTCGTGGCTTCACCACCCGCCCCGCCCAGGTCATCCTTCCCCTGTCTCCCAACCACGGTACCTTTGGCAACGATGGTCTGTACTCCGAGTCCAAGCTTGGTCTCGAGACTCTCTTCAACCGCTGGCATGCCGAGGACTGGTCTGACTACCTGTCCGTGTGCGGTGCCGTCATCGGCTGGACCCGTGGTACTGGTCTGATGTCCGGCAACAACATTGTCGCCGAGGGTGTCGAGCGTTTCGGCGTCCGCACTTTCTCGCAGCAGGAGATGGCCTTTAACTTGTTGGGCCTCATGTCTCCCACGATCGTCGACCTGTGCCAGAACGAGCCGGTCATGGCCGACTTGAACGGCGGCCTTCAGTTCATTCCCAACCTGAACGAGACTATGACCAAGCTGCGCAAGGAGATCCTCGAGACCAGCGAGATCCGCAAGGAGGTCACCAAGGAGACCTCGATCGAGAACAAGATCGTCAACGGCGAGAAGTCCGAAACCCTGTACAAGAAGAAGGTCATCGAGCCGCGTGCCAACATCAAGTTCGAGTTCCCCAACTTCCCTGACTGGAAGAAGGAGATCGAGCCTCTCAACGCGAACCTCAAGGGCATGGTTGACCTCGATAAGGTCGTCGTTGTCACTGGTTTCGCCGAGGTTGGCCCCTGGGGTAACTCGCGCACTCGCTGGGAGATGGAGGCCCATGGCGAGTTCTCGCTTGAGGGTTGCGTCGAGATGGCCTGGATCATGGGCCTGATCAAGAACTTCAACGGACCCATCAAGGGCAAGCCGTACTCTGGCTGGGTTGACGCCAAGTCGGGAGACCCGGTCGACGACAAGGACATCAAGGCCAAGTACGAGAAGTTCATCCTGGAGCACTCTGGTATCCGTCTTATCGAGCCCGAGCTCTTTGATGGCTACGACCCGAACAAGAAGCAGCTTCTGCACGAGGTCGTCATCGAGGAGGATCTCGAGCCCTTTGAGGCGTCCAAGGAGACCGCCGAGGAGTTCAAGCGTGAGCACGGCGACAAGGTCGAGATCTTCGAGATTCCCGACAGCGACCAGTACACCGTCCGTCTCAAGAAGGGCGCCGGTCTGTGGATCCCCAAGGCTCTCCGCTTCGACCGCCTTGTCGCCGGCCAGATCCCGACTGGCTGGGATGCCAAGCGCTACGGTGTGCCTGAGGATATCATCTCCCAGGTCGACCCCGTCGCCCTCTTCGTGCTTGTGTCCGTCGCCGAAGCACTCCTGTCTTCGGGTATCACCGACCCGTACGAGTTCTACAAGTACGTGCACGTGTCCGAGGTCGGTAACTGTGTGGGTTCCGGTATGGGTGGTGCGGGCGCTCTGCGCGGCATGCACCGCGACCGCTACCTTGACAAGCCGCTGCAGAACGATATTCTGCAGGAGTCTTTCATTAACACTATGAGTGCTTGGGTGAACATGCTTCTGCTGTCGTCGTCTGGTCCGATCAAGACCCCCGTCGGTGCTTGCGCGACGGCCGTCGAGTCTGTGGACATTGGTTACGAGACCATTATGGAGGGCAAGGCCCGTGTTTGCGTTGTCGGTGGCTTCGACGACTTTGGTGAGGAGGGCTCGTACGAGTTCGCGAACATGAAGGCCACGAGCAACGCTGTTGACGAGTTCGCCCACGGCCGCACACCCAAGGAGATGTCGCGCCCGACCACAACCACCCGTAACGGCTTCATGGAGTCGCAGGGCAGTGGTATCCAGATCATCATGACGGCCCAGCTGGCCCTGGACATGGGTGTCCCCATCTACGGAGTGCTGGCCCTGACGACGACGGCGTCTGACAAGATTGGCCGTTCTGTGCCCGCGCCCGGCATGGGTGTCTTGACCACGGCTCGTGAGCATGCTGGCAAGTTCCCGTCGCCGCTGCTCGACATCAAGTACCGCCGCCGCCAGATCGAGCTGCGCAAGAAGCAGATCGCGCAGTGGAAGGAGTCGGAGCTGGAGTTCCTGGCCGACGAGGTTGCCGCCATGAAGGCCCAGAGCGATGCGACCTTCGACGAGAAGGCGTACCTCGCTGACCGTGCCAACCACATCGAGAAGGAGGCCGTCCGCCAAGAGAAGGACGTTCTCCGCAGCCTTGGCAACAACTTCTGGAAGGGCGACACCAGCATCGCGCCGCTTCGCGGTGCCCTTGCCACGTGGGGTCTTACGATTGACGACCTCGACGTCGCTTCCTTCCACGGCACTTCCACCAAGGCCAACGACAAGAACGAGTCCTCCGTTATCTGCCAGCAGCTGTCTCACCTGGGCCGCACCAAGGGCAACGCCGTCCTCGGCATCTTCCAGAAGTACCTTACCGGTCACCCCAAGGGTGCTGCTGGTGCCTGGATGATGAATGGCTGTCTGCAGGTGCTCAACACCGGTCTTGTGCCCGGCAACCGCAACGCCGACAACGTCGATGAGGTGATGGAGAAGTTCGACTACATTGTGTACCCGAGCCGCACCCTGCAGACCGATGGTATCAAGGCCTTCTCGGTCACGTCGTTCGGCTTCGGCCAGAAGGGCGCCCAGGCCATTGGTATCCACCCCCGCTACCTGTACGCCACTCTGGACGAGGCGACGTTCGACGCCTACCGCGTCAAGGTCGAGGCCCGCCAGAAGAAGGCGTACCGCTTCTTCCACAACGGCATGATCAACAACTCGGTCTTTGTTGCCAAGACGCACGCGCCGTACACGGACGAGCAGCTGTCGTCGGTTCTGCTGAACCCCGATGCTCGTGTCAACAAGGACAAGAAGACGGCCGAGCTGACCTTCCCGTCGAACTTCATGCAGCTGTCGACCAAGACCATCCCGGATGCCAAGGCGAAGACGACGCTCGAGAAGCTGCAGGTGCTCGCCCAGCAGATCGAGACGCCGAGCAACAAAGTTGGCATCGACTTGGAGGACATTTCGGCGATCAACATTGAGAATGAGACGTTCCTGGAGCGCAACTTCACGGAGCGTGAGATCGCCTACTGCACGTCGACGCCCAACGTCCAGGCTGCCTTTGCCGGCCGGTGGTCGGCCAAGGAGGCGATTTTCAAGTCGCTCGGTGTCGCCAGCCGGGGCGGTGGTGCACCCCTCAAAGAGATTGAGGTGCTGCGCGACGATACTGGTGCTCCGACTGTTCACGTAAGTTACTCTTCTACATCAATACTCAATGTGACGTGATCATCTGCTAACATTCTTTTACAGCTCCATGGTGAGGCGGCATCGGCAGCCAAGGCGGCCAACCTCAGGGAGGTGACCGTCTCGATTTCGCACGCAGACAACCAGGCCGTGGCCATTGCTGTGTCGACGTTTGCTTAGGCGAACGTGTGTTGAGGACAAGAATGAGGAGATGATTTCCAAAGACCTTTTAGACTTGACTACATTGGGAGGTGTTTTATTTGCTGCGATGATGCTCTTAATTTTGTTTTTATGCGATACTATATCTTTTACAGGGCGGATCTTTTCCAAGGATGTTGTTTTCTCTCACAATCAAGATTTAATTAGTTTGTTGCAACTATGTGCTGTGCGTTTACGTTGCTGCTTTATGTTCTCTGGTACGGCTATCGTACTAAAATGAATAAATGTTGACAATATATAAAGCTGAACGGTTGTGAACTATTGTGTACTGAAGCTTGAGTAGCAAAAAATAAATTAATTAATATTTGGTTAATATTTAGCCTTGTCAGATTTAATAATTTATGATAGCAACCTTACTATTTTTATTTCTGTTTTTAACATTATCAATGAAATACATCACAATTTTATCTAAACAATAGTTTGTTATTTATTTTTACTCACGATTGTTTCAACATTGCTTACGTTTATTGCACCTCAAACTTACCTCTATATTTGCAGCCTCATGAGCTTATAGTCCCTTTCTCAGAATAGAAACTTGTCTTAGAGTCGTTATTTTACGGCCAGAGGCAAATAGAGAGGCAAAGGCGGATGCAGAGTTCACCGAGAAGCCTCGATGTAGGACAACAGTACCCATCAGGAAGAAAAGACACAGAAAGAAAAAAGAGACAGGTCACAAGACACAAAAAACTGGGAAAGGGAAATAAGAGACAGACTAGCCCAGCTCCATCATTTCTCTCCCACTTTCCGCTGTGCAACACCACGTACCCCAGACGTGCATCATTGTTTCTTCTCGCGAGCACTCTGGAGAAAAAGAGTGAAGAAAAAGATGATCGGCAGAGAGCTACAGCTGCAATCCTTTATTTATGGTCCTTGTTTAAACTTGATTGTATATTTTGTGCTCTCCCGTACCCATCCACGTCCTTTTATATTCTCGTACGTCTTTTCTTGTTCTCTTTGTTGGCTAGTACGAAGTTTTGTTCACAGAAAAAGTAAAATAGACATTGCCAGCCGATGTGGCAAGCAAGTGTCTCAGTTAGACCGGCGTCAGATCGGCGTTGAGATGGATGGACGAAAGAAATGGAAGGGCGACACGAAGCCAAGACAAGAAAAGTCAGGAAAGTGATGGACGTCGACCTGCTTACCGGCCGAGCTTACAAGTCTTAGATGACACTGAGACAATTTCTACTTTTCCCCTCTTTCTTCCTCTTTTTCTGTTACTCGGAGCTGCGCATGTTGCTGGCCGGTTAGAGTTGCAAAGAAGTTGACGGATCCTATTCTGGGAGGGCTGGGAGGGTGGGATGGGTGAACACGGGGAAAACCATGGGGGAAATGGGGAGACGTGGGTGCGTCCATGAAAAACGACGATAAAGGCATGCTGCTTGACATACGATGTTGACAGGCAGTATGTCTCATATCTCATTCTGCTATGCTCTGCGAGCCTGGCCAAGGCATTTCTTGCTGCTATGCTACGACAGGTCGTGCTGTGTTCGTTCTCTTGTCTTTTTACTATGTCGTGCTCAAGGCTTTCCATTGTTTATTGTCACCCCCTCTTTGATCCTTCATGCCCTCCCCCCCTCCCCCCCCCCATATTCCTACCCACGCCGGCGTGGGAGATAGAATCAACATACCGTCTCTGGGGCTGTCCGACCGTCAAGGTCACTCTCTTCTCCGGTTCTTCATAGCCTGCACCCCCCACGTAACGAAAAAAACAACGCCGTTGCCGATGAAATAAACATACTTTAGGGAGCAGAGGATGTGGCAAGACACCACAACGACTTCCTTACTGCAAGTAGGTGGGAGAGATGGGATACGAGGGGGGCTAGATTCTTGCGTATCCAGCCTGCCCATCTCTTGTTGGCCAGAACATCCAGCGACCAATGTCCATGATCATCTGACGGATCGAGCTCTCCGCCTTCATCCAGAGAGTCATTGGCGAATGGTTGCTTCAAGAAACAGTCCCATTGCATCGAGGCAACCCTCCTTTCGCCTTCTCTGTCCTCTTTCCACCCCTCCTTTGGCATCCTATTCCACCTCTCCCACGTCTTCCACCTGCTGGTGAGGCAGTAGAAAGTGAGGCGAGTGGGTGGGTTGCGTCGCCTAATGCATCCTGGTAGACACCATTGGGAAAATCAAAAGAAGAGGAGGTGCATAGACGACGAGACTGGCTCGTCGATCATGCATTCGACAAAAAGAAGTTGAAAACGAAACGAAGAAAGGGGTGCCGTTGCAACTGCAAGCCACATGAAAGCTGGTCAGTGCCGGCTGTTGGATAGGGAGGGTTGCAGGCAGACGACAGCATGTCAAGAAAGATGCCACTTTCTCTTGTGTTTATGTACATCATGCTGACTGAGGCTGGCCATACGTCGAAGATTGACCAAACAACGCCACCGTGTCAGTTTGTCCATTTTAACAGTTCAACGGCCTTTTCTGCCTCCTTTCCAAGCATTTGTGTCTTCTCTATCCCTCTGCCCCTCTTAGCCTTGCCCAGGCTCGCCTTGCTCTCTTCATCGAGGACATGCTACACGAATATGTCCTTGTTCGGTATGGCAGCACGGAACAGGGCAAGAGTTCAATGGCGTGGTTCACCAGGGCACCACTGTAGCGCCATGGCTCTACCCGACCTCAACAAAAATGACCAGCTCGGCTGTAGCCTAGTCCTTTGCTGGCGTCGGCACAGCCCGGCAAACTCCAAGGCATAGATAGTATTGTTGATCTTCGCAAGGGAACAAGAACGGAGTCAAGGCAGAGGGAGTGTCTTCTTGGAAGGCCGGGCGGGGTCCCAGCTGTCGGATGGAGGACAGACGACACTTGTCTCAGTACAATTTATGAGGAGGGCAATTAGAAGAAGAAAGAGACAAAAAAGAGACGGGGAGAGTGTTCATCATGGCCTATCAGGTAGCAGCACATGGCCGATCGTCTCGTGTCCTTTCATTTCGCTTTTCAAAGATGCAGCGGTAAAGATGCCCAAACCCAACGCTTGTTGGAGTTGTGGCATGCCATGTTCCCGTCGACCCCCAGCACTGCAGACGGCTCTCATTCCGGAACACGGACAGGAAGCCCCGTGAGTGTCTGTGGTCTGAAGTGATCTGTGGCTCGTTGCCGCCTCTGTAGTCGATGGCCAAACAGATCGACTGTATCTGTGGACAGTATCGGTGGTCCCATGCCAGACGGGGACGCAGGCTCCTTGCAATTTGGAGCAAGGGGCCTTCTATTCTGGCCTGCTAGTTGGCAATATTCCGGTCGTTTTCGAGATTGTTACCCGTTGTTGATGTTGCCGTCCCTTCAAACGTTGGGCTCGATGGCGCCCTGCACGGTCCCTGCAATATCTGGGGAAGCGGGAAGCGCCACAGACGTCTCCTTGGGCCTCATTTGGGAAGTACGATGTACTCCGTAAACGGATACAACGCCTTGCACGTAGCAAATGCAAAAAGGCCCAACGCATAAGGAACAGCACCAGTCAATCATTCGTTGTTCTTGCCAGCCCCAGATATTTCTGTCAAGGGCGCACGTGCTGGAAGTGTCGCGTTGCCCAGGCTCACGACCGTGAGGGAAGAGGGGTCTTTGACCCAATGCACGTTGCGTTGGCCAATGAGCATTTGCCAGCAGAGCAAAGCTCCAGTGTAAACTCTGATTGTTCATGCCTTTTGCCCAATATGGGTTGACAGTTGTGAAAGGCTCTCTAGAGTTGGAAAGGTGCAAGACTCACAGCTGATGGTTCTTTCTTTCCTTTCCGATTCTGCCCTTGCTTGCGAAATCGGCAGCGTAGAGCCAGTCGCCACGCGGCGACCGTGTTGGATAGTGACAAACGGCAACTTGCAAACAATGGTTGATAACGCAGAAAAAAGACAGAAAAAAGACAGAAAAAAGCGCAACGAAGTTTTGGTCTTCTTGCCAAATATGCCCGCGCTGATAGGCTTCCCCCCACGCCCACGGGAGAGCCGTATATTTTCTTTTCTCGAACAGAAAGCATGACAGCAAAATGAAGTAAGGACAAAACACTAGCTTCGTCTGGCTTGCGTGATACCCCAGACTTGATCACACCAACAAAACGTCACGCTCTTTCGTTGGTTGCCAATAAGGGTTGATGCTGCTCTCGTTGATCTGGGTCAGGGTGCCGGGTAACCAGTGGCCTCTGTAGTAGTCTCTTGTGCTCTCTGTGTGATGTGATTCTTTTTCGTGCCGCCCGAGAGTGAAGGTACCGTGCGTGACAATTTTTTGCTTGTAAGTACAAGCATTTACTGCTGAACTTTTTGGTATTCCTCCGTATGCGCAAAACCGTGCCTCCAGCACGACCTCTGCCTGTGAGTGCACAAGCAGCCCTTGGCGGTAGCCACCGTATCCACTTAGCCCAGCACAATTAGCTGTTACGACAAGGTGAAAGAAACGCTGCCAGCGTGCCAAAGTGGACGAAACAGGCGATGGAAGCACGCGTGCAGAAGTGCATGTCTCAGCCAATGGGTTTCGTTTCGAGCCGGGACGCCTCAGGCGTTTGTGTGGCTGAGAGCACTCGCACAATGTGCCGTTGGGCAGCGATTTTGCGGTATTTGTACTGCATTTTGATTTTCACTTTGTCTTGTGAAAAATTGATTGTTCATGCAAGAGCAATGAGAAAGGGCAAGAAAGAAAACGAAAACGATAGGAACGACACATGCAAAAAACCGTGACTATATTTCACATGGCGTGAGGAACAAACATACACATCGTCATCGACGTATAAGAAGGGAGGGGGACGGGAGATGGAGGTGGTGGGAAAACGGGAAAAGTAGACTGTGAAATCCGCAGAGAGACCAGTGAAAAAGGAAATCAAATGTCAAGCAAATCTGGGCAGGACGCGGAGAAATCAAGAAAGGGTGCGTGAGGTCAGAGGAGCGGAGGCACATGTCCTGGAAAACGACCCGACAGCGCGCATCCAGGCACAAAAATAGACGACATGCCAGAGCGCGAGCCCAAGTGTGCGGCCGGGCTAACGGCGTCGAGAAAGAGGCGAGCGCTGATGGTGTGTGGCCAGACCGCTGTGTACAAATCGTACAGAAGTCTGCCACGGGGCCTGACCCATGGGCAGGTGTGTCGAAGCAGCAAGCAGCACTGCCCCAGGGCCGCTCTGGGTGTATTGTCGTTTGGTCAGCGTGCGTTCGCCAGGATGGCTGCAGGACCTCTGGATTGGACAGGCAGGATTTCATATTCACATCGCCGAGGAAGAGGGGGGCGGGAAGAAGTTGGAAGGATCTGGGGCTGCTGGTATGGCTGGTGGCAGCATCGTATTCCTGCGTCCAGCCGTTGTGGCTTCAAAGTGGCACGGCCGCCGTGTGCAGGAAAGGAAAGGGTTGCATGGTCGTTTCTCATGGCTCACTCTTCACTCACTCATACTTGCATATCTGACTTCGCTTTCGGGAGAACGAGGGATGGCCCGGAGCTTGCGCTGGCGCCGAGGGCCTTAACACACGCTTTCTAGTGCCTTCTCGCTCCCTCGCCCTGTCGGCCCTGTCTTTTCGCTCTTGGACTTGATGTTGCTGTTCTGCCGCGAAACGTGCTTCGGGGTGTTGTATCAAGCCGCGACCAGCGACCAAGTTTAGGCAATGATGGCTGCCAGCGAGGCAGCTCTGGGCCCTAAAAGTGACTGCTTGCGTGTCCGCGAAGGCGAAGGCGAGGGAAGGTCGTGGTTGTATCGGCAAGTCGCCTCCGTGGCTGGGACGTCGAGGACGTGTCGAATATGAGATGGAAAGTGAAGCGAAAAAGAGCAGAAAATGCAAATCAAAAGAAGCCAAAAGCGCGGGAAGCCAGGGACGGGGAGATCTAAAATGCCGCCCGTTGAGGAAGAGTGGTCGTACCTGCTCCGTATTATCCCCTATTATCTGGACATTGCCTCGGTCCTGCCCTGCCCCAACTTCCTGAAACGGAAGTGGCGATATATCGCGAATGCGAGGAAGCCACGGCTGGAACGCGTAACGCAGCCACCGTGTTTGCGATGATGGGAAAGAGCAGCCCTTACAAATTACTCCAAAAAAAAAAGGCAGTCGCATCTAGCAGCAAGATAACGATGAAAATTTTTCATTGCCATGCGCGAAAAGGAAGCTGCGACCGCTACTTCGTACCAAAAGAGGCGCTGTCTGAGCTGAGGCTGTCGCGACTTCCTGTCGGTTTCCCCCTTGTTCCTGTTGAGGAAACCACGCCGTTCGCCCCTACCGGACGCAGCCGCCCGCTAATAACTGTTAGCTGCCAGTGAGAAAAAGGCCGCAAGTAGCGCTGCCGAAACGATGGACTTTTCCCCCCATCTTCTGTGTCGGCGCCTGCTAGTGTCGTGGGGAGACAGGCGACAGCGACAGCGAGCATTCGATGGTGGAGCCACCCGCAACTTATCACCATCTGTGCTGGTTTGCACGTTTTCTCTCTTTCTCTTCATGCATCTTTTCTAATAGCGCCGACTGTTGGAATCCCTTCTGGGCGTTGGGGCGTTAATGGAGTGTTTATGCAACCCTAGCCCATCGCTGCTGCCGCGGCTGGGCGCTGTTTCTTTGCGCTGCTGATCGCCCTAGTTTTTATTTTTCTGCCTCTTTCCTTTTTCTTCTGCTTCGTCCGTCGCACCTTCTTTCTCTTCCGATTCCATCCACACGCCCTCTTTGGGCCACAGTGATTTGTCCTCCCAGCCCACACCCCCTTCTCCTCCGTCTGGCCGCCACGTCCGTCGCGGCTTCCTCGATGGCCCGTTGCCTCGGAGTGCTGGCTGGTGTTGTCTCCGTTCTCTCCTTCCTGCTCCTGCCTGGCGCTGCTGCAGGAACTGCACTGGCTGTATGCTCTTTCCCCCGTTTCTCGTGCTTTCTGTTTCTTTCCTCCATCCCGCGCGGACGGATTGGCAAGAGCGATGCACCGCTGTATCTCACGCGCCCCCGTGCAACCGTATGACCACGCACATCCACAGACCGTAGGAGTACTTGTAGACCTTCTCGTCGTGTTCTTTAATATATTCGCCCGCGGCCGTGCTTCCCACCTTTTTCTCCGTTCTCGTTGTTCTCGTTTCCTCGACTCCTCAAAACGAAACCTCAAATCCTCCCAGTTGTGCACAAGTGATCCGTCGTTCTCGATCGACAAATGTGCATTTCGCAGCATCTGCACGACAGACACACATCGTGCACTTTCATACTTCACAGTCCACAGCCCCGCAAGCCTCCTTTTCACGGCTCTCCATCGCCAGCATCTTCTCCTCCAGCGTCAGCATCACCAGCACCACCACCCTGCCTGCCTGTTCAACACCAGCTCGTGCTTCTCTCCGTCTCGTCGTTTGTCCACCGTCTTCCACAAATAGCTCCTTGAGACCCTCGTCCCAGCCCAATATTGCACTCTTTGGCACCCGCCTGGACGTACACTGCCACTTCAGCACCGTTTGCGCACCTTGCAGCCAGCGCACGACTCACTTTGTTTTCTGCCTTTTCTGGATCATCTACTTGCACTCTTCCGTGTTCCACCCAGCCCACCCGCCAGTTCTTCCCGCCCCCTTTGCCGTCCCTGATTCCCATCTCGTGTAATCTGGGTGTTGTCTATATAGTCATTGCCTGCCTCCGCATGTCACCACCTCATCTCTCTCTGTTGTTTGCGGCAACTCTTCTTGCAACAGACCGACATCCACCATAACAACCTCAGCATCAACCTCAACGACATATCACACCCACTTACACCCCCGTTTTGCCTACAACACCGTCCATTTCCACTCACATCTCACATCTCACACTACACCCACCATGCCGTCAATACGAAAGTACAGCTCCGGCGACAGCACCGGCTCCAGCGCCAGTAGCAGCCGCGAGTCCAAGGGCCGCCACAGCAGCGTGCTCGACGCCGTTGCCTTCTCGTCACAAAGCACCGCTCCCATTTCGTCGAGTGGCTCACCCCGTCTGCCTGAGAGCAAACCCACGCCTTCGTCGCCGATTCCAACAGCAACATCTTACTATGAGCCTCGCGAGGACCTGTCACCATCAACAATGTGTTATCCTCGCGCGTCAGTCGACACTTACGTTTCGGGCGCCGATTCCGAGGAGGCTCTAGATCAGCACCCCCCTGAGAGCGCCTTGGACCTCACAGACGACGATGACGTCTCGCATCACCACGACAGGGAACACCGGCTGGACATGTCCGCTGACAGCATTCCACCGCTTCCCGAGTACCGTCATGATATTGTCGACAGGAACGTGTTGCCCTCGACGCCTCAGGAGTTTGCCCAACTTTTCCCGAGCCTCGACCGCATGTCTGTCCGGCACGACGAGTTTACTGCTGACGGCAACATGAACCTGCGTGTCGATGTTTCTGTTCCCATGGGCCGTCGCCGTATTCTCACCTCGTACCAGCTGTTCCACCTACGCATGTACGACCTGGCCAAGCGTGAATTCTCGCTGCGCCGCTACAGTCGTGACTCGGGCCGTGAGGTGTGCAACTCAAAACTCACTTTCATTGACCCGTCCGAGAAGAAGCACAAAGTGGGCAGGATCAGCCGGAAGTCGAGCGACGATTCCAACCTGAAGCACTGGGGCCGAAACAGCACCACGAGCAGCAGCAGTGGCGGCCAGTCCAAGACCGGCAGCGCCGATATCCGGCCAGGCCTGCAGCGCTCCATGACCACGGCACTGCGCTCACTGAGCGCGATGGCCACCAAGCCATCGTTCCGCCGCTCACACACGTCCGGCTCGTCAGACTACCACCAGCAGCGTCCGGCAACATCCCATTCGCCGTACAGCAGCAGCCACACCAACGAGTACACCACGTCCTCATCGCGGCCATCCTTATCCAGCTCAACGCCGTCGCTCTTCAGTCGGGATAAGAGCCGGTCTGTGCACTTCCCACCTCCGCCGAAGCCGACGAACACCATCAAGCTTGAGTTTAGCAACTACGGACGCGTCGACCTTGAACTGCGTGGTGGCCATAACAATGGTCACGACAACACGCGGTACGAGTTTGACTGGTGGGGACACAAGTACACATGGAAACGGGCCATGGAAAAGCATCTCAACGTGGTGACGTACCACTTACTGCGCGACGACAACGGCGAAAACCCCATTGCCCACATCGTTCCCGAGATGCGGTCACCCAACCAGGTCGATGCCGACGAAGAAGCCGGCGGCTGGATTCCGCCCTGCCACATGTGGATCGCCGATCCGTCCGTGCTCGAAGTCATGACAGACGTTGCAGAGTAAGTTCCTTTTTGTCGCTTTAAAAATATACAAAGTGTTCCAGTACTAACTTTTCAGTGTTATTGTGTCTACCGGCCTCATTGCCCTGACAGACGACTGCATCCGCACGCGCTGGCAGCCGCGCAAGGCCCATGGCCTGGCCGTGCCGCTGATCTCCCGCACGCTCGACATGGATCATGTCAACCCGCGGGCCCTGATGCAGCACGTCTTCCATCGTCGCAACAGCCACAGCAGCGGCAGCAATGGCAACCATGGCAGTCCTTACGCATCGAGCCCGCTGCGCCATGCGCAACCAACTTACTGAGCTATGTATACAGCTCCACAGGTGACCAATGCCACGGTCGTATCCTCCGTTTTGTGATTGGAGTTTTCTTTTCTTTTTCTTTTCGTGAAACAGCCCCATTTTTAATGCAGAACGTCGAGCAAACCTTTAGACTTATTTTATATTCTCTTTTAATCTCCTCTTTGGTCAAGCAACGCAGTTTTGCTTCATTTCTTTTTCGGTTTCTTTCTCTCTTTTGGTCTATCTCTTCTTCGATTTTTTATTTCCTGTCATGATTTCGCTCAAATAAGGCATGGGTATATAGGTATTGCGGTTTTGCTCCTTCGTATATCGAGGGTAGTGGTCTGGCTGCGTTTCGTTCTTTTTGGAAGACCAGGAACAGCATGAACAAGGTCGAATGCCATAACATTTTCGGAGTTCTGATTTTATTTCTATTTCATTTCGTTCTTCTATCCTTTTTCCTCTCTGCTTGGTCTGCCCACCATTCGGAAACAAAACTTTGGCGGCAGTCAACTACAATCGTTTTACATTATACAGATTTCACGATCTCCTCTTTTATTTAATTTTATCATTATTTATCTATTCGTATTCCTTGCATGTGCAGCATCATGCAGAGTATTTGCTGGATCGATAATGGCTTGACCATTTTGATATGTGACATATGACACCCGGCGATTCAAAGTGGATAACAAAGTGCAGAAAAAATATCAGACGACATAGATTTGAGACAGCTGTTGCAGCTATAAAATGTGGCGGCCTATGGATACAAAAATAGAACAAAGTGCACTTTTGATTTTACTTCATTTATGTAATAAATGTTTTATCAAGTTAGAATTTGTTAAAATTTTATATAGATATAGTGATCGTTGCAGGTGTTATGTTTTTTTGTATCATTCTTTTCATTTTTAAAATAAACCCATGGACTAAAACCAAGCGTCAAAAACAGAGCAATTGTTATTAAAGGTAAGCTTTTATTTATTCTCAGTTGTTGGATTTATAAACTTGGAAAATTCGAACAATGGAGGATTCGAGCGTATAAAGTAATTCGTATTGGGTTATTGCTTATGTGTACTGGAGGAGAGTCGCGTGTATGATGGTTGCAATCAAAATAATATGGAGAGAAGTAAGGAAACAGAATCAAGATACTAAACTAGAATGCAAAGAAAGGAAAGCACTAAGGCAAAAATGATGAAACTAGAAGCAATGGGAAACAAAAAAGCCAATGACCGCAACTAACAAAAATAAGAACAAAAAGACGACAAGGCACAGTCCAGCATTCAAAGAAACAAAACCAGGACGGAAAAACAAAAAGTTAGGCCGACCGGTAGAACCGCCGGATGGTAACCGTCTCCGGCTGGCCAGGCCGATCGTGCGTCCGATGGTCGCCCCTGCCGCTGCTCTCACTGATTTCTCGGATCCTGTCTGCATCGTCTACGGAGCTGCTGCCTCGTCCGTGCAGTGCCGTTATGGGAAAGTACTAGTTGGCCTGAGCAGCGCCACGACGAGACAAGAAAGCCAACAGAGCTGGATCGGGAGGAGCGACCTGTGTCCACGAAGATGGCCATTGCTGTTCGTGTGGCATCAGGAGTGGAAGAGGAGGTGATGGTGGCAGAGGCGGAGGCGGCGGGGGTGGGGGTACGTAGGACGATGACAGCATTGGCGTTGACGGCCACGAGCAGAGCGACCTCATGGTTGACCGTATGTTGGATGTCCCGGTCGATGTCCTGGCATGCCCAACAACCACCGCTCCTTCTGCTCCTCGTCGCCCTCCTCCTCGAAGTCGACCAAAGCTTCCCTAGTTTTGGCCCTCCCAACCAACCCAGCTGCGCGGCATGACCCGCCAGATCTTGACCTCGCCCGACCGGAGATCGTCCAGCTTGTAGCTCTCGAGCTTCACCTTTTTGCTCTCGCGGCCCTGCTCCCAGGCGCGCACCTTCTTCTTGGTGCCGTCCCACTCGCCCACGACGGCAACGTGATCAGGCTTGCCCACCTCCGTGCTGTACTTGGCGTGCATCGCGCCGTGCTTGCCCTGGAACTTGGTGTTGCGCAGCGTGATGATGTCGCCGGCCCGGATCTCGTCGTTTTGCGACGTGCTCGCGTTGGCCAGGTTGGAGTATACAAGAGCGCCGTAGGCACGCGTGCCGACGGGCAGGAGAGCGTCGCGGAAGGGCTTGATTAGCTCGAGCACGAGTGTCTGCGGCGCGCCGTCGCCCACAATGGTGTCCTTCTTGGCCAGGATGGCGTCGGCCATGTGGCGGCCGAACCGCTCGTATGACTGCTCCAGCTGGTCCTGGCGCAGGCTGCGCGGCGGCGGCTCGTGGCGCTGCTCAAGCTGGACGTCGGACGAGTCGGACGGGTCAAAGCGAACCGAGATGACAGTCTGTGAGTAGTCCACGTACAGAACGTACAAGTCACGGGTGATCTCCACCTTCCCGCCCCGCTTGGCCGTCTGCGATTCTTCAGACTCGTAAAAGATGTCCTTGCGGCCCTGCAGCTGGGGTGGCAGGCTCTTTGGCTGCAGCCACCATCCAGAGTGAGGAGCCAGATCTAGGTCGTTGGCGACGAAACCTGACTCCATCGAGGGGCGGTTCACGTCCAGAGACCGCCGTACACCAGAGATGCCGCCCCGGGAGACGTCCATCGACTGCCGCGTGCCACGACTGCTGTGCAGGGCAGCGCTTGGTGCCGAAGCGCTCGGTGGTGCTGGTGGCTGTCCAGGGGGGTACTGTGCGCTAACTCCGCCACGAGATCCGGTTACGGTGGAGGCCGATGCGCCAGACAGAGAGAGGCTGAGGTCGGGCGGCGCGTACGAGTCTTCCATGAACGACTTGGGGGCCTGAGAAGAGAGGCCAGGCAGGGCCACGCCAGGCGAGGTTGGCAGCTCCGAGTAGTTATACGGGTCGTAGTCGTCGTCGTAGCGTGGTGTCTGGCTCGAAGCAGGTGGCGGCGGAGGCGGGGGTGGAGGGCCACGAGGCACATCCACAGACCGTCTCTTGTCTCCTAGTGGCGGACGAGGAGGCGGTTGGCTGGACGGGACGCTGGGAGGCCCGCTGGGGGGTGGCGGAGGCTGGCTCGGGATGGGAGGTGGTGCTCGGGACGCTCCCGGGACAGGTGGTGGGAAAGTCGGCGTCTTCTCCAAAACTGGCGACTTCAGCGACGCATTGTCCTCGAGACTGGAGTCGCGCGCGTGGGCCTTGAGCGAGTTCTTGTGGGAAACGGGGTTGGCAATGTCCGTGTCGTAGTCGCCCTCGTACTCCGTAACCTCTTCCTCCTCCTCATCGTCCGAGCCACCACCAGGCGGTGCAGGCGGCTGCGGTCTGCTGGGCGACAATGGCGACCGCATGTCAGCCGTAGACTGGCGACTCAGAGCCCCTGGAGGAGGTGGCGGCGGTGGCCGGGTCTGGATTGGCGGGGGCGGTGCTGGTGCAGCACCAGGGATAGGAGGCGGCAAGCGGCTGGCGCGCTTGTTTTGTGTGGAGGTGGGCGAAGACGGCACAGCAGCGGCTTCTACGCCGCGCTGGCTGCTACTCGTGGGCCGAGGAGTCGAAGGGACGGCTGGTGCCTTCGGTGCGGAAGCAGGAGGTGGCGGAGGCGGGGGGAACTGTGCAGGTTCGCCTCTGGGTGTCTCCAAGGGATCGCGCTGGGCTTCGGACAGCTCATCGTCCGAAACGGAGCCCTCGCTCGGCGACCGGATGTCGGCTGCCGCGGCTGGTGGCGGAGGGGGCGGCACGGGGCGGCTGCCCGGGATGGGTGGCGCCGCGCCGCGAGTCGGGATTGATGGGGTCCGCGACTCCTTTGTAATTGGCTCGGGCGTCTCTTCGTCTTCGTCTTCCTCCTCTACGGGCTCTTCCGCCGGCTTGTCTTCTGACCGACGCCCGATCATGCCAGGCAGCGCGAGCATACCGGGCACTGGCGGAGCGCGGGTGCTCGGCGACGTTGCTTCCTCGGCTGGGGCAGCTGGTGCAGCTGCCTTCTTCTTCTTCGGTCCTGGGGGAGGCGGCGCGCCGAACATGCCCTGCATGCCTTGCATACCCATCATGCCCATACCGCCGCTCATCTTGGCCATTCTCGCTCGCAGCTCTTCACGACGACGCGTCTCGGGGTCTGTCTCGTCCTCCTCATCCCCTTCCCCTGCCCCCTTCTCCTCATCTTCTTCGTCACCCGCTGCCTTTGCAGTCTTGGGTTTAAGAGCAGGCTCCTCCTCCTCGTCTTCCTCCTCAGCATCTTCCTCGGCCTCTTCGACACGCGTTTGTTCGACGGAGCGCCTCTCGCTAGGCACAATGACGGGCACCGTCCTGGATGGGCGTCTGGACTTCTCGTCGCTGTCATCGCGTTCTGTGAGCTCGTCGTCCTGGCCCTCGGTGGTATCACCAGCACCGGACATATCGGCGTCGTTGCCATCTTGGGCCTCGGCACTGCCATAGTCCTTGGAGGTCTTCCGGCGGGCCGGATGGGGCGCGCGCGGCGGGTGAGCGGCCGCGGGCTCTTCGATGGACCGGCGGCCAATGGTGTCGCTTGTGGATTTCCGCTCGAGGGGAGGAAGCTGGGCTTCGTCGGCAGCAGCACCGGCGCCGGCGGCCGCGGCCGAAGAGTCGTAGCTTTCGAGGCGCTTCTTTGGGGGTCTCTTTGGTTTCTCCTTCTTGGAAGCGGCATCGGCGTGTCTCTGCGCCTGCTCCTGCTGCTCTCTCTGGAGACGGGCCATGCGCTCCTTGAGGCTCATCATGGGCTTGGGCTCTTCATCGTCGCCCTCGCCGCCGCCGCCGCCGCCGCCGCTAGTGGAAGGACCAGCGGGTACGGCGCCAGTGGAAGAGCCAGGAACAAGGCCAGCCTTCTCCGCAGACTCCAGGTTCTCGGCCTCGCGCTCCTTGATCTCCGGATCTTCGTCTCGGCGATAGACTTTGGCGGTCGGAACATCCCGTGGAGGAGGAACAAAGGCGTTGCGGCTCGGGGGAGGTGCGACAAACGGCTTCTTGATAAAGTTGCTGCTGCCAGAGCCACTGCCGAGGCCGCTAGGCTTAAAGGGAGTGATGGGCGGTGCAGCGGATTTGTTAAATGCCGCAATACGGTCGCGGAAGGAGTTACCCGAGGGCTTTTCGGAGACAGGGGGCGGAGCGGGCTTCGAGGCGGCGGGCGGCGGCGGGCGGGCAGCTTCGGGAGCCTTGGGGGCGGCGACGGGGGAAGCGGGCGACGTCGGCTCGGCGGCCTTTGGCGGAGGAGGTGCAGGCGCCGCCACCGCCTTTGCGGGCTTCGGCGGCTCAGGTTGCTCCTCTTCTTCCTCTTCCTCCTCTTCTTCTACCTGCTGCGGGACTTCCTTGGGCAATTGCGGGGCAGGCGCAGCAGCAGGCACGGGCCCAGGGGCCGGGGCGGCAAGAGGGGAGGTCGGCTCGTCTGCGGTAGCCGCGGGAATGGCGCTGGCCGAAAAGGCCGCGGGGATTTCCGAGTCCCGCTTGGTGCGGGTGCGGGTGGGCCGGGGTGGCGCGACAGGCTCGTACTTCTCGACAAAATTCCGCGGGAAGAGACCTTCATTGTGGGTGCCGGCTTCGTCAGTGTACTCGCCAACCAGCCACTCAGCGTCCTCCTCCTCCGTCACGGTGATGATCTGCCCGACGGGGAATTTGAGGTCGTCATCGTGGGCGGAGGAGTATTCGTAGATTGCCTTGACTTTGTACATGGTGGGCGGTGAGGGTCGGGGGCAGAGCGCGTCCCAGTGAAGACGCGCTCAGCAAGCAGAAGGGTGTAGAGAGCAGAAGACGGTTCGATTGTGTCTTGGGCAGAGGTGTCCGCCGGGTTGGGAGGTGAGGCGTGGGTGAGCCGTGGCTTGACTTGAAGCTTCGACCCCTCCTTTTCCCGGAAACCGCGGGGAATGCCTGGAGGCGATCGAGGGCCCCAAAATTTAGGGGGTACGTAACCGCGACCAAGCCGGGCAGGCGAGTAAAGAGCGCAAATGCGGCGAGAAGGCGAAAAGGGCGTTGGCTCGAGAGGGAAAAGACGAGAAAAAAAATATGCAAGAGACGAGAGGGGAAATGGAAAGGGAGGATGCGTGCGGTTGCTGCTGTGGATGCCCAGCGGTCAGCTTTTCGTTCTTTTTGGGGCCCTATTTCCCGGCTGCTATTTTGGCTGCTATTTTGACTACTATTTGGCACTGGCCGGTGCTTTTTGGTGCTTTCCTGCACTGCCAATTTCGGGTAGGCAGCCGTTTGGACAGATGAGGCGCAGGGCGACGAGCGACGCGGGGACAGCAGAAAAGCAGAAAATAGCATGCATGGCCTGCAGACTGCCAAATACGAACAAGGGCAATGCACAAACCACTTGCTCTGCATGCACCTCTTGCTCTTGGACCAAGGAATAAGGAAAAAGGAACAAGCCACGCAGAGGGGGATGGGGATCGTACTGACCAGTTTGCGTGCTGCTTTGACGACTCGACCGCGGATCCTCAAACACGAACAGTCAGGGTAAGGCAGCCAGGCAGGGACACCAGCTTAGCCGCTATGCCGTGCTGTGCCGTTTCTGGACGATGTGTGTCTCGTTTGGTATGCTTTGGTATGCTTCTGCAGTCAGCGTTTGCCTGTCTCGTCAATGTGATCCGTCGAGGCGGCATCGACGACCCTTTGCTGAAACGGGGGAGAGGAGAAGGAGGGGAGACAATGACAGCCAACGGAAGCCAAGAAACAGCTTGTCTGAGATATAAACAGCTGGACAAATGTGCAAGGGCTAGAAAGTCAGGCAGAGACCGAGAGGAAGACGAAGGATGCAGGTCGAGGGGGGAGGGGAGCAGTGTGGCTGTGGCCGAGGCTGCGGTGGATCGACATACAAGAAATGTTTCGGGGGCCGGGATGCAGTTCTGCGCGGCGGCTCGTCTCGCTGTTTTGGTCGCACTCAAGACGCTGGTGGAAACGGTGAAGCGGAGACGAGAGACGTTGTCGTCACGATGGTGGTTGGAGACAAGGGAAAGCCAATGTAGTATCATGAGGGCAGTCGGCAAAGGCAGAGAAGGGGGCTCCTTCCTGGAGCTGGGACGGCAGTAAAACAAGAAGGAGCGACCGGCGGGCACGATGCTCTTTCAGGGGATTAGGGGGCGCTGGCAGGTGGGGTGGGCCTGGCAGTTGGCAGGTGAGCTGCCTGGACAGCCGTTGTTGCGTGGACCTGGATTGGGCCTGGGCGCCGCCTGAAACGGCATACCGTCATGGGTCAGTAGGTGGCGACTGCCCTGTAATACTTGTCATACAGCAGTACGGAGTACGGAGGGCGTCGTCACTGGTTCTTACGTATTGCTACCCCACATTTTCTTAAAGCGGGGTCTGCCCAACTCTGTTTGTTGCAAGTAAGGAGGCAAGCTAAGCTCAACTTTTCTTTGAGCGCCTTCATCAGCGCGGGTGACAAATAAGAGCCGGTCGGTCGACCACGTTCACCACGTTCACCAACACAACGACCTCCATCATGGCCCCTCCAGACCGGCCGTTGAAGAGTATCCTCAAGAAGCCGTCTGCGCCTGCTCCAGAATCAGACGACGACGTGGACGATGTCGACGACGAGGGCAGCGGCGCCGTGACGCGCTCGGCCACCCACAGCCGTCGACTGCGGTCGGAGCAGGAGAACGCCGAGATTGTCCAAAAACACGCTGCGATCCTGCAGCAGCGCCGGGAGCTCGAGTCGGCCATCTTCCTGTCCATCGAGACGCTCACCGACTTCCCGCTCGTCAAGGGCCCGGCGATCTCCGCGGCCCGCCCGGCGCCCGAAGATGTCGCCACGTTTACGCGGCTCGTGCGCATCTTCCAGCCGGGCGACTACGACGACCTCATCGAGGAGCGTAACACGTGCGGCCACTGCGGCTATGTGCTGTGCCCCAATTCCCGGAAGACCTTTGCCGGGGGCGGCACCTGGAAGCTGGTCAACGCGGGCCGCAAGGACTTTGGCATCGTGGCCAAAGGCGAGCTCGAGAAGTGGTGCTCGGCGCAGTGCGCACGGCGAGCGCTGTACATCAAGGTGCAGCTGAACGAGACGGCGGCGTGGGAGCGGGTGGGCATTCCCGACATCCGGATCGAGCTGATGGACGAGAGCAGCGACAAGGGCAAGAAAAAGGCAGAGGTTGGGGTAGAGGAGGTGGCGGCGGCCAACGACGCCCAGTTGGCGCAGGACCTGGCCCGACTTAAGCTTGGCGAGGAACGTCGGCTGGCGCAAAATGCGAACGCACTTGCCATGGAGCGAGGTGATACGGGCCGGGCTGGTGCTGCTGCTGCTGTTGCGCTGATGGATCTCGAAGAAGACAACGATGGTCAGCCGCCACGGATCGTGCCCCCGATGCCCACGGCCCTTGTGGACGTCAACATCGTGGAAAAGAGAGTGACCATGGCTCCAACAGCGCCGACACTGGAAACGGATGAGGCGTCTGGCAGTGCGGGTGGGGACACCTCGCACATGGTAGTCGAGGGCCACAAGATTAGGTTTGTCGGCGAGTAGGTCGGAGGAGAATTTGCATACCATTTCGGCACCAAGGTGCCGGAGGGTTTACACCATTTGCTTTATTGAACGGAGTTCTGGTTGGAAAGCATAAAAGGAAACGTCTATACGGTTAGATACCCGGAGCATCCTGTCGAAAGACGGGCCAAAAACAAATGAATTACATTCACGTCTGCTTTTTTTTTGCTGTGTATCCCTTTGGATACAACGGCGTAGGCTGTGTCAGTACGAGGAACTACGTTTCTACGCCCAAATATATAGAGCAAGCCCGTTTACATTCACATAATTTACGAGTCACAATAGGACGCGACAAAACACGACCTGGCAGCATAACGACAGCACATGCAACATAAAAAGGGAAAGGAGAATTGGCGATCAAGCAAGACAAAAGCCTATCTGGAGCAAAGTGCCAGTATGACTTTCCGCGACACCTAGGGGGTTGTGCAACATGTTTCTTATTTTTTTTGTGTGTTTTGACGGCCAGGAGACTGGCTTTCGCCAAAACGGTCCGTTCTTTCCATCTGCTTTCCCGTTCATATCCATTCCCGGTTTTCCCGATGCTTGCGCTTTTGGTATCGTCCTCTCTCCCACTCTCCCCGACGGCGTCCCAAAGAAAACTTTTTGCTGCACAAATGTCGACGAAAGAAGAAAACAGAGAGCCGCGAGGTGTCGAGAGAGGAGGGTAGGAAGGCGCAAGATGTCGGTGACGGGGCCATTTCAAAAAGAATAAAAAAAAAAGCGAGAAAGATCCGAGGACGCCAGGGTTTTTGAGAATTTTGGTATTGTATTTTATATTTTTCGTCATATTATCTTCGGAACAACCACTCTACCACCCACCGCTTAGTCGCGGCGAGGGGGGCGGTCACCGAAGCGGCGGCCACCGCGCTCGGTGGTCTGGACCTGGGTGACGGGGATGACGTTGACGGGGATGGCATCGAACTGCAGTTGGTTAGAATCACGAAAAGGGGGGAAAACTCGATAGTAAAGGCGGATGGAACTTACGCCAAGGTGCTTCAGCAGGTCCTTGGTCTCGGTGTCGACGTCCAGCTGGCCGCTCTCCGAGTTCTGGGCAAAGTCAAGAGCCGAGACCTCGGGGACGTACTGATCCTTGCGCTCGCGCTCCTCCTCCTGCAGCTTGAAGGAGATACCGCGGACGGGACCGCGCTGAATGCGCTTCATTAGATGCGTCGTGTAGCCGGCGATCTTGTTGCGCAGGCGCTTGGAGGCGATGATGGCAATCTCATCGCAGACGCGCTTGTTGGTCTCGAAGTCGAGGGTCAGCTTGGGGTAGTACCGCTCAATGATGACCTTGGCGGACTTCTTGACGGTCTTGGTGCGAACACGACCCATGTTGGCGGTTTGTGTGTGGTGAGAGGAGGGGGAGGTAGTTGAGAAGGTGGTGGTGGTTGAAAGAGAGGTCGAGGTTGAAGGTGGGAAGAGCCAAAAAGAACAGCCAAAAAGCAGATGCAGACAATTGGGAACAATTTTTTTGGCGGGCTCCACTCGTTTTGCTGAGCCCTTGGTGTGGAAAATTTCTGGTGGGGGAGGGAAAAAGAGCGTTAGGGTATGGAAGTGGATCTACACGTGATCCATCTTCGAACTCAAACTACTGTCATTTCTCGGGTCATAAGCGCTAGTCCATTCTGGAACTAGTATTGAACACGTGTAAATACACGTGATACTGTACCTCACCTGCCATCTTTTGCTACCCTGTCTATGAGCAGCATCTGGATGTAACAAAAAGAGCTCATGACTGTTGCTTCCTCATTGTGTCGGAAGCCCGACACAATTAAGATTGGAATGTTTTTTTTTTAAAGTGAACAAAAACGCTGTAGTTCTTTTTATCATTTAGTAATAGTACATGAGAGATATATGCTTCCACGCCTCTCACCCTCCTAGGATATATACACAGAGACATGGCTCCTCTATTCTTTCTTTTCCTTTTTGCTCCCTAGGCTGTCGTCCTCACTCCCCTAGTTCATACCGTAGTTCTCGGCACTGCTGATCAAGGATTCGGCATTCTTCAGGCCGGCTGGGCGACCGGGACGGCCCAGGACAAAACGGCCAGACGCAGTCCCCCGCGGCTGGGTGTCGGCACGGGTGGAGAGCAGGCGCGACGGCTGGCCGTAAATGGTCTCCTTGCCCTCGAGCTCGCTCTGGACGAGCACAGCCTCGGGGTCGGCCTCGGCGACGGTGACGATGACACGGCCCTGCGAGTTGACCTTGGCGGCGGCGACGCGCACGGGGATCTTGGCGCCGCCGTGGATAGATGGGTCGATGACGCTCAAGGCAGGGATGGCGCGGGCGTTGTTGTAGGTGGGGTTATGGCGGGTGTTGCTGTAGGCAGCCTCGCCAAAGGGGTTGTCCGTAACAAAGCCGGCAACACCGAGCTTGGCAGACCAGGTGCCGGTGGACGTACGAGGCTGGACAACGCGGGACTCCTGCGGCGGGTGGGACTTTTGCGGCCCATAGACGGGGTGGTTGTCGATGTAGGCGGCGGTGCGCAGGTACGACAGGCCGGCCGAGGGGTGGGTGATGGGCGGGCCGTCCTGGGCCCAGGGGTTGCCCGAGGGGCCGCCCAGCGATGAGGGTGTAGAAGAGGAAGAGGACAAGCCGACGAGGCCCGTCAGCGGCGACAGGAAGCCGCCGCTCAGGGTCGTCGTGGAGCGCGCCAGGTTCTGGAAGATCTTGTCCGAGGGTTCGACGGGCGCCAGGTCGAGGAACTTGCCGACCAGGCGGTAGAGAAGGGGCCGGTCGTGGCGCAGCACGCGCAGGTAGTCGGTCAGCTGCTCGTCGGTGATGTCGGCGGCGGTGAGGGTCGTCTCGGCCGATCCAGGGCCGCCGCGGTCCATGGCGTCGGTGGCGGCCGCGGCGTTCTTGTCGGCGGCCAGCTGGGTGCGCAGGAACTCGCGGAACTCGGGGCGCCGCGTGCGGACCTTCTTCTTCAGGTAGTTCTGGAAGTCGCCCTCGGTGATGCCGGCCAGCCAAGGGCCCTCGAACTTCCAGCGCTTGTCCTCGGCCGTGTGGCGCTTGGCCGGGTCGATGGCGATAATGTCGGCACCCTCTTCAAAGACAGACTTGCCGGCGAGGTGCTGCTTCTGCTCGGCGTCGGTCTGGGAAGTCAGGGGCACGTTGAGGGCCTGCCACTTGCGCAGGGTCATGGCGTGGTCGGTGGCGGCGGCGTAGTCGGTGATGCTCTCGATGGAGTCGAGCTCGCGGATGCGGATGAGGGGATCGGAGCGGGCGCCGTTGGCCTGGGGCGGCATGGGCCGCTTGAGGCCCCAGTCGCCATTTCGGCGCGAGGTACGGGGACTGCTAATGGCTTGTAAAGTCGGAAACGGCTGGGTGGCGGTGTCGGAGTTCTTGCCGCTGGCACCGGTCACGTCTCCCGGCGCTGGCGGAAGCGGCTTGACGGGTAGGGAGAAGAGGCGCGAGGAGCGCAGCAGAGCGGCGCCCGGCGACAAGGCCTTTGAAGCCATTGTAGCAGGGTGTGCGGGAGTTGTTGAGAGGAGCTGCCGTGTTCTGCGCAGGGTGGGCAATCGGTGCACGGCAGGCAAGCTGGTTCAACGACGTGAAGCTTTTTTTGCGGCTGTCGACGAAAAATGGCGAGAGGAAAAACACAGTAGAACGGAAAGTGGGTCTGAGATGAATTGAGTGCATGCTATTGGCTAATGGGCTTGGCCCCAATGGTGCAGCTGCGAGAGTGGGCCGTAGCTGCACTGTGTGTTTTTCACGGCCCTACGCACGCGGTGCTACGACTCCTGCAAGCATGCCAGAATCAGGCGACAACAGACCGCAAAAGGAAGGTTGAAGAGAGATGAGAGGCATTTTACGCTGGATGCAGCGGGATACGGTCTGCAACATGCTTTGAAATGTGGTTCGAAATGCGGTTCATATAGATAATAAGCATGGCCAAAATGGCAGCATGCGCACTTGATTTCTGCTATAAGAAGGAACGCCTGCGCCGTGTATGCCTCCTTCCCGATTAACCTTATTTTGAGTACATTTGCTCTTACACGTTCCGTGCGTCTCTTTGACTCTTCGTCATCTCTTTTCTCCTTTTGATTCACCTCCTCGCCTATTCTATTGTCTGACGCGGCTCTACTGCCGCTGCCCCTCTCCTCAGGCGCATATGGCTTGACGGTGCTTCTGTCGCCGGCGGTGTCGTTGCCGGCGGTGGTAGGCGATGGCCTTGGGGATGAGGCAGGGGAGGTGTGGCAGTGTGCGACCTGGGCTGCAGTTGTCGTCTTTTAGCAGTAGCGGTGAGACATTGTTATTGCTGCTGCTGCTGTTGTTATCCGACGCGGCCGCCACCGCCTCGATCTCTCGCGAAAACGACTCGATCACGTTGTTGATGACCTCCATGATCGCCGAGGCGTCGCCCTGTGGGTCGACCAGCATGACGTCGCCTTTTCTGGAGGATGATGGTGATGATGAGGAGGAAGACGACAAAGAGGAAGATGTGTTGACCGACTCGGCACTCTCGATCGACTCTTGGGACCGTCGCCGCAGCACCCTCCGGTCGTATGACTGCCCCACGAGTCCTGGCGAAGCCGACGATGACGACGATGACGATGACGACCCCACGACCAGCATTGCCTCTTGCACGTGTGGGAAGCTGAGCAGCAGCATCAGCTTGTTGTACGGCTCCCACGGCCGAATGGTGTCCGTGCGCACGTGGTCAATGGCCAGCGCGCGCACATGCTCAGCGGTGTCGCGGACGTGCACGGTAAAGTCACGGGCGGTGTCGTCGTAGCCCATGAGGCCGTGGCGCGGCAGATACAGGACGTCAAGGGCGGGCGAGAAGTAGATGTAGTGGTCCCGCGGATGGGAGCTGGTGCGAAAGGCGCGGCGGTACCAGTCCTGGTGCAGTGCCTCGGCGCGGGCCTCGCGGTTGACGTGCAACAGGGCGGGCGGGCGGGCGGCGGTGCGGCAGCAGTCGGCGTCGGCGTCGTACCAGACCTCGACGACCCGCGGCTGACGACTGAGCCGCCAGATGTTGATGCGGAGCTCGGCTGGTAAGTCAGAGAAGTATTTGAAGGAATCCATGGTTGGTGTGTGGTGTGTGGTGTGTGCTGTAATGTGTGCTGTGAAGCTGGAGAGAGGAGAGTGAGAAGTCGACATAGAGAGAAAGGATTAAAAAAATAGCAAGGTAAAAAAAGGTGGCGACTGTTGGTTGGGTATAATGTGATGCTTTGTGTGTACTAGCTGGTCGTTGGGTGTCGGTGGTGATCGTCACGGCCGGGGTGGTGATGAACAGTGAACTGAGTCAGCTCAGCTCCAAGAGGAGAGCAGCTGGCGAACGAGCTGAAAACAAGAAATCATAACCTGACGAAAGCACAAAAGGGAAAGAAAGAAGCATGAAAATGTCTAATTGAAACGAATGAAAAAAAAAAAGAAAGCAAAGAAGAAATGACAAAGTAGTCTTGGGAGTCAGAAGCTGAACAAATCAGGGCTGGTGTTTGGTTCGCCTGGGCCGCCGCGACTTGTCTATGCCCAGCCTCAGCCTACACCCACACCAACGGGCACCAATATAAGTGCCCTTTTATGAAATGCCTGTTATTTTTTATTCGACTACAAAGGCCAGACCAAGCAAGGCCCTCCACGACAAAACGCTACGGCCAGCAACTCGACAGGACGAGCATCGGGGTGTCTCCGATCGGTTCCGCATGGCGGAGGCAATTACACGAAGTGGACAAAGAGACAAAGAGCTTGGCCGGTGCTCTATGGCGTAGACAGGACAGGGGTCCAGGGGTCGTCCAGGAGTCCAGCAGTCCGAGAAATCCATACGGGATGCAATAGTTGCAGTAATAACAGGCACACAATAACAAGTCCAAGTTAAAGGGAAGGACCTGGCCCATGGCGGAGAAGGCCTTATGGCAATGCGACGGCAGAGTGCGTGACAGCAAGGGGGTGTTGGTCCATAGGGTAGGGTGAATGGGAGAATAGGGTGAATACGGAGAATTAACGACGCGGAGAGGGGAAAGACGAAGAGTAGAAAAGGAGGAGAGGAGGTGAGTGAAAGAATTTGAAAATGCCCAAAAAATGATCAAAAAATGCATAAACAAGAATATTGCAGCATGGGGCGTCATCGTAGCAAAACATAAAGGATGTGGACGGACAGCGGGTATCGACAGCCCGGGCGTGTAAGAGAGGAGGGGGGTGACGATGGACAAAACGAAGAAAAGAAAAGAAAGAAAGAAAGAAAGGCTCTCAGGAATCACATCGGCTGCAGCGTAGGCATCACAGTATCATCACACCGGAAAAGAGACGCAAAACGGCCATGGAAAAAGAAATGACGGAAAGGGAAGCAACGTCGTGAAAACTCTGCATCCATTCCCACGTTGGGTGCTGCCAGGGGCTTCCTTTCTTCCTTTCGTGGTGTGCCCCTGGACGTTTCTCGATTTATTTTATTTATTTTTTGCCTTGAATTTTATTTTTTAATTTATGTTCCGGTTTTCTGCTTCTCTTTTTTCCCTTTCCCTCCTTTTGCTCACACCTTTTCTTCCCTCTTTTGGAAGGCTGTCCTGCGATCAGTGCGACCCCGGACCAAACAATCGTATGACTTTTGGGCGCCGAGAGTGAGGCACGGGAAGAAAAAGAGGATTTAAAGAAAGAAAAGAGAGGAGGCGAGCTATCGTCGTATTAGTCGGCTGTGCTAAACCCGGCCTCCAGTGGGTGATGGGCGACGATTCCCGCTGTGCAGCGCCCACAAACAGGGCCTGTCGGCTGCTACTGGGCCTTCCGTCGTCGACGCCCTAGCGCGCTAAAAAAAGTGGAAAATCAGGTGCTTTTTTGGCGTCCGCCGTAATTAATAGGTTCCCCGCGAGCCAGCGAGCACAGAGTCGAAAGACAAGCGACGACCAGAACGAAGACCACAAAAGTGGTGTGAGGGATCGCTAGCGGGCATCGACGACGACGCACCACTGTTCCATGTTCCATCCAGTCTGCATTTGCGGGCAAGCTGGGCCGCGAGGTTGTTCTGGAAGGAATTCTACTTCAGATACTTACAGGGGACTGAGGGGACCTACAGGGGCCTGGCCCGGACAGCACAGCGCCGACATAGAGGGAGAGAGCCAGAGAGGGTCTGCACGTCACGGCTGGACCAGGCCGGCGCTAGCCCTGTTTTGTAGGGCACTCCCGGGCGGGCTGCCCCTCTGTGCCTGACAGCCTTGTTGGGGCCAGACCAGTGCCAGGCAAAAAAAGAAAAAGAAAAAAAAAGAGTCAAAATTCACCAACCGACCACGGCCAGCACATCAGCCTGACGGTCCAGCCGTATTGCGTATTACTACGCCGATCGAGGAGTGACATAACGCAGGGTTTCTTTTTCGTTTCTTCTTCTCTTCTCATTGACATTTCCTCCCGCCCCTCTCTCCCCACCCGGCCATGCTGGCGGCCCGCAGGATGGCGTCCATCTCGTCAGCCAAGGCCGCGGCGGTTGTCTCTGCAGCCGCTGCCACCGCTGCCACCGCTGCCACCCTGCCTGCCGCAGCCTTGTCCTCCTCGTCTACCTCCAACTCCTCCTCCACACCTTTGTTGCCCGCCTCGGCCACCCACGGCGCGCTCACGTTCGAGCTGCTCGCCCGCTGCTCGACCACGCGCGCCCGCGCGTCCGTCCTCACGCTGCCCCATGGCCCCGTCCAGCTCCCCGTCTTCATGCCCGTCGCCACGCAGGCGTCGCTCAAGGGCTTGACGCCCGCCCAGCTCGCCGACACCTCCTGCCGCCTCTGCCTCAACAACACCTACCACTTGGGCCTCAAGCCGGGCCAGGCCGTCCTCGATGCCGTCGGCGGCGCCCACGCCTTTCAGGGCTGGCAGCACAACCTGCTGACCGACAGCGGCGGGTTCCAGATGGTCTCCCTACTGCAACTGGCCACGATCACCGAGGAGGGGGTGCGGTTCCTGTCGCCGCACGACGGGCAGCCGATGCTGCTGACCCCGGAGCACTCCATCGCCCTCCAGAACAGCATCGGCTCCGACATCGCCATGCAGCTCGACGACGTGCTCGTCACAACGTCGCCCGACGCCGCGCGCATGCAGGCCGCCATGGAGCGCAGCGTGCGCTGGCTGGACCGCTGCCTGGCAGCGCACCGCATCCCCGAGCGCCAGAACCTGTTTTGCATCATCCAGGGCGGGCTCGACGTCGACATGCGACGCACGTGCACGCGCGCGATGCTGGCGCGCGACACGCCCGGCATTGCCATTGGGGGTTTGTCGGGCGGCGAGGCCAAGGCGGACTACTGCGGCGTCGTGGCGGCCGTCACGGAGCTGCTGCCCCCCCTCAAACCGCGCTACGTCATGGGCATCGGCTACCCCGAGGACCTAGTGGTCAGCGTGGCGCTGGGCGCGGACATGTTTGACTGTGTGTGGCCGACGCGGACGGCGCGGTTCGGTAATGCGGTGACGCGGCACGGCATGCTCAACATCAAGCACCAGCGATACGCCACCGACTTTGGGCCGATCGAGGACGGCTGCGGGTGTCCGTGCTGCCGGCCGGCGGGCCACGAAGGTGCGGCCAGCGTGGACAATACTACAGACAGCGGAAGCGGGAGCGGAAGCGGAAGCTGGCCCGACGGACGGCTACGCCCCGCCATCACGCGCGCGTTTGTGCACCACAACGCGTCCAAGGAGACGGTGGCGGCGCACCTGCTGACGATGCACAACGTGTGGTACCAGCTGGCGCTGATGCGCAGCCTGCGCGAGGCGATTCTGGAGGACCGGTTCCCGGCCCGGGTGCGGCAGTTCTTTGCAGACCTGTACCCCGGCGGGCCGGCCGACTATCCGGATTGGGCGGTCGAGGCGCTGGCGGGCGTAAATTTGCATCTACGGGAGCAGTAGGCAGGAGGGATCTAAGACAAATATCAAATGGGAGCAGGGAAATTAAAAATACCACGGCATGGCTTGGAGTTACGGGAAGACCATGGGAAAATGTAGAATGTACGATGAATTACGTCGCATGCCAACTATAGAATGAAGTCGTTTCGTTATACTCGTTTTGTCCTCGCTCGTTCGTCCGACATTAGATCAACCTCCCTCCCCATTCACACACCCCCTTCCATTCCCTTCCCCTACAGAACAAACGGCAGCACAACGGCCAGCCAGGCCGCCAAACCGCTGCCGGCCTGTGCCGGGCTGGCGGCGTTCTTGGCGGCCGTCGGCGACGGCGTCACGGTCACGGTGTGCTGCGTCTTGGTGGGCGTCGTCGTCGTGGCCGTGTTGGTGTTGGAGTTGAACGTCAGGCTGGCGTCCGTGTTGGACGAGCCGCCGCCGCCACCAAAGGTAGCCACGTCACCGCCATCGGTGGCCGTCGCATCACTACTACCACCGCTCTGGAACAGCTCGCAAAAGGACTCGACGGCCACGTACGACTCGTACTCGTCCGGCATGGCCGTCTTGGCCCAGACACCGCACACGCTAATGTAGGAGTCGAGGACCGTGGTGAACTTGCCGTTGACATAGCACAGGCAGCTGGCGGCCTGGGCGTCGTCCATGGTCTCGAAGCCGCGGACGCGGGCCTCGCACGACGAGAACATGGACGCAAAGGACGTGCAGGCGGGCGGCTCGGCGGTCGCGGCGCCACCGCCGCCAAAGGTCTCAACAACTGACGCGCCCGTGGCCGTGGCCGAGGGGATCGTGTTGCCGCTGCCGCCCGTTTGCGTCACACCGGCAAACCCCGTGGTCGTCGCGGCCACGCCGCCACAGCGGAAGCCCTCGTTGCTCGCAGCCAAGCACAGCGACTGCGCGATGCTGACGACTACGTGGTCGAGGTGTTAGCAAAGAAGACGGGGGGGATAGAAGGACAGAAAACTTTGGGAAGGAACCCACCAGAGTAATCCTCAGTGTACTCGGGCGCCGAAGCCACGATGTAGTCTTCGCAGCTGCTGTACACGGGCGCCAGGAACGTCGCGTCGTCGCAGCAGAAGCACGAGGCGCTGTCCGTCGCCGCCGCGTTGGCCGGCAGGAAATCCACACAGTACGTGACGACGTCGCCGGCCGTCACGCAGGCCTGCTCGTCCGGGTCGATGGCGACGAGCCCGGCGCCCGCGAGGTTGTTGGCCGGGATGCCAAAGTCATAGGCTGCCGCCAGCGATGCGGCGCCGACGAGGAGGGCGAGGCGAGTCATGGCGGTCAGGGGTGTGGTGTTTTTCGAAGGAAGGGACCAGGCGCGCGGTAGTGGGCGTCGAGGGAAGGTACGATCGACACGAAACTACGACGTAGAAGAGGCAGGAGCACGCAGAACTGACGATCGCGAAAATCAGAAGCAGAAACAGAAACAGAAACAAGGCAAACTCAAATTCAACACAATACTCAGACTTCGGGGCATCCGTTTCTTTATTTAAGATAAAGGCTACTCCCTACAGACCCCCATCGAGAAATCAATAAAACACGCATCCACCCACTCCAATCCGCCGCCTGGTCGGGCAGGCAGGCCGGGGCGAAGGTGGTGGTGGGAAGGAGGAAATAAGAAATAAGCTTGCTTTTTCCCTTTTCTTTTCCTGTCTCTTTTCCACAGCGGAACGGTCTTTTGTTTCGTTTCCGGCCAACCTAAAATCGGAAAGCTTCTAACAGCTCCTACAGAGAGCTAGCCCAACTCGGGCCAGGCCTGCTCAGGAGCCAGGGTCGGCGGGTGGAGAAAGCGTGGCCGAAGAGGGTGTGTTGAGGGTGTCGATGGGTGGCAGAGGCTCAAGAGAGGAGTCGAGTGGCGTCGATGAACGGCGAATTGGCGGGGACAGGCACAGCAGGGCCTCGACTGCGGCTCGAGGCCCTGGTCGCTTCTGTGTTTTCTTGGTGTCTCTTTGCTTGATATCTCCTCTTTTCTTTTTTTCTTTTCCGCTTCTCGACCAGCCCCTGCCTGCAATTTTACGACCCTGGCTCCTGCTTTCGTCTCCTCTTTTTTGTTTCGCTATCTTTGGGGGTCTTTGATTCTTTTCAATAACATGAATGGTTCGGGCAGTCAGCGGGATAGGGAGCACCCGCTCTCCATATTATTCGCCTACACATATCCGATGAAAACCTGCTGGGTATTCCAAAGAAGAGACTCCGTTCCAGGATGCAATTTTCGTGAGGAAGATGGGAAAGATCGAGAGGTCGAGAGATCGAGAGATTGAAAGATCGTGATGATAGAAAGAAGAAGGAAAGAAAAAGAATAAATCTGAACAACACTCCTGAAGCATCAAGCCAAGATGCGATGATCCTATCACTCAATCGAACTCGCAGCCCCAAGACTTTCCAAGAAAGCTTGGTCTTGAGCCTCCCGTCGAGCGCCGTCTTGGCTGCATCAAGTCAGCCGCTGCCCAGCCCAGCCCAAGTCTGGCCAGGCCTGGGCACTCCAAGCCAAGCCATCCATCAGGGGGTGATCAACAATGATTCGCTGGCTGGCTGGCCGGCTGTTGGTGATACTCGAACGTGCAGGCGGCCGGCTGGCCAGGCGAGCCTGGACCATATCATTGTTCAAGGCGACGCAAAAGGACGGAAAAGGTAGTTCAATATTCAGCCCCAGCCACGGCCAAAAAAGGGCAATTGTGTCTCGCGATTTTCTTTTTCGTCACGGTCTAGAAGGCACCAGACAGTGGTTTACCCCTTGCCTTCCGGCGGCTATTATTTTAGGTTGCATTTTATGTCTTTTCGGTTCTCTTTTCCTAGTGTGTCTTTTACCTCTTTCTTCTACTTCTATTTCACGTCTTTTATGAATCTGCCTTCTTCATGCAGTCAGTTGACAGTCTGCCTCTCCCGCTGGCACGATGTGTCTCTATGCAAAATCGCAAGGCGCTCTCTTCCACTGTCTTGCGGACGATCGCCCGTTAACTCTTCGCCGCCTCGCTAATGCACCTGGCTTCATCCACTCCCGCATCTGCGCCCACGATATGCACTCCGCCACCGCCCATGTTGCGGTGGGATTTCGTCTAGTCCAATCTCGACACCAGAAGCGGAAACGACAAGCAGGTCGGTTGTCGGTTGACAGTTTCTGGTGTTCGTTTGTCTTTTCGAGCATCGTGTTGGTCGTCTTCTCTTATCTATACGCGAGAGACATGGCGTTTATTATATCGCTTCGATATTGTATCTTGTGAGGCTCGAGCCATTTGTACCCTGCACAATGAACCAGCCCTGCCGCGAGAACTCGGACGTGCGCCAAAGGAACGTTGTATTGATGTGAAAATGCTCTCTCCGCCTCAACAACTTGCACGCAGCGTCGTATTGACTCGTGTCTCTCTTTAACGTCTGCAACAGAGTTATACCACCTCACCCGTCAGGCTGTCCAGGTGCAGGACAATATGGCCAAGGCGTATCTCACGCCGGGGCATACAAATCTCACAGCACTGAGTCCCGTTGATGGAGATGATTCTATCGTTATCGTCGGAACATTGTTGTCGGTTCGGCGGTCTATATAGAGACCGTAAAGCTGTATCCACGGCGCCGGCCAGAGCGCCGGAAACCGCTCCTGCCCTTTTATTGATCCTGCCTGTAGAAGTAGGAAGCAACGCAGGCCACTTACAATCACTCCATACAGCGTTCGTCGTAAGATCCTTACTGTACCATTGATTCCCCCAGCCTGTAAGTCCGTCTCTCCGCGTGGGATTGCATGGCTCGTCTCATGGAATGCCATTCATGATTGGCGTAGGTCTCGCGTCAATAGTGTGCTTTCTGCCCTCTCCTCCCCTGCCTCGCCTTGTCTCCGGAATGCAAAGCCCCTCGTGCATCGCATTGCAAGATCGCCGTCACTTGAATTTAAGTTGCTATGCCTGACTCGTCCGGTGCTTTATTTTTTTTATTTCTTTGTTCTGCTGCGTGTCGAATGCCAGCAAAAACAGGCTTTGCCAGGCGCCACAGGCTGTTTACGGCGCCCGTCCAGCGCTTGACGCTAAACGGCCGCTGTAGCCACGTGACAAAACAACGCCCATGCCAAGGATGGATGGCCGACGCGTCGATCCAGGGAAGGCGCGTGCATGGTCTGGTGGTGTGGCCCGGTCGCTCTTGACGTAGTTGTTTTCTTGTCCCGTTTTGGTGTTTGTGCACCCCCTTTTTCCGACTTTTTTTTATTTTGTCAATTTGCGCTGAGCCAACCGTCGACCGTATTCTGTTTGGCGCCGCGCCCGCACTCTTTTTTGCCACAACAAACAAACGGGCAGCCTGGTCGAGCAAACGACTGGTCCGGTTTTCTGACGTCGCTCCCTGTTGCTTCGTGGCTCTGTCGCTCGTCCCTCTGTTTACACCAGCTCTAACGCGCATGGACACCGGTCGAATGCCCCCTTTCCACTGCATCGTGACGTCGACATCCCCTTGGCTGCAGAGGCAGCCGATATCCAGACGCAGCGACCGATAGTGCACGACACACAAAAGACTACGCACGGCAAGGGCACACCAGCATGTCCTTTGTCCAGGCGACGCCGCGGCGCCGGCAGTCGACCACGTTCGGCGACCCGGCCGGCGCCAATGCCAATGGCAACAACATCGTCAACAACAACTCGAACAACCTCAACAACCTCAACAATCCCAACAACACCGACGACCCCCTCGCACAGTCCCTCCGCCAGCTCTCGCTCTCCACCGGCACGCCTACCAAGTCCAAGTCGCCGTCGCCCCTGTCGCGCACGTCCACCACCGGTGGTGCATCCGCGGGCGGCACGCGCTCCCCCAGCGTCGCTGGCAACAACCGCCGCAACAGCACTACGCCGCGCAGCCCGCTGCCCCACGGCAATGGCACCGCCACGGGCATGGCCAACGGCCGCGAGTCGCGCGCGGGCACGCCCGGCCTGCTGCGCAAGGCATCCATGAACTCGCTGCACAGCGGCAGCAGCATCAACGGCGGCAGCCCTAGCAAGGGCCTCACCCGCCGCACCAGCGCCTCCAACCTCAAATCGCCGTCGCCTGGCACGCCGCTCCGCTCGCCCATGCTCGGCGGCGGTGGTGGCCACGGCTTCGAGACGCTGCGTGAGGAGCGGCAGCGACCACCCCGCCCGCCGCCGCCCACGGCCGCTGACATCGCCCGAAGCCACTTCCAGGCCGAGCTGGCTCGCCATAGCAACCGCGACCAAGACCTGCACCACAGCTCGTCCACCGTCGTCATCCTGCACGACGCCTGCTACGGCCACCGCTTTTCCCGCCCGCGCACGTCACGCGCCAACCTCGGCACCATTGTCGAGCGGCCCGAGCGCATCCAGGCCTGCGCTGTCGGCGTGTCGGCCGCCTACGTGCGCCTCGGCGGCCGGCACGCCGACGGTGACTACATGCCGCACCCCCGGCTCGACCCGTCCTCAATCCCCAGTGCCGCCGTGCCCTTCCGCATTCACAAGACCGCCCGCGCCCTGCCGCTGCACTCGCCCGCCGTCACCAACGTCCACGGCACCAAGTGGATGGAGGAGCTCAAGATCATGTGCGACGCCGCCGAGACCAAGCTCGCCCTCAACGGCAAGGAGTTGCAGCGCCCGGACATGGACCGTGGACCGCCGCACCACCACACCACGCCCGCCCGCCTGCACGAAGGCGATCTATATCTGTGCGCCGAGTCGCTGCAGGCCCTCGAGGGCGCCCTGGGCGGCGTGTGCGAGGCCGTCGACGCGGTCTTTGACGCGTCATCCCAAAACCGCCGCGCCTTTGTCGCCATCCGCCCGCCGGGCCACCACTGCTCTGCCGACTGGCCCTCGGGCTTCTGCTGGATCAACAACGTCCACGTCGGCATCATGCACGCCATCCTGGCCCACAACCTGACCCATGCCGCTATTGTCGACATTGACCTGCACCACGGCGACGGCTCGCAGGCCATTGCCTGGCAGCACAACGCCCGCAGCGCCGCCGCCACCAAGAACGCCGCCGCCTGGAAGAAGACGTCCATTGGCTATTTCAGTCTGCACGACATCAACTCGTTCCCCTGCGAGTCCGGCGACGAGGACAAGGTCAAGAACGCCAGCCTGTGCATCGAAAACGCCCACGGCCAGACCGTCTGGAACGTCCACCTGGAACCCTGGAAGACCGAGGCCGCCTTCTGGGCGCTGTACGCCGGCAAGTACGCCGCCCTGCTCGACAAGCTGCGCGCCTTTTTCCGCCACCAGGCCGCCCAGCGCGGCGGCGAGGGGGACAGCCGCAGTGCCATTTTCATCTCCGCCGGCTTCGACGCCAGCGAGTGGGAGACATCCAGCATGCAGCGCCACAAGGTCAACGTGCCCACCGAGTTCTATGCGCGCTTCACCCGCGACGTCGTGCAGATCGCCAACGACGAGTGCGCCGGCCGCGTCGTCAGCGTGCTCGAGGGCGGCTACAGCGACCGCGCGCTCTTCTCCGGCGTCCTCAGCCACGTCAGCGGCCTGGCCGGCTCCGATCCCGTCACCACGCGCGACGAGGCCTTCCAGTCCGGCCTCGGCTACGAGATGGGCAGCCGCCTGGGTGCTCTGGGCATCAACGGGAACGCTATGCAGGAGGACATCAAGCCCGCGCTCACTGTGTCTGGCGCACCGTACGACCCCACGTGGTGGGCATCCGCCGAGCTCGACCAGATCGAGGCCACCATTGCGCCGCCACCACCCCCGCCCGAACCGAAAACCGACCGCACGCCGCACCCGTCCACCACCTACTCCTCGCCGACCGCGTCGTCCCAGGCTAAAGTGGTGTACACGCCCAAGCTGCGCCGCAGCATGTCCGGCCTGTCAGCCGCCTACGGTGGCGGTGGCTTGGCGTCCTCGCCCTCCTCACGCCCGCCCTCGCCGCCACCCCCACCACCCCCCGAAGTGCCCTGGACCACCGCCATGCACGAGCTCAGCAAGTTGTTGATCCCGACCGAAGAGCGGACCACCACGAGCTGCACCGTCGAGGACCTGTCGGCCGAGGCGACGCGCGCGCGGCGGGACCGCCAGATCTTGCTAGGCACCATTGACGTAGCCGTGCCCGCCGCCGCCGCCGCCTCCTGCTCCACGCCCGCAACACCTAGCGGACCCACGCGTGTGTCGATGCGGGAGCGCAAGCAGGTCAAGCCGTTTGGCTCGTCGGTGGCCGCCGCTTCAACGTCAACCACGATCAAGGAAGATGATCCCGAGCTGGACCGCAAGAACCGACGCAAGACCGTCGGCGGTGCGGTCTCGGCCACGGCCACGCCCGTCGCATCGACTTCCGCCGGGGCCCGTGGCGGCCGACCCAAACAGACCGGCCGACGCCTTAGCGCGGCGTCGACGGTCGTGCTGCCCAAGGACGACTTCGATCTGCCGCCCGTGCCTGCCGTGCCGACGGTGCTGCCCTCTTTCGTCGGCGGCGGCGGGACCGCCTCGTCCACCGGCTCGTCGACGCGCCCAGCCTCGGCTCACAGCAGCAGCACGACTGCCGCGCGGCCCGACTCGTCCATGAGCGGTGCGCCGCTGTCTGTACGGAAAGCACGGCCAGCCGCGGGTACTACGGGCAAGACACCTCGGAAGAAGGCTGCCGCTACGACTGCGACGACAACGACGACGACGACGACAGGCACAACTACGAAATCGCCCTACAGCCGCAAGACGAGCAGCAGCAGCGCGGCCACCACCGCGTCCACGGCGCCCACCAATGACGACCTCGACAAGCTGACGAGCGGCATGCGCAAGATCAAGATCAATGTGGTGACGACCGCACAGAAGGAAGCTCGGGACAAGGCCAAGCGGGAAGCGGCCCAGAAGGGGAATCAGGCCATGTCCTCGCAGGCCAGCTCCTCGCGAGAGTCCTCAGCCGACTGGCCGTCGGAGGCGGCGCCAGTCGCCTCGACGCCCCTGCCGAAGAAGCTCGTCGACACGTCTGCGTCGACGTCGACGTCGACGTCGACGGCAGCGCTGCCTAGCACGCCGCTTGCCCAGACCATTGGCGCTGCGCCGACACTCCGCCTCACCGAGGCCGTCGAGCCACCGGCAGGCGCAGGCTCGTCCCTCTCTATTGATACAGCTATGGCCGCATCATCCATTGCCGGCTCCGACGACCACTCGCCGCTGCTCACGCCCAGTACCGAGGGCGGTCTCGGCGGCAGCGACCCGCTCGCGTCGAGTCTGGTCGGGTTCCCTGGCGTCTCGGCGCCCGCACCCGCACCCGCGCCCGCGCCGACCGTCTTCATTCCGTACCAGCCCGACAGCACGCCCCACAGCACGCCCCAGCAGCCGCGCGTTCCATCGTTGTCATCATCCGCAGCAGCACCCCTCCACTGGCTGCCGCCCAACGAGGTCCACACGCCCGTGGCCGCCACGCCCTCGCCCATGAAGCGCGCCGACCTGCCCGTGTTCACGTCGACGTCGGCCATTCCCTTCTTTGGGGGTGGTGCAGCGTCGTCGTCGTCGTCGCGGCCGGGCTCGGCAGGACTGTCGGTGGCGTCGACCTCGTCCCGGCCGGCCACGTCGTCGGGTGGTGCTGCTCCTGCTCCTGTGCCCCTTGTTGTCGGCACACTGCCGTCGACGTCGCTGTCGTCCGCATTCGCATCGACATCACCCACGATGCGGCCGCGCTCGCCGACGAAGCTGCCGCGGTCGCCGACCAAATCGCCACGGAAGATGCAAAACTAGAAGAAGAAGGAGAGACGGGATATGGAGTCGGCAGAGCCAATGGGGGTCGATCCCAAGTTCTCATTAAAAAGGGATATAGTAGTTGTCTTGCATAATTCTTGTATTTTGTTTCTTATAGGGCGCTTCTTACAGGGCGGGGAGGCGTACGAAGGAGGCGCAAGCTTTGGTGCAAGCAGGAGTCTACTCTTTTTTATTTCTTTTTCTTTCAAATTTTTTTTTTTTACTTTTCTCTTCTTTTCGTCTTCTCTGTCCTTTTTCGTTTACCGTCTCTTAACTTGCGAGGCAATACCCAATTGTTTTATATGTACTGTTGTAATATCTGCTTTTTTCTACTCTCTCTCTCTCTCTCTCTCTCTCTCTCTTACTTCAAGACCAAAATGGAACATGGGACAATGGAATACAATACGGAGCTCGGATCATGGGATACAAACTATGTTCTACCTGGGAAAAGGTCACAGGTGGCTGCTTGCCCGTACATACACGGACTATCACGGTACTATCGCAATGGTGCGATTTTGAGTGGTATCCTCTTACCATCTCTTACCATCTCTGACCATCTCCGGCTATCAAATTGTATTATAGAGAGACAAACAGGGAGAAACCCGAGAATGCTAGTCTCGATGCAAGGCCACCGTCTCGATCGCATTGGCCATTTCCCCCAAACACAAAGACCAGTCGGCATGCAGCTGCACCTTGTGTGGGGCTCACTGGTCGCAGATTTACGTAGAAAGAACCGCGCGAGCTGCAGTGCCACCGAAACAAAGGCCGCGCCCAGCCGCCAAAGCGCAACGCTACGCCGTGTCGTCGTTGCATGACGTCGTCATCGATTTTGGAGAACATGGGGCCATTCACCCCGTTTGTGTTTCTTTCTTCCATTCTTTGGCCTGTCGATTGCTTCCGTTCGTTTTCGACCGTTGAAATTGGCCGTTGCAAAACGATGCCATTATGATCGTCAAACTCTCCGTCGCGATTGATTGGAAAGTAGAGGACAGAAAAGAAGACGAAAAAAGAAGACGAAAAAGAAGTCCAATCATTGCCGAGGGTAGGCTCGAGGAAGAAGAATTATCACGACAACACTGCGTGTGTCATCGTCCAGCTCGCTTTTTCCCTAGGCCAACGCCGTCGTACTCTCCATCGTCTCCATAGTGCATATATTGTTTTGCCCCTACAGCTTGCCCCCGACTCGTGCCTGTTCTTGTCCCTCCTCACCCTCCACTGGTCGACTCACCGGCCGATCGGCTCTTGCTGTCACCCGCCTTCACCCAGCTGCCTGCTCTTTCCCCGCGTTCCTTCCCAAAGTGCCGTCATAGCTGACGAGTGACTCCGTGGGTGCCTTCCCTATCCGCTTCTCCCTTTTATAAGTCTCCCTGCCACGGCTCTCTGGCTCCCTGGTTCCTTCCTCTCTCTCTTGACTCGTACTCTCCATCGAACAAATTGTTCTTTGTTCTTTCCTCATTCGTCTTATATCATCACCATCACCAACCTCATCGCCATCGTCACACACACACACACACACACTCTCTCTCTCTCTCTCTCTCTCTTCGCACTGCTCCCAACCAACCATCATGGACCGCCTCAACCCCTTTTCCCGGCGTGAGAGCCGCACCCGCAGCGAGCTCGCCACCTACCGCGTGCTCACGCTCGCCTCGTGGGCGCTCGCCGTCGCCGTCTCCGTCTACTACTCCGTGCGCTCGCCCCACGGCTGGGGCCACAACGCGCACCGCATCGCCACTCAGAACCACCTGCATCCCACCGCGTTTTCGCTCAACATGGTCATCGTCTACGTCTACTTTGTCAGCCTCTTCGTCTCCCAGGCCGGCTACCTCGGCCACCTCTTCGCCTCCGCCCACCAGTCCGAGCGCGTCGCCGCCGCCGTCGCCGTCGGCTCCCATTTTGTCGTCAACAACATCCTGCACACCGTCTTCGTGCTGCTCTTTGTCAGCGGCCACTTCTTCTGGGCCGAGATCGTGCTGCTGCTCAACTTTGTCAACCTCACCAGCCTCTACTTCCGCCACCCCTCGGCCTCGCACCCGCGCGCCCTCGTGCACACGCCGACCGTCGCGGGTCCGCTGGCCTGGACCTTTGTCGCCATCTACTGGAACGGCGCCATCATGGTGCCCCACGCCCACAGCCTGGCCATGCGCATCCTGGCCAACGTCTTTGTGTGGGCCATCCTGGCGTACGGTCTCTTCTACGTCATGATCTACGGCGACTACTCCATGGGCTTTGCGCTGTCCGTCTTGGCCGCCGCCCTCGGCACCGGCCAGTTCCTGCGCCAGATCGTCGCGCTGCAGTGGATCTTTGCCTTTGTCGTCATGAGCGTTCTCTTCCTCGCGACGGTCGCCGTGGCGGTGCCCGCGTGGACGGGCAGCCAGCCGTCCGTGCTGGTCATCTCGCGCGACTCGGAGCGTGCGCCGCTGCTGGACGAGCAGTAAGTACGCTTGTCAATCCTAGAAACGGCCTTTCAAAGAATGTCAATGCAGCTCGTCGAAACCCAAAGCTGTTTTGACAAAAACGCACAAACGACGGAGAAACAACCGTCCTTGGCCACATCCGCCTATCCGACAACACCACCTTGCTCAAGAAACAAAATCGCAAGTAATAAGAAATAACGCATACTTTTCCTCATCACTCATACTTTTATACACCTCAACACATCTCACACCATCGTATTGCATTGCCAGGGTCGCATTGCATTGCACTCTTTTTTGGTCTTTTTGGTTCGTTCGCGTTGGTCCATTATCTTGGTTTAGGGTTGAAATCATAACAGATTGCTTTTTTTTTCTTGTCGTCTCATGTGTCTGCATATTTCTCATTGATACTTTTGTATGGAAATTGGTCTGTCTGCCTGGCGTGGAATGGTTTTGAGTCGCAATTCTCATAAAAACAATGAAATTTTCTTGATCTTGAAAACAAGTCTGTTTATGACAAGTGGAAAAATGACCTGCCTACTGGTTGGTGTAAGTGTGCTAAACCCCGCCGACACCCGCTGTAAGTCACTGCCTGGTAGGGCTTATCTTATCGCCGCAGTGAACCAACACTCAAAATTCCAACCTCCACTCGTCTCATTCCCTCCCTCACCTTCACTCTCCCATGTAAGATTACCAGCCCGAACTCATCACAACGCCCTCCACATGGCTCCGACGACCACCGCCCGGGCGACGTCTCGCGTGCTGCCCTTTGGCCTGCCACAATTGCATGTCGGGACCGACGTCTGCCACGTTTCCCGCGTCTATGCTATTTTGAAAAAGGCCAAGCCGGCCTCTTCCTCCTCATCAACGCCGTCCTCCTCCTCGCCGTTGACACTACCAAAACAGACAACGGCGTCCCGCTTCATCCGGCGCGTCTTGACGTCGCCCGAAGTGGACGCATTAGGGCCTGCGCCTGCGATGACAATTGGCTCCTTACCCAGCACAATGACCGCCCACGCCGCCGTGGCCTGGCTGGCGAAGGGTGCTGCTCCTCTTCCGTACAGCGCCGCCACCAGCACCAACACAACCACGCCCGACGACACCTCCCCGCTCTGGCGTGCGGCGCAGTTTCTCGCCGGCCGGTTCGCCGCCAAGGAGGCCGCCATCAAGGCGCACCCGCATCTACCCGGGCTGACGTTGCAGGACGTGCGGATTGCGCGGCGGCAGCCAGCAAAAGTCCAGTACGTGGACGACGTGGACGACGCGGGCGACACAGGCGACGCCGTGGTGCGACGGCGGAATGCCAACAGCGGGCCGCCGCTGGCGTATGTCCGGGTCTATTCTTTAGAAAAAGACGGCGGCGGCGGCGACGTTGTCGAGCAAGAGGCCCGGATCAGCATCAGCCACGACGGCGAATACGCCACGGCCGTATGTTTAGGCATCGAGCATACATGATCACTCGCTGCCATCCACTTGTATACACTCTATACACTCCCACTGTACCATATTACTTATACCCATCCTGTACATACTGCATCAAAAAGTCATCTGAAAGTCCATGTATTAAACAATAACAAGCGAAACTAGACGTTCCCAGGGATATCTTTTGCCGTTACTTTATCCTAAAGCCAACGCTGTCCAACTCCTCGTCCCACAAAAACCTATGCCCATCCCAACATCAACAGCGCACCAACAATTCACTAATTATATATATATATATTGTTTTTCAAGGTTTCCGAGATACAGACGAGTCCAATGGTGTGCTTCGGTCCAAGTGCAGCCGTATAAGATAAACGAGAACGAAAACAAGAATTAAGAGACTAGGGAATAATAAAAGAGTATCAAGAAAAAAGAGTGTGTGTGGGCGGAGTGCCATGTCCTCATTAACACCAATAAAGAGTCAAAGGCGTTTGTTTAGTAGAGGACATTCTCGCGCCAGATTGGCGGCCGCATGTCCTGGCGGTCCCATTCCAGCTTGCCCTTCTCGGTCAGCACGCACCCAGCGTCCGTTATGTCAATCGCGTGGCGCGAGTGGGCGACCTCCTGCTTCGAAATACCGGCAGAATCCTCGGGGATCCACAGCAGAGGGGGCTCGCTGGCCACCGACACCGGCACGTACGCGTTCTTCTCCACCTCTTCGGTGTACATGCTCTTAAAGTCCACGTTGTTGGCGGAATGGGGCACCAGCGCGCGCATGGTCTCGTAGTTGGCATACACCCAAGGCTTGAGGAAGCGGAGCAGGATGTTGCCCTTGGGAGGAGGCGAGGCCAGGGCACCCGTGTAACCATAGTCTTCGGCATTGGCGCGGGCGCCGTTAGCACCATCGGCTCTGATAGGAGCCCCGGCATCACCAACCTTCTCGTTTTCAGTGACACCCGGATGCGACGCCGAGTTGGCCACGGTACTGCTATCAGCGGTGCTGTTCTTGGTGATGTTCGCATCCGCACCCAGCGAGCCCGCAGGGGCAATCTCGGGGATGGGACCGTTGCCAACGACGCCAACAGGGTCGGCACCACCAGCAGCAGCGGGCAAGCGCTCGACATCGTTGATGCGGCGGGCCTCCTCCTCGGCCAACAGGCTCTGGGGCATGCTGTACAGGAGAGGGTCCAGGGCCGACACCATACCGATGTGGAAGAGCACGGTGAACACGAGGAAGACAATCTGGAGAGCGAGCTGAATAGGGGCCACGGAGGCACCGTAGAGACCAATCATGCAGACCTCGGACAGGTATACGCCCGTCATCAGCTGCTTCAGGGCACGCGGGTAGATCAGACCACGCGTGTCAATCTGCGTGTCCGAGACGAACAGCACGTTGTAGCGGTAGGCAAAGTAGAAGAAGGTCATGCCCAGGCAGGCCCAGCCAAGCACCAGGGGCGCAATGGCCGAGTAGGTGATAGCAATGACGGCAATGTTGGTGTACACCGGGAGGGTGCTGCCCCACGAGATCGTGCTGAGACTGGCCCACTTCTGGTACAGACCGCGGGGAGTGCCAGTGATATACTTGTACATCAGGTGGAAGATGAAGAAGCCGACGACCTGCGAGATGACACTAGCAGCGACCGTCAAGCCCTGGACAATGAAGTAGGACATGTAAAAGTTGGACGCCTTGGGCAGGTTGGTGGCCAGCAGGCTGGTGACAGAGCCGGGGTTGCTAGCAATCTGCTTCGCGACAGCGGACGCAGACGAGGCAACCGTCGTGACGAGGAACACCTGAATGACCTGGAAGGCGAAGTAGGCGTTTTGGGTGAACAGCTCGACGCGCGAGTTCGACGGCTCGCCAGCCAGGCGGGCGCAGAGACGCATGATGACGGGCACGAGGGACATGAGGATGGACAAAGCAACGGAGGGTAAAAGGCCGGTGATGAAGCCCATGATGACCTGGGGCACCTTCTTCAGCCAAGTAAGGAACGAGATGGTCTCGAGGTAGTTGACGTTGCTGATCACACCGACGACGGCGACGGGGATGGCCCAGAAGATGATGAGGGCAGCGATGAATGCCATCACCGCGGAGCGGCGGACGACCAGCTGCCACCAGGGGATGTTGAGCGAAGACCAGACGACGTCCGAGGGCGTGATACCAATGAAGCGAGCCATGTGCAGACCCTCGTGGTGGGCCAGGGACTGGTAGGCGTTCTCAGCCGCGGCCTGGGTGTCGAACTCAACAAAAATGGCCGGGCCAGCCTCGGGCTTACCGGCGTGGTAGTCGGCCTGCTCCTGGACAATCAGGGGCGAGAGGCGCTCGATCTCGGTCCGGCAGTAATCAATGGAGTCAACCTTCTTGCCGATGAGGCCGAGTAGACCAGTGCGGTGCGTGGGACGCTTCTTACGCGAGAGCCAGCGGGCGGCGACGCTGCCCGACTCGCCGTCAACGACGGGCGCAGCAACATTGTCCTTAACTTCGGGGGCGGCGGCGTTGCCTTTCTTGAGGGCCTTCTGGCGCTCCTTGTTGGCCTTCTTGATGAGCTTCACCTCGGCCTTCTCGAGGCGGTAGGCAGCCTTGTCACGGTCCTTGACGTGATCGTCCAGGTCCTTGGTATCGCGGTTGATCCAGACGTTGCGCACGTGGGCGCCAAACACCTTGCGAACACGGCGCTCATCACGGAGGGCCTCAGGCACACACGTGAACAGCACGGTGCGGGACGAGAGGCGCTGCGAGTAGAAGGGGCTGAGCAGGAAGGCCTGGCGCAGGTTGATGTAAAAGACGAACTCGCGGAAGATCAGGTACATGATGAAAATGTAGTAGACCCAAGAGACAAACAGATGAGCAAAGTAGCGGTAGCGCTTCTGGAAGGTGCTGCTGTCGACGTTGGAGTATGAGAGGATGTCCAGCTGCGTCTCACCGTTGCCGCCAGTGGCGTTGACGGGGAACAGGATGGGCCATGTGATGCAGCAGCCAACAAAGGTGATGATCACGGTCATGCGCAGAAAACGGAGGAACAGGTACGCATCGAGGGACTGGTGCTGCAGGGCGTAAAGATCGGGCAGCTTGAAGTAGCTCTTGAACCAATTGAAGAAGCCGTTGGGAAGCTCGGGCGTGCGGTGGCTGTCCAGGGTGAGGTGGATTAGCAAAGGCGCCAGAAAAGGACGAGGTTCGCAGCTTTGAGTCTTTGTGGCTTCAAAGCGATGGAGATGGGGATGGGGATGGAGAGGAAACATACTCTTCCTTAAGACTGCCCAGGTACGTACGCGGCGCATACCAGCGAGGCTGGGTGCGACGAAGGACGAGGAAGATGCCGAAGTAGACGGCCGAGATGGCTGCGATAGGGCCAATGGTCAGGTAAAGACCTATGATAGGAAGCTAGTTAGTACATGTGGCTGTATGAGAGATAGCAGTGAGCGCCGTAAGAACGTCTCAAAGCCCAGGTAGAGCTATGATCGCAAGATGCGAGATGCGAGATGCGAGATGAAGAGAAAGCCTTACCCTGCAGCGACGACGACGTCGTGGTGTCGCTCATGGCTGCGGCGGTTCCAGGTGGCTGCCCGGACGCAGACAAGAGTGAGACTGTGGTGGGGTGAGAGGACCAGGCCTCGCGTAGTGGTGCGGAGGCTACGTCGTATTGTTGAGGATGTCGGCGGTGCTGGCGATGTTTGGTCGAAGACTGTTGTTGTTTGTTGGTGCTGTTGACTCTGCTTCCCGAGCGTCCTCGATCTGATGCCAAGATGGAGGGGGTCAAGGGGGATAAGAGCAAAAATAAAAGAACCAAAAGGACCAAAAAAAAGAGAGAAGGGGAAAGAAAAGAAGATTCTCCAGGGGGTGGTAGGAGGGACGAAGCGAGGCGGTGGAACTAGTATATATTGGAGTGGATTCGGGAATTGGAGCTGCTACCGTCACGCGAAAGTGAAAGCAGCGAGAATGACAAAAAGGAAGCAGAAAAATGAGAGACAAAAGAAGATTAGACCAAGAAAAGGACGAGAAAACTGGGAACAGCACCCCAGTGATACGCTGGCGGGCCCAAAGCCGGGTGTCTATCGAGATGCGTAACCGGGGTGTGGGTTGGGTCTTTTCTGGTGTGGGTGGATGGATGGAGTAATGCAGATGTGGGAATGCCAGACGGGGGGCCAAAGAGAAAGAAAAAGAAAAAAGAAAAAGAAAAAAAGAAAAGAAAAGTGGGCGGCGAGGAGTGTGTGACGACTGGATGTGGTTTGGATCGGCAAAACAACAGGAGAGACACAGATACACAGCGAGCCAGCAAAGGCAGCAAACAGAAAGAGCGACGGGCGCAAGTTGTCCACGACGACAGCGGAGATGTTCATTCGCGCCTTCCTGTGGAAGAAGAGGGCTGTCACAAGAGGTGCAAAACGGCAAGCGCGATCGCCGAGGCCAGCAGGAGCAGGAGGGGTCGATATCTCTCTCCAATTTTCTCTTTTTCTCTTTTTCTCTTATTCTTTTCATTTTACCCTCTTTTTCGTCCGTCTCTTTTCACGTTGGCTAACTATTTTTCAGCTCCTGGGGTCACCCCCGTTGACGCGGCGCGCTACCAATCGTGATCCGGCGCATTCTCACAACTACGGGGACAAGGCGGCCAGGGAGATGAGCAAGGGGGGAAGCCACGACAGGTGACAGAAATGATGCAGGCGAGGAAAGACGCCAAAACGGAAGGCGCAAGAGAGTCGGGCCAGCATTGGCTGGCCACAGCTGTGCTTTCAAAAACAGAAGGAACAACTCTGCATCACAGCCGCACGTCGTAATGCACTGCAGCCCGAGCGAGACCTCATCTGTGGATTGTATGAGAATTGGCTGCTTATTTGTCTGTTTTCCTTTGTTCTCTGTTTGCATGTGTCACCCAAGAGCAGGAACACGGAGGCGAGATTCTGGTCGTCCAAGAACACATCCTTATCGCATTTGATGTCATTGTGCATTACTGTCTGGTTGTCGCGCCTGCTCTGTTTTGTCTTCTTTCAAGACCCCTCCTCCCCAAAGACAAAAGAAGAGCGTTCTTGCCACCGTCGTATTACTTCTGTTGTGTTACGGCGTCCGTGTGCTCTCCCCAAGGCGGGCAGATCAATTTCAAGGAAAGAGGTGGGACGGCCTGGCCAGAGCGTCGGGATAGAAAGAGCAGAAACTTTCGAACCCGACCACAAGCACCTTCGTAAATTCAGAAGGTGCGACCCAGCAAGCTGAAAACGTCGTCCCATAAACTGCTCTGTTGGCAGGCCTCTCAGCAGGAAAGAGCCACCCAGACAGCAGGAGTGACACGACTGCACCTGCTGTTTCCAATGATGTGCACTGCCAAAACGGAGGACGCGAAGGAAGGAACGACGCGCATGAAGGGTGCAGCGGATTTAGCAGGCGCGATGGCAGGCTATGACGAAATGGTGCCAAAACTGATTGCACGCCGAAAAGAAACGGAAGCGGGTTGCTAGCCCCTGTCGAGCTGAACGGCAGACGGCAAAAGACAGAGGAGGGGGCGGTAAGTTTGTAGCCCTGCTCAATCGAGCGAGGAAGGCCCCCTACAAACAGCTTGTGAAAAGCGGGTCTCCGATACCCAGTTGTCATGCCAGGACCGATTGGGTCAAGGCCGGTGTGCTTTTGGGGCCAGGCCGTGTGGGTCAACAAGGACGAGTACTTGTACAAATACAAGTACTTCATAGGGGCGTGGGGAGGAGCGGAGCAAATAGATGGGGCCTGGCAAATTACATGAGGAAAAAGAAAAGGACGAAGAGAAAAGACAAGAGTCAATGGCGTTGCGTTTTCTTTGCAGGCGACGCGGTCTCGACCACACACACGCTCTCTCTCTCTTTCCAAAAAGCAGCCCACCCCGGAGAGGGAAAGAGCATGCATCAGCAGTCTGCAGAGAAAATGAAAAAGTGAAGTTGGGCGCGATAGGACGGGAGAGGGCGTGGCTGACGCAGTGCGGTGTGACGACGCTGTTTGGAATGCAGTGCAGGAGCCAGTTGGGCGACTCAGACAGCCGCATCGGCCAAGCTCCTAGCCAGAACCGAGAAACTTGGCTCCCTGGTCAAAGAGACGGGGGAAAGCGATCGGTGATGTTGCAGCCGGGAAAGAGACCAAGGAACGCAACGCAACGCAGTGTTTTTACAGCGGATTTTCTGGAATTAGGGTCGTTAATTCTGGGCCTGACCATGATACAGGCTGATAAGATACGGGTACAACCTTGCAAAGTTGCATCGAGAGGTCTTGTCCGCCGATCCATGGGGTGTTCCCTGCTACGTCGTAAATGCGTGCGTCGGGGGTTTTCTTTCAAGATTCTGATGCTGCTGAGGCACAGTGACGCACCGACATCATGATGGCAGGCGCTGATAAGTGCAGGTATTTCGCCAAGGTAGAGGGTTACACTGAGAACAGTTCACAAACAGGCGTACGGTGTAAAATACTCGTACGAGATCGATCTTCAAGTACGGATTATGTATCTTGTATATTGTATCTTGTATCCCGATATCACAGAACAAAAAGACAAAACGCAAAAACAGATAAAAAATGAAAGACGTCGAAAAGAAGCCTGAGTCGATCCTCGGCGATTAATGACCTCAAGTGCAAGCGCTAAAGCCAAGACGGCCCGGTCACTGAAAAGTCTGCAAAAAAGCAGACTGCCTCGACTGCCAGGAACCATCGACAAGCGACAGGGAAATTCAGCCCAGGTCTGGGCCTTCGTCACGCCAATACAGGGAAAGGGGGGTGGAGCGGCTCAGATTGGTGCCGAGATTGGACAAGATACGATCGACATTGGCGCCGTTTTTTGTCTTTCCTACTCCGTAGGAAGCGGTACTTCGTAGTGAAAATAAGAACAGAGACAGACGAGGAGGAAAAAGAAAAAGGAGCCGCGCAACACAAGAGAAGAGCGACACGTCGAGAGAGTCGAGGATGTCAGGATAGTCGGGATTGTCGAGCGCGTGCGATCAGAAGGCAGAAAAATAGGGCAGATGCTGGCAGACAATCAAAATGGTGATGGACAGATGTGCACAGATTTGCAGAGACGGACAGAGAGAGATGGGCAGAGATGGCCAATGCTAGACGCAAAAATACAAAGACAGCATCAAAACGGTGACGACGCAAAAACGTCAGGTCAGACAGATCACAAGGAGAAGGGGGGAGGGGGGAAGTCTCAAAGGGTCAGAGTGGTGCAAGGATGGGAATGGTTCGTGAGGGTTTGGGGCCGGTCGTGATGGTCCACCCACTGGCTTGAATTTTCAGATGCAACACGCCGTCGTGACTTAAACCAACTTAAGCTGTGCGATATGGGGAGCGTTTAGATTACAGATCCTACCCGGTCTCGGCCAGGGAAGCAGACAAACCAGACGGCGGACCCTTGAGGTTGCGTCGTCGTAGGGCTCGTGAGGCTCATGAGGGTCTTGCCCAAGGGACTCTGAAGGCTGACTCGGGGCAAGCAACTGCCGACACAGATCTATTTTCCGATACATGACAAACTATGAACTACGGCGGACAAAAAACACCTTTTTATTTATTTTTTATTTTTATTTTTTTAAATCGTAGTTGCTTTATTCATTTTTATTCTGTTATTTTGTTAATGTTTTTGGTTTATTTTAATATATGTATTGGTTATTGGATACAAAAATGTCACAAGTAAATTTGGGTTTGTATACTTGTTCTGACTTGTACAAGTATTTTGTACAGACTATTCCTCGGCATCATCCATGTATGTTGGTTGCTGGTAGCTTTCCATTCAGCGCTTCTTGAATATCTTGGCTGCTGGTCATTTCTCTTTTCTTTGTCTCCATGTTGATCTTCTTCTCCCACGTCGTACTCGTACCTGTTTTTTGGTCTTTCTAGCTTTCTTCGTTCCCGTCGCGTCGATATGCGATCACCCATTCTGCCATTCCAGCAACCGAACGCGGGTCCGAAAAAGCAAGGAAACAAAGATACGGCTTTTCTAACAAAAGTACTGGCAAACACAAACGCAAAACAACACGATCGAATTCTAGAGGACTCTAAGCTGGCGGTTGATACGTAGGCGAAGAACATGAGAACGTGGGCCGCAATATTGTCGCGTTTTCCTTTCCCATGTGCTTCGATCGTCGGTCGAATTCCCCTGACAACAGCTCTCACTGAGTCTGCCATCCTGGGTCGATGTCGATGCCCCTCAGAGGCCCCGCGCCGCATTAACTAGGGCCCTGATTGGTGCCTGGGTCATGAGTAAGAACACGAACGAGCCGGCGCCGACGCGACACCTTTTTCTTCCGTGGCACAAGTGGCACTAAGACCAAGGCACACCTTGACCGTGAGGCTTCGTCGTAGCTTGTAATTTTATTACAGTAAAATGGCCAGTCGGCGGCACGTTTTCCGCCGAAGTATCGACAGGGTCACGCGGGCTAAAGAAAAGGGGAAAGAAAGAAAGGGGAGGGGACATGGAAAAGGTACGAGAAAGTCTCCTAACGCAATGCGCTGGTCTTGTCGCGCTGCAAGCAGGACGTATGCCGTTGATAAGCCCATCGGCCGCATTGGAATTCCATGCGGATACACGTCCATAGTGCACGCCGTAGGCCATATTTTGGTGGGCTAAAGTATCTTACGGAAAATGCCACGGCACGGAATGCGAGGCACACCTTGTGGCCAGGCACAGTGCTCCTGATCGGAATGGTGGCAGATGAGGTTCCAACGGCAGTGTCTGCAACGCATCTGAACGCGGTGCAAGGTCGGCAGCAATGGCGATCAACAACAGAGTTGAATTGCACGAGGATTATCGCTACTGGAAGTACAATGTTTTCTCTCGAATCGTGGTCATGTGGATATGCGATTTGACCATGTGGTTTTGCTGCACAATACGCCTACCAGCAACGTCCGTCAACGTTTACGTCTGGCAGGAATCGCGCGAAAATTTTGTGCCTATGTTTTTTTTTTGCGAGCGAGCGCAGTAAGGACTACTCTAGATCGTGAAGAAGGACGCAAGAGTACCCCTTGACAACGGACACTGTTGCACTGCGTTATGGTTTTGTTGGGCGTCTGTTGGTTGTTGGTGCGATTTCCTAATGCGGATGCAACCACCCAAAAGGGGCTCAACCACAAGCATCGTCAAAGAAAAGGCTGTTTGCCGAAAGCAATCAACAAGCAAGGGCGGGAACAAAGAAGGGAGCATGCATTGGGATATGGACGAACGTGGCGGTGAAGTCGAGCTTCCACGCAAACGTCGTTCGTAAAGCATATGAAAAGGCAAACGATGCGAGGATAAATCGACGTAAATCGTGAGAAAAAATCAAAGCACCGTGAATCAATCTCAACGACATCGTACATCTTATCGGCCTCTCATCTACCGTCTTAACACTCACCTCAACATGGCACACACGTACGTTCACAACTTTGACCCCAGCGTCCACCGTACCGGCTACATCCCGGGCACCGACTTCACTCTGCCGCACCTCTCGCGCTTCTCTATTGCGCATGACGACGAGGCGGCATTGCTGCGCCATGTCAACTGCAGCTTGCTGTCGACACCCGGGGTGCCTCCAACCCTGCTCGCTCTCAAGCAGCATGCGCAGTCGCTGACCTATTTGATTGCGATGATCAACCCGCACGGCGGCGATGACGAGGCGGTCGAAGTGCTGGTCGCAAGGGCCAAAAATGCCACCAAGGCCGTCACAGGCCGAGCCAGCAAGCGCCAGAAGACGGGAGACACAGCAGACACGGAGATCACGGATGGCAGTCTCCTTCATGGCCTGACGTCAGGCACAAACGACACGACCACGGACAACCCCTTTGACTGGCTCGACCTGAGCCGGCCCTACACCAACGACGCCGACCCGGGCCACCACCGGCCGCTGGTGGACCTGGTCAACGAGGTGCGGGCGCGCCATGACGTGCTGGACACGACGCACCAATGCCCGCTGACGATGTACACGCCGCGCAACGGAGGGCGGTATGCGCGGGGACCTAATGCGAATGTCAATGAGGATGACGAGCGCGACTGGGACGAAGAAACCTTTGATAAACCGCGGCCCTACGCAACGCACCACAACCTGCTGCTGCACGCCAACCTGTGCCTGGAGCGGCTCGACCACGAGTACGCCGGCACGGGCGGGCTACTCTCGCTGCTACCGACGGGAACGGTTGGGGCGGATGACAAGAAAGAAAAAGAAGACGAGGGCGAAGGAACCGAGGCCACTGCCGCCCGCAATACGCTCGTCGGCCAGTGGCTCGCTTTTTCGCAGCATCTCGTCGGCCGCATGCACGAGCTCGAGATTGCTTACGCCAACACCGCACACGCGCTCCGCGGCCATGCCACTGCTGCCGGCACCGGTGTCACGGCCGACCGCTGGCGCATGATCCACGCCGGCGACGACGTGTGGGCAGACGTGCACGACAAGCTGGACAAGGCGGCCGCCGCGGATACGGCGTGGACAGCACAGCGCCACTCGCAGGGTGTGGCCGGGGAGCGGTCCTCAGAAGCGTCGGCCGACCGCGTGGTCTACGTCGATATCAACACGCGCTTTTACCGGACCGATGTAGGTGGCTCTTTTTCTCGCGGTGCCATTTATGTGTGTCCCGTCGGAGCGCCAGGGGACGTCAGCGGTGTGGTGGATGTGGACGGCCGCGGCTCGTCCGCTGCAGCCACTGCTGCCGACCAGTCCGCTGCCAACCTCGCCGCCAGAGTGCCTTTCCTGTCGGCCTCGGCCCTCGAGCAGCGCTACGACCACCGCCTGAAAGAGGCCGGCCGCCTCGCCCGCAACAACAATCGCCTCACGCAGCAGCTGCTCCAGCGCATGCAGGCGCTCCTGGTGCTGCGCCGTGACCACAAGCGCGTGCAGGCGCTGCAGTCGGAGCTGCAGAGGTCGGCGGACGAGGCAAACCGAAGCCTCAAGCAGGCCGAGGCGGCGCTGGCGGGTCTGAAAGGTACGGATAGGCGTGCAAACAAGGGTGCTACTTTGGCCGCGGCTTATGCGTCTCCGCCTCATGGCGCCAACCGTCGGTCACGTCGTCACGGCGGCCGTGGGCCAGCTGACAGCTCATACCGCTATGCGCGCGAGGAGGACAGTCCATCAGGAGAGGAGTGAGATGACGAGGGACAGAATACTGGCGGGCTGCAGGCTGTAAGATACAAGTAGGCGACAAGGGTTTCACTCGAGAAAAAAGCTCGGACGCCACAGCAGACAGCTGGACGGGGCGCATCCTGGGCGCATCCTGGCCAATTTCCACCGTGCAGGACAGGTGGGCGTACCGAGAGTGGACTGAACGACAGATGTAGAGCACGGTCCAGATGCATGTTGATCCTCAGGAAAGAAAGAAAGGGTCCGGGGTGTCTCGGCGACAGAGTGACAGAGTGATGAAGTGACAGGACGCGACCTGCATGTCAAGGGAAGATCAAAGCCTCACATCAGCTGGGGTTTGAACTTTTTTTGAACTTTTGTTCTTTTTTGGGATATTTTTTGGAGTTTTTTTTTTGGTTTGTTCTGCACTTCGTTTCCTTTTGCTTCGCTTCACCGTGGCAACTGAGAGCCAAGGCGCTGCAAATAACGAAAAGGGAAGCACACCACGGGAGAACAGTCTGCGGGCTGTGAAAAGACACGGAACCGGTGAGAGGTTGCGGTTGGTCGGTGTTTCATTTTGTTTCTCAGCTCACATCGGCTCGTTGGTCACACACTCTTTGTTTTCTTGGGCTTTTTTCTGTTTTGTTTTCAAAAAAAAAAAAAAAAAAAACGATCTTGTGGTACTTTCTCTTATCCTCGTTCCGGACTGTCCTCCTCGCAGAGATCTTGTGATGCTTCAACCGGGTACTTGCAGGTGCTCAGCTTTTGTGTTTACTTGTACTCGGTGCGACGTACACTGTGCCTTTATTTTTCTCGTCTTTTTTTTTCGTTTTCCTTTCTCCATCGTTTCTCCTCTCCTTTTCCTCTTTCAGTGTCCTGCGCCGCTGCGTGCAAACACGATCGGGACTATTGAATTTCAAATTGCGTTGACATGGGGCTGTTGGGGAAGATGGGGCCTGTTCGACGTTGCGTTCCCCTTTCCTTATTGCATGTCTTTATTTTCTTTATTTTCTATTTTTTATTTCTCTATTTATTTCTCTATTTATTTCTCTATTTACTCCGTATTTCTCTATTTATTTCTCTATTTATTTCTCCAGCACTATCTGTCATACCTAAATCGCCCCAAAGCCCCCCATAACCGGTGCATCTCACCCCATAAAATCGTAGAATGCGCTGGTCTTATCGCGTCCGTGCTATGTGATTGGTCCGTTTAGCGGCCCCACCTTACCGTCGTCCTAGCAACAACATATCAAAACAAACCAGCCTCTCCTCTTCGCACCTTCGCCATCTCCGCTCTTTCCCTCTTTGTCGTCATGGGCCCAGCGAATAGCCGCGTCCCACTCCATGCGTCTCTTTCCCTGCGTGTTTGCAGCGTGCTTCGTGCCTTCTGTTCTTGGCGGAGCGCAAATGGCTCCTGCGCACATCCTTAACCTTGCAAACTGCTAGAAGGGTACGACGTAGAAGGAAGGCACGATCCTCAGAGCTCTGGCCATCGTCCTTCCCCTTCCGTCTGGACGCACACCCCTGTACATCGAAGCTCTTTCCATCTGCTCCAGTTCTCGATGCCCCGCTCGACTCGACCTCACCTCGCTCTGTGTCTCTGTGTCTCCGTCTCTGTCTCTCTCGACTCTACATGGCCAGACCACATCTACCATCACTCATTTCTCCTCTGCACGCCTTGCCGTCTATCCCGCTCTTCCTATCGCCCTCTAATATTATCCCTGCTGCTCCATATTCCAGCCCAAGCAGCCCCCCTCGACACACAAAGTCGATCTTATTTGCTTTCAGTTATTCCTCATTCTTGGATATTCGTCTTTCTCGTTTTTTCTCTTCTTCTTTGTCACCACCGCGGTCTCTCTACTACCTCTCCTTCACCTCTCCCGTCCTCTGTTAGTTCCTCCCGGTCGTCTTCTCTCTTCGCCCACCTGCTCTCTCCAGCCCTCCAACAGCCCAGCGATGCGCCGCTGAACTCTACCCGCCAGCGTCTGTCGAAGAGCGAGAGAGCGTTGCGCGTTTGCTATCGCGAGACCGGGCCGGAGTCTTGTCGCCGTCGGATTTGCGGAGGGTATGGGCTGCTGGTGATCTCGGTCGGAGCAGCAGCAGAGACGGTCAACAGCAGCAGCAGCAACAGTCCTCGAAGCACGGCGACCGCAACATGTAACAGCCCGTCGACAGCTGCATTCACCCAGTTTTTGTGCTTGTTTGTATCACTCCAGTCCTTACTGGCCTCGTTTTTTTTCTTCTTTCTTTCTTCCTACGGCCGACTCGACCTTTACCCAGCGTCGCCTCACACCCAAACACGCCCCGTCCCTGCCGGGCACCGTTGAGCACGGAGCAGCCGATCGCCTGCCGGCCACGTCACAGCTCGATCCACCTACGATGGCAACATCCCCGGATGGCCGCCTTCGTGGCCTCGTCCACAGCCACCGTCAGCCAATGGGCATGGTACCACAAACTGTGCTGCTTGCAGCCCTCCTCCAACTTCTGCCACGTGTCGCAGCAGCATCCTCCTCCTCCTCCTCGACACCGGCCGTCTTCCCATATACGCCGACCTCCATCCTCGTCCCGAGCGCCAACTCGGGCGTCGTCTATCTCTTCTCGGCCTCCGCCAGCGGCCAAGTCGAGTTCCTCTCCCTCAACTTCTCCTCCACCCTCTCATCCTCGTCGGCCAGCGGCATAAAAACTCTCACGACAGGGGTCCCGTTTCTCGCAAACAGCGGCCAGGAGAACACAGCGACGACCTTCACACCTGCTATTCGCTCGGACGGCTCTATATTTGTCTATGCCGGTGACTGCTCTTCAAACAGCTCCAGCTCTGCCACCGTCTGGACCTACAATCCGTCATCCTCGGCAGCACAATGGACGAGCAGCACGCTGCCTCTGTCCTCCTCCCAGTCCGGGCCATGGTTCCTCGGCAGCAGTACCGCCTTCTCGAACCAGATCGCACCCGCAATCTCCAACTCCACCTTGTACATCTACGGCGGCATGTGTCCGACAACAGGGGCTTCCGACTCCTCGACAGCAACCACGGCGGCCGCCAGCGCGACCTCCATCACAGCATCCAACTGGCAGGGTAGCGCCTCCTACTCCAACCAGATGCTCAAACTCGTGCCATCCAGCAGCACGTATACGCCCTCCATCGTATCGAGCAAAGGGCCACCCATCGCCGAGGCGGGCTTCACGTTCACAACACTCTCGGCGTCGCAGTCGAACCGGTCGGGCATTGTGACCCAGCAGGTGAACAGCGTCGTGCTGGGCGGCCACACTGAGGCAGCCTTTGTCAACATGAGCACAGCCGCTATCTGGAGCTTGCCAGAAGAGGCCTGGTCCTTTGTCTCCATTGCCAACCCGTCTTCGGCTTCGTCTAGCAACACCGAGCTCGCAGTCGTACGAAAAGCCAGCTCAACCACAGCGGCCGCGCCAGACAGCCGCTCGGGACACTCGGCAGTCTTGAGCGAGGACGGCAACTCGTTGATTATCCTAGGCGGGTGGGTTGGCGATGTCACCCAGGCCGCTGACCCGCAATTGGCTGTTCTGGAGATGGGCCCCGACTACGGACAGTGGCAGTGGTCCATACCGTCGACACAGCCTTCAGGCTCCGGCATGTACGGCCACGGCGCTGCCCTCCTCCCCGGCAACGTCATGGTGGTTTACGGTGGTTACAATATTAGCAGCTCGACATCATCAACAAAACTCGTCCGAAGAGAATCTTCGTCCGGCGGAAACGGCCTCATATTCTACAACCTCACCAGCCTCTCATGGTCTGAGGACTACACCAACCCGACCTACGACTCGTCAGCCGCCGCGCCTTCTTCACCCAAATCATCCACCTCAACCTCCAAGATCGGCCTCGGGGTCGGCCTTGGCCTGGGCATCCCACTCGCTATTCTCATCATCGTCTTGTTAGTCCACAGCTGTCGACGCCGAGGCCGCCAGCGCCGTCGGCGAGACGAGGCTGTCCGTGCCCTCGCTCAAGACCACCAGCAGTTCCTGCACGGTCATGACGAGATGATGGAGAGCAGCAAAGGTGCCGGCTTGCCTTTCGGCTGGGGCAATGGACGGGAAGGATTGGGCTTCTATACGGGCGGCCACGATCCCTACAACGTGGGCCGACGCTCACTTGGGTTCGAGACGCTCCGTGGAGCCAAATCCAGCCCGGTTTTCCCCAGCTACCAATCGCCCAACCTCGGTGGCGATGAGCCCAGCATGCCCGGCCCTGCTTTTTCAAGCGGGCGAAAACCGGCACGCAATGTCGCGCGTGGCTTATACCAGCCAACGACCATCAACGATTACGAGTCTTCCTTAGCAATGGGGAGCAACGGAGGTGCCGCTGCAGGCAACGGCACAAACGGAATCCACCCCATCTACGAGGCCGACGAAGAAGACGACGACAATGGCACCGAAAATGGCAAACAGCGTGCGGAACTAGCAGCGGGGACCGCAGAGTCAACAGGCCGGTCCATCAGCCCCGAGACAGAGGAGCTGACTGACCCCTTCCTCACGCCCAGTACGCAATCGGTGAACGCTGGCTCGATGAACCCTATGCGGTCGTCGTATGCGGGCGCTTTTGGTCCCAACACGGTCAACCTCAACCCGTTTGTGCGCAACACACCCAGCCCCGAGGCCGGCGCCGGTCCATCTCGCGCCGCACACAGCGGTATGATGGGCGGTGCCGACCTGGGAGTCATCGATGTCTTCGGTGCTGGTGCGGGTCCCTTGCGAATTGGCCAGGACCGCGATGTACAAGAATGGGTGTCAGGACTCGAAATTGAAGATCTCCTCTTCTCGCCTCCCGCTCCGGGAGCCGGTGCCGCCATTGCCGCTTCCGTCTCGCCCGCCCCAGGCCAAACACAGCAGCGCGGACGAGTCTCGCCCGTTAACACGAGCCGCCGTCTCAGCCTACGGTCCAAGGCTAGCAATGGTGGCAGCCCTACACGGAGCAGTTTCTTCGGCACGGCACCTGCTGCGGCAGCCGCTGCCGTGGCTGGAGCCGTCGTGGGTGTGGCAGGTGCATGGGGCACAGGTGAAGACGAGGCTCGCACGGGGAGCAACCTGTCCGATAAGAGTGCCTTTACTTTCCTGTCCCGGACGACAAGTTCACGCTCACGGCATGGTGGCGCCGCCCCCCACAGCGGCGTTCCTGGCGTGCTGAACCCCAAGGCGTCCAGCAGTGACTCGAGTTCTGCGAGCTTCAACACGGCACAGTCTGGTTTCCATAGTCTTCGCAATGAGGGACCAGCATTGCTGTACGGAAAGGGCCACCAGAACGGGAGTAGTGCAGGGGGTAGCTTCGGCGCTGGCGGTGCCAGCAACAATGGCAGCGGCCGTGCAGGCGCTAATACACCTACCGCTTATACCCTGAATGCACCTCCGACACTCCCACCACTGGGATTCGGGCCGAGTTCCAACGAGTACGGCGGTGCTGCTGCGGTGATGGCCACTGGTGCTGTCGCAGGGGCTGCCTACCACCATCGCCATACCAGCGAAGACAACGAGAACGATGCGCTCACGGGTAGCCCAAGCAAGCAAAAGGGCCGGCGCACGTGGATGGGCAGCATCATGCGCATTTTCAGCTCGGGCTCCCCCGCCACCGCGAACTTGGACTCGGACGCTTCGTTGGATGCCGCCAACAGCAGCAGCATTGGTACGGGTGCCCAGCAAGGCCCCAACTACCGTGACATGGCACACGCCACTCTGCTGCGGCGTAAGCAAGGCCGGTCGGACTGGGAGGCCGATGAGCTGCGTGAGGAGGAGAACACAGCTGTGGGTGCCCTCCGCAGTGGTGGCCGAACCGCCAGCATCGGATCCATGCACGGCTACAGCCACAGCATCGGTCAAGGTACCGGATCGGGAGCAGGTGGCCCGTCTGCATCCGGCAACATTGCGGCCGGCCGGCACGACGGCAGCGGCAAGTCGGACGAGTGGGACGTTGAAAAGGCGGTACAGAACCGCGTGGTCCAGATCATGTTTACCATGCCCCGTGGTGAGCAGCTACGCGTTGTCAACGCCGAGGTCGAGAGTGAAGACGATGAGGTCGACATTGGCAACCTCAGCCAGTCTATTGATCCCCATGACTACAGCATCAACATCGATCTGGACCACGACAATGTTGTCGACGAGGACGGCGTTGGGGGTCTTTCAGCGCCGCCACCGCCTCCCGTCTTGCAACGGCCGTACCACTCCTACCGCTCGCGATCCCCACTAGCGACTACAAACACAAAGACTGCCCCAGCCAATGAACTGTACCGTGCACTGCCGCCGCCGCCTGAGCTCACTTCGCCCATCCCACCCAGCATCATTGACCGGCAGGACGAGCAGCTGCGGCAACTGCACGAGGCTTTGGCTGAGTCCAAGCGCCTGTTGTCGACCAAGGCCATTGAACCGTGGATGCTGGATGCACATGACGACGACGACTACGAAGACGACGCGGCGACATTTGGCGAGGAGGAGGTACACGAAGACGAAGCGCAAGCCATCCCGCTGAACAAGGGCAAGGTCGTGGACGTAGGCTGGATGGATGCAGGGAGCATGCCGTCACCGCTGAACATGTCGTCGGCGTCAGAGAGCCGCAGCCGGGTCTCAGAAGAGCGCAGCAAGGCCGCCGAGGAGCGGGAGACGTTGGCCACAGCGGCTGCTCTGGCGCGGGTGTTGATGGGCAGGACAGCGGCGGCTTCGGCGCCAGCGCCTGCACCGGCGCCGTCCGTGCCGACCATGCCAGCCAAGCCAACCGCGGCAGCCGTGCCACCCGCATCGTCCACCCGCACACCCGCCATGCCAACGACACCCACCAAAGCGCTAACACCGGCCCGCTCTCTGGCGTCGACGTACAAGACACCCACCAAGGCCATCTCTAACGACTCGCTGTCGACTAACGCGTCGTCGTCGCTGACGTCGCGGCGGTCGGGCCGGCGCGGGACCCTGGGTGGTGACACTTTGCTGGGCTCACCTGCGGCGGCCGAGGCAATCAGCACGATCAAGAAGCCGGCCGGCTTTGTCTTGAACATGGTGGACAAGATTGAGTTGACAGGGTCGCCCAAGTCGGGGCACAGCCGTCTTGATTGATTGATTGATTAGGGTCATGACTTGATATTGAAGGCGATTTGGGTTTGATTGAAGATCTTATCTAGGCAACATAATGGATATAGGCGTCTTGTAATGATTTATGTACACTATATATTTATTTCTACCATATATTTCATTTATTTGAGACAAATTTCAGCTTGGGCGTTTAAGGTAATTGTTATATACTAATGTTTTAAATTGTTGAATTTGAATATGAATTCGATTTGTGTGTGAGTCTACCATTTTGGCATAGAAATATAAATAAAATAAAACATAACATTTTTAATATGAAATTGATATTTGCTTCCGAGGTGAAAATAAAAATAGTCAAATAGACAGTAATTGTGAATTCTCCCATGTAGGAGCCAGTATTGAAGCAATACTTTTAAAATTACCCAAGATGCTAATTGCGAGCGGCTGTGCCAGCAACGCTCTATGCTATGATGCTACCCAGTATGTAGTTTTTCATCCTCCATAATATTGAAGCCCATTTTCCTATCCATGAACGCCATAAAAACAATGCACTAGAATGCTATGTGAATGATAGACAGCCAACCTTGCTCAGTCTTCAAACTTAAAGAAGTTGTTCCGCCTCAGGATGGCGTCAATTAGGCGCCGCCCCGGAAAGTCGGCCATGACTACGCCCACGGGCGTGTACGGCCCAGCATGCGGGCTGCCCGTCTCCCAGCTTTCGGCCAGGTCGTCGCCCCGCTCCAGCCACCGGCCCGTGCGGTCGTTGATGCCCTCCACGGAGCGATTGGTCGGACCCGCGGCGGCGTCAATGGGCGTCACGCCGACGCTCGCGCTGAGGTGGGAGAGAAAAAGGGGCATCGAACTTTTATCCAAAGTCGCATTCTTAGCAGCGGCCTGCAGGTTGTCACGCACCGCGTCCCACTTGGCGTCCAGGTGCTGCAGGTCGGGCGTCTGCCAGTAGTCTTCGATTTCCAAGAGACGCGACGACAGCTCCCACGGGATCCCAAACCAGGGGACTGCGCCGGGCGGTGCCGCCAAATAGCTCACAGGGAAATAAGGGAACTCCTGCAGCATCAGGATCTTGCCGCGTAGTTCGCCGACGGTGGGTATGTGCGCGGGCGGCGGTGTCTGGAACTGGGGGTCATCCGTCGTGTTGAAGCGGTAGAGGTGCTTGGCGAGGCCGGGCGCGGTGCGTGGGTCGTGCAGGCGGTAGTTGTCAAAGGCCTCGAGAAAGGGTGGCGACACGGACGCGTCGATGGTGAACTGGCCGGCATCCTTGGCCGGGCCCGGCGGGTCCGAGACTGAACCGTTGAGGGGCAGTGCCTCCTCCTTGAGGCGCATGATGACAACCTCCGAGGGGTGCGCCTCGAGAAAGGCAAACACAGTCTGTGCGATATCGGCAAACTCGTAGCCCGTGTACACGGAAGCGTGGTAGATGCCGAGGGGGTTCGCTTTCGGAGGAGAGGACGAAGCAGAGGATGGCTGCACCTGCACGCGCGCACGCACGTCGAGGTACCGCACGCCCGCGGCCAGCTGCTCGGCCAGCGCAGTATTCTGGCATCTGTACCCCACCAAGTCGACGCGGTGCGTCAGCGTGTCGTGCGTGCCCGGAATGGCCACGTGGGTCAAAGCCCAGTCGTCGGGTGCGGCGGCCATCCAGTCGGCGTACAGGGATGCGTTGGCGCCCGTCAAGGCGGCGGCCAGGTCAAACGAGAAGGGGGAGGCGTGATCAGCCTCGAGGCTGCTGCTGACAGGGGCCAGGAGAGTGTTGGGGGCTGCTGTCGCCTTCGCCGTCTCGACGGGTTGCACCTCGGCCACCGTATTGGCCTGAATGAGGGGAACGTTGACGGCCGCCGACTCGGGCCCCGGGATGGGATCAAACACGTCAAACCATGCCGTCAAAATAAAGGCGAGAAGAATCACAAACGGCACCGACAAGACAGCGCGGCGGGTGTTGCTGCTGTTGCTGTTGATGCATGGCACCAGTGGGCGCTTGCCCGGCCGGGGCGTCGGATCGTGGCGTGGGAAGAGAGTCATCTTGGCGATGAGGGAAGGAGGATGTAAGGGAAGGAAAAAAAGAGGAATGTAAAGATCGAAACGCGCTTTAAAGCGAAATAGAGTGCAGTTCGTCTCTCGGCGCAACCATCTTCAACATGCGACGGTGCTGGCTGTGGGGATGCGGAGGAACGGGCTTTCGACACAGAGCAGGCGTGCAAAGAAGGATGAGAAGAGAACGAACGTTGGATATAATAGATGTATAAGATAGTATCCCCCTCTTCTTCTGACTCTCGAACGTGTTGGGTAGATGTTGTCGAGCTCACGTCGTCGTCGTTGTTGCCATGTTCGACGTTTCGCGAAAATCACGTGCTGACTCCGAATTCGCGTGACGGTGGCGAACGTGCTTGCCAAACGGCTGTCATTGGCCCGTCCCGGAGCTGGGGTCGGACCTCTCGGACCCAGTCACGTGATATAGCACGGGGATTAACACGAAACTCGAGCAATACGACGTACGAGAATGGAACATCTAAAGCTGGGCAGAGGCTCCACAACTCGTCGTGGACCAAAAGGGAAGAGGTTTTTCTCTCTGTGATGATCGCCTCCGTGCGCTTGTTTGCCCACTCGGCCCACCCCATGGCTGGATCGACAACCGCCCGACCCGGTTTTTGTTTCCTGATATTTTTATGGGAGGGGCTTTTCGTTGTTTCCCTCTCCCTCGGTCGCGTGGGCAGACCCATTTGATCAATCAGCTTGCGGGGGCTTGGGCGATGCTCGTGTTCACTAGCTGTCATGCAGCAGTATGATGGAAATGGCAGAAATGAGGACAGGACGGAACTCATCAGTACTGTGGCCAGGGCCTGGTTTTTACTTGTTGCCACCCCGCCTCTCTGTTTTGCTGAGTGTGAAGCATCTTCCTTTTGCTCCCTTCCAAGGTCGAGGCAAACCAGCGGGCCAGGCCCCTTTGTCCTGGTCCTTGTTTCTGTTTCGATACACGCTGGCTAAGAGAAAAGTCCAAAACTTTTCGTCAACAAAAGCAAAAAGGCCGTTACGCGCTTCGTCAGCAAGATCATACAGCGGACAGGGTAACGTAAAAAAAAAAAAAAAGGCCGACCTTGCAAGCTTGATACGGAGCCGGTTACAGAAAAGCTGGGCAAAAGAGGAGCACCAATCTCCACCGATGCCCAGATGCCGGGCGGAGAAGTACGTAGGGTCCGCGCTCCGAGCAAAGTCGGGAGAGTGGCTCGAGTGGTAATGACACTGCCATAGAGGCGAAGAGAGGGATGCGCTGAGACGAGAGAGACAGAGAGAAGGACAACTGCACATGTACCGGCAGCTAGAACCAGTTAACGGCAGAGACAGGTAACGGCAGGTAGTGGTTTGTACGTCCGCCCAGCTTGCGAGGCAAAAACATGTGAATTCGGGCGATGGAAGGGAGACTGTTGGCGAGTCGAGGTAGGCCAACCTTGTTGGCAAGAAGAGGACAGAAAAAGAGGACAAAAATTGCACATCACGACGTCAGTATCCCAAAGGGGATCTTAAGGAACTAGGGAACAAAGGAAAATGCCCCAGCGTTGTTCCTTTGCCTGTGGAGCGGTAGTACGTCGACAAACCCCTTGCTTCCAACGAGTCAGCAACCCGTTTTTATGCCAAGGGCGAGGAGGACAGCACCGGAAGGAGACAGCATCGACGCCATGTTGAAAGATAAATATGGAGAGTTTAATGTAACATGGCGTGCGGAACGGTACTTTACTTTTTTTGCCACAATGCAAGGGCTTTGGCGCGAGAGTAAACAATTGGGGACGTCGAACGTGAAGCATTGACAAAAGAGAGGGTGTGCCTGTATGTTTGCTTTGTCTTTTTGCTAGGTTTTTTTCGTTTTGTTGACTTTTCCACCGTTTTGGTTAACGCGAGTGTCTATTTTTTTTCGCCCCTCGAGCGGTCCTTACGTTTACGGCGAGCTATTCCGATTACTCTGGCCAACAGTTGAACTCGGTGTATTAATAGCATGGCTAGTACGTCGTGGGCGTCTAGCTTTGTCTGTTGTTCCTTCGTCTCTTGTGCTTGCTCTTCTCCTGCTCGTATCACAGCCTCGGGTTTACTCATTAGCGTTCTTTTGTTCTTTTTTGGTGTAGATGCTGTCCTATTTTTCTCTTTCTGTCTCGTCCTGCCTCTTCTTGCGTTTCCTCATCCGGAAAGGCTGTGAGAAAATTCGGATGAACGCAGGGGCGCAAGAAGGGATTCATCATCATCACGAGAAAGAAGTGGTGGTTGTCTCGGGTACCGAGGCCGGTAATATAGTCTTTTGTCCATCCTTTCTGTCCACCTTTTCGACTTCCAGCTAGGTCCCTGATTTGCCGTTGTCGTACTTAACAAAGCCGCATGCACTTGCATATCTGCTATGCGGTGCCGCCGGAGCGCGGTCGTGTGATTCCAGTGCTGCGGGCGGGCTCCGTGACGCGGCGGGCAGTGATCCTCGTATACGAGGTGCAGCTGAGGGGGGGTTGTGGAAAGCGTGCATGATACGAGTTTGTGGAGGGAGAGAGGATGTGAAAAGCAATATATGCTTGCAGATAAAATAGAGGACAGTTCGAACCATGATAAAAACAATATCGAGGAGAAATAAATAAAACAAATGAAACGGAGCTTCCCGTGCCGTGTAGGTGCGCACAAGGGCTGTTATGATGCGATCGCTAGGCTGTGATCCTGAACACCAGTCAGTTTTTTTTGAGAACTGGTAAAGACGAAGGCCATATCTTACGAGCACATAAAAATATCTAGAAACGGAAAGAAATGCCGGAGACCGGCCATTGTCTACCGGTGACCGATAGCCCAAGCAAACGTTCTCGGATGGACAAGCTAGCTCCTGATAACATATGCCAGCGTTTCGTCTGTTCATGTGCGTCACCGAGATCTTCTTTCTTTATTTCTGTTTATTTCTTTTAAATTTTATATTTCTCCTCCAACCTATTCTTGATTGATGTTGGGTTGCAGCGCCGCTACTGTATGATATCAAGAATGGAAGGAGGCAGAGAGGCAAGCACACCCAAAATCAAGAAAAAGATAGCAGAAGCACACCTCATCGTCACGGACCATCGCGATATCGCCTCCCATCTCGCCATATCTCGTCTATCTCCTTTTGTCGTGTCACTTTTCTCCAAACCTCCTCTTTGCCCCCCTCTTCTTGTCTTAGCCTTCTTTTTGTCCCGCCATCGTCGCCGGCCGGACTCATGCAGCCTGCAAGACGATAAAACGCAAGCAGGCCCCACGCCACATGCAAAACATCATTTTTCTCCACACCTTTTGTGTCGTCTTCCTCCTCTCCTCGCCAAGTCATTACTCTCGTCCCCTCTTCACGCCGCCGGCCGTGCTCCGGAATATCATCGGTGGTAGTTTGAGGACTGGAGGTCCCCGACCAGTCCGCGGACAAGGCTAGCGAGAGAACGACGTGCAATCGATTCTGGGAGAGTGGACTCGAGTTCATCGCTGATAAAGAGACACACTAGACACTACGGAGTATTACACATTGCACGGCACGCAAAAAAGAGCCAGAGGTTCTCCTCTCGTACGACGTATGAGTCTTATTCTCCCCTCTGTTGATAGCGGGGTGGAAGAGCCGTTTGAGCAAGTGCATCTGACACTGAGAGGCCCTGCTGCGGGCCAAGGAGGCTGGTAGGCTCGGCAGGCTATGAAGGGGGATGTACAAGATCGCCGCGATATGTCTGTCCACCTGTCTGCAGACTGTACGAACGTAAGCAGACCATACTTGTACAGACTGCGGACTGGGTGCCGGTTCAATGTTCATACCACCTTGTCAATACGAGCAAAGAGAGGATGTGAGGAGAGAAAAGAATAAAATCGACCACTAACCAACCGACGTTCCCGCACGAACGCATGCTGCATGCAAAGTAAACGACAGGCTGTGCGAGCTGATACGCTTTCTGCGCTTCTGCGCTGCTGCGCTTTTACGCCCCGCGCGGAGCAAATACGAGGGCGCATTCTGTACTTGTATCTTTGGACGGGATGACGGTGACAGCGCTGGACCAGTCGCAGTGATCACTGATGAGTGACAGGTGGATTTGGATGGCCGTTTTTGGAGAACCAAAAAAATTACGAGGTTGGGAATCGACTTTGACGTCCGATGCCCGTCTTGTTCTCCCGACAACAATAATAAGAATTTGAGTTAAGAAAAAAGAGGATGCAAACCACCCCCCTGGCTAGACCAAGCCATCGTTTTTCCAGGGCCCAGAAGTGTCTGCAGAACGATGTGCAAATTGCGTCTGTAAAAAGCCAAAGCGCCAAAAAACGCCACTGCGACTGTGATGCCGCGCTGTACGTCGTACTCCGTACAAGTAATTAATCTTACATCTTATTACTCCGTGCCCTCTCTCTCTATTTTGCATTATGGTATTTCACACTTTTTTTTTTTGCGAATTTGGCGAGAAGAGGGGATCGTTATTTTGCGCAACAGCAGGGCAATGGCCGCCACCCCGGTAAGATATGACAGTGACAAGAAAGCAGTACTCGTAGGAGTAAGATTTCGTTCGTTGTCCGTTGTCCGTTGTCCGTTGTCCGTTGTCCGTAATCTGTCATGGCCGATGCCTGGGCCAGGCCTGGTCTGGCCCCCTCGTTTTCTGGCCTCTTCTTCCTTTCGTTCGCTGCCGTGTTTCCACATTGAATGCTCCCCACGTCAGGTTACAACGCAAGGAGGCGAGCAAGGCGAAGGCTGGGCCACTCTGCTGAAAGCTTGAGCATCCTTCGCCCCGGTGAGATGGATGCTCACAGATGAAGCCACTGTTACTCCGTACTCTCTTACAAGCAAAGACGCGTTTAAGAGTGCGCCAGACAAGCAAAACGCGAACGGAGTACTTTTGTGGTCGTCGTAATCGACGGCCGCCCTTGAACCGAGGAGCGACGAGGGGCGTCGATTGTCGAAATGAGGGTCTCTCGGGTCTCTGGCAAGCGAGGTTGAGTGAAGGACAAAGTTGAGAACAAAGAAAACAAGGGTGACTACGACGTGCAACGTACGAAGTACTCAAAAAAGGACATTGAATGTGCGTCGCATGTGCTGTAAAGCACACGGAAAATCAAAGGCTGGTGGCCGATCATGGCGAAAATGGGAAGAGACTTGCCAGCGCATTTCGTCAGAGGCGAAATGAGATGAGAGCAAAACCCCGAATTGATGATGAAAGAGAACGGCGCAATGAGGTAAAGAGAGGCAGAGAGAGGCACGTCCAGCACATTCAATTCGTCTAGTTAATTCGATTCGCTGAACCAAGCTGCCAGACTCGCAGGGGTCGCTTCAGGGCGGCTGCGTTGGTGCGGGAACAGGCTTCGGCGCTCCTATCTAATTCTGCGAGTCGACGACATCGACTTGTCATCACGTCGCATCGAGGTGTTGTAGCCGAGATACTCAACAACTGTAGCTGTCTTCATGTGAGAAATAGTGCGGTACCGCACATGAATTGGCATTTCTCTCTTCATTCTGTAGCATCCTCACCGTCTCCCGCATGGCATCTCGATTGCGGTTGATTTCGCCATCTTCGGACGATGCCTAGGCACTATGCAGACGTTTGAACCTTGCTTTTGGCACTTCATCCTCTTTGCCTTGCAGATGGCACTGGCCTGAAATTCTTGTTTTGCCCTGTCGTCAATCTATATTGCATATTGTATTGTCTATTGTATGGCGTAGGCGTACTGTATCTTTGTATTTTGTAAATGAAATGTGGTGTACGGAGTACTATTGTAGATTCATTGATTTCCTTGCCGGTGAGTTTCATATGAAGAAGTTCGAAGTCCAATTCTGGCAGATTTTGTCACTTTGTCACTTTGTCACGTTCGCCTCTTTACGACGCACCTCACCTTGATCGTCTTTCCTCTCTCCCCTGTCGGTCCTCTGCACAGATGCTCTCTCTGTTCCTTCTGTTCCTTCTCGCCTCCACGTCGGCGAACTTCCGCAGGCTTGGCGTGGAGATTGCAAGGGGGGCCAAAGTGCTGGCAAGTTGCAGGGGTGCGGCCGTTTTCAAAGTACAGAGTAAGAAACAAGAAGAAGCATAAAACGGGTCCTCAAATCGGAAAGCGAGGGCGCGAGCACCGGAACCGCTATTCCTCGAGTTCTTTGCCTCGTTTTGCATTCCAGACGCCGCACTGCTCTTGCCACGGAGTAACTTACAAATTGCCGAAGTTGTCAAAATTACTGAGTACGCAGAAAAAGCAAAGAAGACAAACTTCGTTTTGGGAACGTTCTAAGTTGCTCAGACGGCCTCTTCCTCTCTGCTAACCTCGTTTCGTGCACTGCTTCATCTCCTGTCGCTAAATATTGCATAGTCGGACCTCGTCGTCGAGTTGTAACGAGCAAACAAACGGGGATGTTGCCTGTATCTTTTCAGATTCGCAAATAAAGAACAACAGCCCAACAAAGTTTTCTGGCCGTCTTCCGGAGAGAAACCAGACATCCGGCTTCTTCACAAATGTTCTTTTCTTCTTTTCTTTTGTTTCCTTGGGTCCTTCACATCCGGCTCTCCCTTTCGCAGTGCTCACAGACCCAGGAAACCCTCGCTTTCCCTCGTTTTGTCCACGTTCGCTGCGGAGTCCTTTCCCTCTTTTTTGCATGCGCCAAGTTAGGTTGTAAATAGCTTGCATATTTTCGATCGCCTTCTTCTCATCCCCATCGCATGGCCCCCTCTATCCCTTCTTTGGGGGTCGTCTTGGATCTTGACCGATGATACGGGCAACGTCTGCCGAGAACGGCGAGAGGGAAGCAAAGAGAAAAAGAACAAGATCAAACCCAAAAAACTCAGCTGAAAGCGTTCCTGCCCTGTCCCATGGCAGCTTGCCACGACAGCAACATGGATACATGGTCCGGTCAGGTCAGAACGGCCAGACCACGAGGGCCAGACCAGACCGAGATACGTCGAGTTGGGCCGCGGGGACAAAAAGCAACAGACAGACTTCCTACAGCCCTGCAGCTTGTCGTAAATACCCCTGGTCGAGCTGAAAAGGCAACAGGAGCGCCTACCCCTCACTAACGCGCTATTGAATATGCGTTGGCAAGCAGAATGCACCTAAACAACTCTAAGTATTGAGCGCCGGGATGTTCCTGGAAATCCCTCTTCCAGTTTCCAGGCATCTTCATCAGTGGACATGTCAACTCTCCCTTGCCCGGAAAGGTGATCGGCCGATGCCCACAGCGCTAACTGCTGCACGAGCAAGACGTGTGACGACATGGAAATCAAAACTGAGAAAATAGGGGCGTGTTGAGTTGCTCACTGTCCACTGTGTCCGTTTTTGGCTTCCGTTATGTCTGACCTTGTTGGAGAATCCGTTGACTTATCTTTTCATCTTGACCTCCCGCAGTTGGTAAATTGGTAAGATAAATTGGAATACGGCACACAGACACACAGACATCACTTACAAAAATGTCCGCATCGATATTGCCTATTCGAGTCCTTTGCGCGGTCCAGGAAAACACGGCCTGGGCCTACCGAAAAGAGTGCGCCGTAGGACCCGTTCTATCGTTCCGGAAGAAGACGAGCAGAAGCAACAATTGAAAGGAAAAAGAGAACAGCCTGGAACACTCGACGTTGCCAAATATATATGTGCCCGGAGAGAAAGGACAGCGTTGCGAGAGATGAGCAACAGGCACACTGCAACGGTATCTTACCTGTCAACGACGTCCAACGGATAGAGGCGTAGCATCGCGAGAGCGCAGTACGTCCGTACGCCGAAAATATCGCGTGTAAACACAAACAGCCTGCCTGGGTGAAGCTTTCCGTGAGAGCTTCTCCGTGTCCCTCCGCTGCGTGAAAGGAGACCACAGTTACGCCACAGTCATATCGTAAGATACAGAGCACGGCGGTAATTGCATCTGGAATGGCGTTGGGCGCCGCAAGCGTGTTTGGATCCTAGACAAAGTAAATAAGTAAATAAGTAAATACGGATATGGGATTTTTCAGTCTTTTTGCCGCCGCCCAGCCATGGAACTGGACATGCTTCGAACCTTCTTGACTTCTTCCCCAACGATTCGCCCTGCGAGGACGACGAGCCGCCCAAACGGTAGTATCCTTCTTCCCTTCTCAATCTCTCAAATCTGCATCCGTTTCTGATTAGCGCCACTCTCACGATCGAGTCCATCAACAAAAACCCCTGCATTTCGGCAGAGGTCGGCTGCGCGTGGGCGTGCACTTGATTTCCCTTCTCGATTCCACGCACGCACTGGATGCTGGAACTTTACACCGTAATACTGCGCCGGACAAGGTTCTGGAGAGGGGCCTCAAAAGTCTGGTACTCCGTTTTCTTGGTCCTTCTCTGGTTTCTTGGTCTTTTCTTGGCTAGGCTCCTCCTTCGTCCTTTTTGGTTCGGGGCTGTTTTGTTTCTTGGCTTGGCTGGCTCGCTGGCGCGCTGGCCTGCTCCATACGGAGCTGGCCACTGGGTTTGCGCTTCTGCGCGAAAAGGAGTGGTGAGCTTCTGAGCAAGCTTGAGCTTGAGTGCGTCAGTTCGACTGTGTGTGTGGGCTCTGTGCTTTTTGGACGATGGTGTGGGCTCGTGTGGGTTCGTGTCTGCGTGGGTTTGGCCTGGTGCATTTGCATGGGGGGCCCCCGGCGGCGGCGGCGGTGGTGTGGGTGTGGGTGGAGGTGGTTCGTGCCTTCCGTTCTCTGAGGAAAGCTGAAAGGAGGAAAAAAGGTTGTTTCCGTTTTGGTTTGCTCCTTCCCCCCTACCCACGGTTCATTGTGGTGGTGCCCTGTAAATTGTTTCCTTTCAGGGCTGCCTTGTCTGTCACCCGCCGCCCCAGGTTGCACCGTTTCCTCAATTTCAGAGCGTTGCACACAACGAAGCAACACGCCACAGATAGAGTGAGAGGAGAGACACAGACGCCCAAGGGTCTTCGTGTATCGTCTTGCGTCTTTGCCCGTCGCTCCTTTGCTCCTGCCCTAATTTCGTGATCCTGTCTTTGCCCCTGCGCGCATGCCGGCCTGCCTACATCTACGGAGTACATGAACAAACAACGGAAGGTGCAGGCCACGACAATATCTGTAAAGCCTGCAAAAGGGAAGCTGCCACGGATCGCGCCTGCTTCTTCCTCAGGCAAAGGCGCCGGAGACTGGCACTCCCCGTTCTCGCGCATTCCTGTTGTTGCCTCTGTTGCCTCATGCTCTTTCCTCACCTTCGTCTCGGCCTCTCTACTTTAGCCTCGTTTTTGCTGCTTCGCTTCCATCGCTCTTTCCCTCACGCGACGAGGCTTCTATTTTTCCTCACTATTTTCCTCACATTTTATTTTATTTCTATTCTGTATTATCGTTTCTTGCGCTACGAGCCACTATTCCCTCTGTATGACAAGATACGAGCAGAGGGTCGTGCCCTCTCCGGTTTCTGCTCGTCGTACTCCCGTATTCGTACCTTCCCAGTTTACTATCCTTACTCACTCGCTGGGTCGCTGGGCTCCGTTCTGGTCCTCTCCTCTCTGGGCCACCACCCTCCTCCTCTTTCCTCTTTCCCAACACCCCTGTCCCAACCCTGCCCACTTTTCCCTGGCCCGTTCTTTTTCCCTCGCCCATGTTCCTTGAAAATCGTCCCCCTTGTTTTCCCTCGCTCTTTTTTGTTCTTTTTTGCCTTCCTCGTCCTTTCATATAAACACTTTTGGCGGCCCCCTATCTCTGTCACCTACCTCTCTTCTCCCTTTGTTTCCACCTTTTTTCTTCCTTGTCTTTTTTTGTCTCCATTTTCTCTTCCTTCCGGAGCACGAAATACCCCAATCTCGATTTTTTGATCTCTCGATCTTTCTCATTTGGCTTTTCTCTCATTTGTCTTCTCTCGTCTCTCGTTTCTCGTCTCTCTTCTCTCGTCTCTCTTCTCCCGTCTCTCTTCTCCCTTTCTCTCCCCTATTCTCCCCACATCGCCAACCTCATCCGCCTCGGCTCGACTTCCCATTTCGTGTTTTGTGTTTCTCCGCCTCTCCGTCACAGCGAACTCATCTCGCATTCGTCTTCGGCTCTTCCTTTTTGTTTCGTCCTGCATTCTTCGTTCGCATCCTTCGCTGGGCGCCCACCGAGATAAAGAAAGCATTCACTTGCCTTTGTTTATCGCTTCCGAGGACGGCTAGCCCCCAGCAGCACATTCCAAGTAGCACCGGACGGCCAAATTCTTAATCCCCTAATCCCTCGAGGTTCCCCCGAAACCACAACACCAAACGGAACCTGCACCCTCTTGTTGTTGTCTTGGGCCGCCCTTTTCTCCTCTTTGATCGCCTCATCCCCCCTCACCTCCCGCATCAACGACGACAACGACAACGACATCCGATTTCACGAACACCCCTCGTGAACGGCTTCTCAGACAACGACAGCAGACGGACAGCAAAGCGACAAGCCTTTGCCTTGCATCTACGGCTTTTTTCGGCCCTGCAATGGCAGTGACAGATTACAAGCCTGGGATCTAGCGTTTTCTCTCATTCGATCGGTTTTCCGGCCTCGCCACCTCTCATTCGCTTTTTGGAGAGCTTCCCTTGACCTCTTCATCTAAATAATACCAACTGGTTGTCACTGGTACGTTGCTTCCTACCGTTTCGTGAGCCGTCATGGATCGTATGCGCTTGCAGCCTTTCGGGCAGACACCCTAACACCTGCATATAGTAGTATCCACGGCCGACATCCCGTCTCCTGCGCCATCTCCTATCCATCTCCTGCCTCGCCAGCGACACAATGGCTCCCTCATATCAGTCCAGCCTATACGGGCTGCTGGTTACCTCGACACTGCTCGCACGAAGCTATGCCACCCCTTCGGTACCAATGGCCTACTGTGCCAGCATCAACACAGGCTCAACAGCTACAAGTGCGTATTCTCTTGGACAGGATTCTTCTTTACTCGTCAAACAAACACAAACAGCGTACTGACCGACCTCTCTCTTCTCTTACAGACAGCAGCATATACCAGTCCGACGGTCTGTGCTACGATTTCTGCGTAGACAACTACGCCTACGCCGTCGTCCAGGGCACGGACTGTTGGTGTTCCGACTACACCCCGACCAAGAGCTCACAAGTCTCGACGTCTGAATGCGACCTGTCGTGTGCAGGCTATCCTTCCGACGTCTGTGGCGGCGACAACCTGTTCGGCTACATGGCCCTGAACAAGTCCCCTTCTGGTACCGCCGCCGGCACCAGCACCCCCTCTCCTACCTCCAGTTCGGTAAGTCAACATCATCGAACAAACTGCATCTCTGCTAAGTGAATGAACGATCGACTACGCACGGCTGCTATTTTGCAACGACAAGCGCCGTGCATCCATGCTATGCCCTCGCCTTCTTTTTTTGCCAATAGCTGCTTTCACAACTCCTCTTGCCTCCATGCCTTGATCCTCATATCCATTGCGTGCCTGCCTGCCATCGCCTCTGCCTTTCCTTGCCATATTCTTCGTATATCCTGTCTTGCATATGGCCTGCCTCATTGCCCATGCCATGCCATATTCTCGTCTCCTTCTCAGCACATCAACATTCTAGCTTTTTTCAACACTCTCCAGCACCCAGCACCCCAGATTTACCATTTGCAAAGCAGCATCGTTTATACTCGCCGCCTCTCAACCAACTTTGGGACGAAATTCTCGTGCGATACAGGAAGGAACACATCGACTGAACTGCTATTCTTGACAACCAGACATCAACGACATCAAAAACCTCGTCATCATCAACAACATCAACATCATCTTCGACATCATCAAGTAGTGTACGACATCATCCCTCCCTTTTGTTTACTCTATGCCGGACGCGTTTCTTTCTCCCCTCCTTGATTATTGAGGGACACAGCAAAAAAGGCCGACTGCGGTTTGATCGAAAGAGACGCAGACATGACTGGCACGACAAAAATGGCACTCGCATGCGTGACCGTGAATTGATGCATGACAGCAGCTATTGGGACAAAATGACGGGCCTTCGCTGCATAAATATGTTGCCCTCTGCGTCTGGTTAGAAGAAAGATATGCTAACATGTTCTTCAGAAAACTGGCGCTGGTACTCCAACCGTGCAGACTGTTACAGCGGGTGGCGTTGTCCAGACCGTGACTGTCACGCCCTCGGCTGGCTCTAGTGACAGCTCGTCTGTCTCTTCTAGCCACAGGGGCCTCAGCGCCGGTGCTGCCGCTGGCATCGCCGTTGGTGTTGTGGCTGTAGCAGTGATTGCTGCCGTGGCGGCATTCCTCGTCTGGCGCCGCAGACGTCAACAGAAGGAGCCCGAAGACGCTCTCTTTGTCGCCAACAACCCCAAGACACCGTCACCCCGCGGCACCTCACCGAACACCTCGGGCAGCCCCAAGGTTAGCGAGGTGTCGTCCGCACCTGCTTTTGCCCGGAAGACCGGCGAGGGCCAGTGGGAGAGTGACCAGTCCGGCCGCCGGCGGAGCACCTTGATGCCCATCGACCCGCGTATCGACCCCGCCTTCAGCGGCATCTACGCCCGCACCGACAACAAGAGCCGTGACAGCGTCAACTCGCTAAGGGACGAACACGACTACTCTCGCAGAGTACATCAACCCGGCCGGGTGCTACGAGCGACCAACCCGGACCCTGATGTCGAGCCGTGATCCAAGCACTCTCGACGCTTTTTTCTTCTTTTGTCCTCGATTTTTCGACGGCCCCTTTTCAACCAATTTTTCGACACCTCGACTCCATAATTGATCTACTTGCTAGACCTTTTTATTACTCACGACGTACACGATTTTTTTTATCGGCAGCTGTGCAGACACTTCTGCCTTTGCCACACAACACATCTCCGGCTGTCACATTGCCTGCGACTTATTATTGGCTTACTTTGTCCATATCTTATTATTATTTTCCTGCTTTGCATTTTCCCAATATACCAGGAAATAGGCGTTATACTTTGGGAGTGGAATATATTTGTTCGCGGGAGGAACAAAGCACCACGCACATTCTTTACCACGGTGGAAGAGCGCAACCAAGAAAAAAGCAATCTTTTTTTATTGTGAGCAAGACGAGAACATGCAATTGGGGGGGGGGGGGAGGAGACTAGATCACACGACAGGTCACACTGGGCAGTTGGCTATTTGACAAAAGCTGATATAAACCACGACCACACCGGAGTCCAAAATTATTATCAATGTCAGAAACATTTCCCAACTTTTGGTACCACACTTGAAGACTCGCGACCGGACAATCGAATGCAACAACGGGGACCATGAACGTAACGCCCATGTCAAGATACTGGAACACGTGCTCAACTCATGACAGCCTGCGACACGATAAATGTGACCCTGTGTCCTCTGTCCTTTTCGTCAGTTCGGCTTCTCGGACAGTTGCTTGCTTCCACCGACCGGTCCCCGTGCCAAGACTTGCCGGCGCATGATAATCGCACTCATGGAGACTACTCATGGCATGAAGCATGCATACGAGGCGTGTTGTGGTGTGGGCCCCACGGGGAGGGAGATTCGGGGGGCAACGTCGTGGAATGTAATTGGGTAGGAATCGCTCGTTTTGTTTGCATTTTTCCCACGTTGATACGAGTAGCTTATGACAGGAATGCTGCTATCACCAAACAACCTAGCTAGATAATAAAACCTCAAATGACGTGAATCACCAAGACATCCCAAGACATCCCGAGACATCCTAAGACACTTCATTACACATTCTGAGCAAGCAAAGTCTACAAGGTGTATTTCATGTGATGGGCCCTAATAACATGCGACATGTGACATACGAATAAACGTAGCCCAAGGCCCGTGACGGAGAGGGCTGTTGGGAATTGTGTTTTGATGTTTTGGCAGAACAACGGCGTGCGAAGAATGACAGCCGCCGAGGCAAGTCAACAATACAAAGTGGAAGCATCGTACGTTCGCCGATAAGGCTCACCGGGAACGGTTTTCTTCGCGTAGTTAGTTTACTTTATTTTACATCAAGTCGTAGTTCGCTTTGATACGAGTAAGGCAGACGTCGTGGCCATTGTTCGGGGGTCCTTTCCTAGATGTGCTCTCATACATCGTGGGGCCGTACTCCAACACGGGAAGCTACGTTGCAAGTCGTCAGGTCTCTGATATTTGAAATTGAGAGGATGAAACAGACCAGCCTGCGGAGTAGACGGACTGGAATCAAGGTTGCCCCATGAATAATCACGTTGCGGGAAGCAACAAATAAACGCCGCCGATCCCCATCTTGGTTCCCGTCCCAGCGAAGCTTGTGCCGGCCAACTCCCGGTCGTCATCATCCATGTGTTTTCCTCTGTTGTCCGCTCTCTGGTTGCGGAGTGTTCTATTTTTCTTACACGATCTGTGTATGTTTGCATCTTTCTCTACTCTTCGCCGGCGCCAAGTTTACGGAGTTCGAGGGATCACACAAAACACAACACCAAGAAGTGGCTGAGGGAGCACGGACTATGAAGACGAGCATGCAGGATATGGAACTTCTCTCTGTAGCAAACGTATCTAGACGGAGCAAAACTATGGGGAAGTCTGCTGAAACGGTGACCAACTTGTGTCCGGAGTCGTGTCGTACAGATCGTGGGGCCGTGAGGACCAACCCCCGATGCTTGCCGGACAACACAACATCACACAGCCAAAAATAAAAAAATAAAAACATAAAAATAAAAATAATACCGCGTAAGAAGACACAGCTAGTGACGGGACGACGGTGACGACGTTGGGGTTTGTCTGGTGTTCTCATCTGGGGAATCCGGTGTCACTAATGTGTGCTCTCTCTACGTAGCTCTGTGTGCATCTGTGACGGTGTGTGTTCACTCTGTCACTCTGTGACCCTCCCCTCTCCGTTCGTTCCATTTGTTCTTGGACTCTATCTCTGGCTCTCTGCCGACGACGTTGACCTCTAACTTTGGAGTAAAGTTGTTCCGGATGCCTTTAAACGTAGGCCATGCGTGCAGGGCGCTGTTCTTCTCGCCTTTCCAGGCATCTCCATGATCTCCGCCATGACGATCGCAAGGCTCTGGCGCATTGTCCACCCCTTCACTATTTTGTTAAGCTACTTTCGACCTTTCATCTTTTCTTTATCTCTTCTTAGTGTGGTTGGACCCAATCGCCCAGATCGCCCCATTTGCCTTGTCAGCTCACAGCCACAGCATGAATCTAGCTCTGGTCTGTGAACATACTTCGTACAACTCCTGGCTCTGTCCTAAAAAGGCAGCTTTTGTTACATTGTACAAATGGCCCGGCTTGGCTTTTTGCTTCGCACCGCCAAGAGGATACGACGTATGTCGTCAAACAATACAAGCCGTGTTCGCAACTGCACGCCGCTGCCCGGCCCATGCCACCCACTTGATCTTCTTCTTTCTTGTCAGTTCCGTACGCTGTATTACTCCGTAAGATACGTCGTACACGTGTGCCAATGCGATACGGAGAAAAAGAGCGCGCGCCGCGCGGCCAGAAATTCGCAGAGCCACTCTTTGCTTTCTTAGTTTCCTAGTTTATTTTCTGTCGTCCCGTCTTTTTGCTCTTTTTGGGTCGGTGTAAGTGGAGATGGGCATCGGGCGTCGTCAACGTCGAAAGAATAGAAGTAAAAAAAAGTGAGTTTCTTTGCTGCGGGCCGCTTGAACACTGGCCATCTACGCCCGGCGGAAGTTGTGCTGAAGCGAAAGTCGGCATATCCCTTCAACGTATTTTGTTAAGCGCCGGCGGTGTTTCCTCTGCCCCGAAACTCCAAAACCCTCCCTTGGTTTTTCGAGATGATCTGCGAGGCACTCTTCCCTGCGTTGTGTTTCGTCAGTGGTCGTCAGTGGGCGTCCCCGTACTATGTCGTCACCAGCGCGTATCCAAATCTCCCAGCGTGCAAGGCACACTTTCTAGTCCGTACGCAGGACTTTCTCAGTTTGCCTGTGATTTTTGGATACTTCTCTTTTCAAGCCTTCTCCCAGTGCTATCAGTCCCTCAATATCCCATTAATTATGTGCCTTTTCTTCCTATGTGCCCGTTGCCCCCGTACTGCACTTTCGCACCTCAATACCCCCCCTCGGGCGCTTTCATACAGAACGGCTTCTGCGGCGCAAAGCCGTCTCGGTCTGCTCGGCCTCCTACGACGCCCACTTTTTAAAATTGAACGGTTGACCACGATATTGACCAGGTTCGGCCGTACAAATAGTGGAAAACCTCCAGAAAGGTATCGAAACCTGAGCAGTACGAAACCTTAAAAAGAATGGTCGTTCGCCGCTGTCCCCTTGCCCTCCGCTCTTTCCTTCCCCAAAGTCCCTTTATTTAGAACGGTTCCTTCCTCTCTCAGCCACAGCCAGCTGCACACTTTTGAAACGCCTCCATCAGAGCATTGCTTGACGGCGATACACGGTTTGCGGGAACCAATTGTCTCTCTCTCGTCCCCTATTCTCTGACAGACAAGGTGTGCGGTGTATTCCTCCGTATGGAGGATGGAGTCGACAGCCTGGCCCACTGCGATTTGCGCGGCCAGGGGCTGTCCCAAAAGGCTCAGCCTCACGCTACCGGCCTTGGCAGTGCAAAGCGTCCAGTTTTCTCGCCAAATGGAGTGGTCGACACACATCCTGAAAAGTTTGACGTGGCGGCGGTCTAAAAGACTCGCATTTCCCGATGCATACGACGTATGTCGTACAACAATGGACAAAACCGATGGAGAAGACGTGCCCTGTTGCCCATACGAAATCGTATCTTATTTGATGGTGGGAGGTGTTCGTGAGAAGGCACCCTTTTAGGGCAAGAGCAGAAAGCGGAGATCTCTCTTCGCTCCTTCCGGGATTCGGATGCGAGTGGGCAGTCAGTGAGAAAGATTCATGACCGGACGACATCGCTCCTTCCAATGCCACATTGCAATATTCGCTGGCCCCTTCCCTCACAGTTTAAGTTGTGTCCTCTGCCATCTGCTCTATCCCGGTATTGTCCCCGTTCCCATCGCGAACAATTTGCCTGCGTGCCTTCCCTCTGTGCCATTGGCCGCGCCTTCCGTCTGGCAAAATGGGAGAAGACAAGCAATTTAAAGTGGCAGTAAGCCGTAGATACCTTCCGAAGCAACATACAGGCCTGTCTGGAGTTAATTCGTCCGCCGGAGGAACGCATGACTTGGGCCTTACGGGTACGAGGAAAGTGCTCGTAAAAAAGGAAAGCGCAAACCGCATATTACGAGTTGCACTTGCAGAGGAAAGAGAGGAAAGAGAGGAAAGAGCAGAGAGGGCATAAACTGCATCCCACTTCCCCGTTGCCGCTTCCTCTTTGGGCCTTCCTTCGCAAATTGACCCCGTTTCAGGCTTCGTCGTGGCTTCCTCTTTCGCTAGGCATTTTCCGTTCTTGCCATCACGCCGTGCCTCTCTCTCCTTCTCTTGCGAGACTCTTTTGTCCTCTTTTTTTGCCTCTTTTCACATCACCAGCCTCCATTTCGACCTTTACCTCGCATCGTCGCTTTCGCTTTGTTCGTCCTCTCGCTGTGCCCGTCGCCCGTTCCCGCCGCCTTTGGTTTGGTCTACTGTATCATCCCGCAGGCTCTGGACCCAGCCACACTGCCGTGGCCACCAGCCCCTGCTCGTTCATGTCTTACGTCGTAATACGCGGCACTTTACGACCCCATCTCGCCCAGAACCGCATTGCAGAGTGCTCTTTGGGTGAATCTGACGGTCACCCTGCGACATACCGCCGCCGTCGCCCGCGTCTGCACTAGCATAGCGCCCTTGAACAGCCTCTCATACGCGGTCGCGCCGCCTCGCTCTGCTTATTATTAGCACACCATTGCGGTGCTAAGGCGTCTTGCGCCTCTGCCCTGCGCACAAGCTTTTTCTGCCACACTTCGCTCCGGCTAGCTCCTCGCTGCACGAGTCCGGCTCTCCAGCAAACTGTGCCCTGTTTCAGATACGCTACCACCAGGTGGCCGCCGCCCGCCTGTGCCCCTCGAGCCTCTCTCTTCAATCCCTCCTTGCCCTGGCCAAACCAGTGCCAAGATCGACCGGAAAGGGGTCCCTGGATTTGGGGTGCCTCTGGTGCCTTTGCCCTTTCTTTCTTGTGCCCCTAGCGTCTGTCAGCGCTCCATTGTCGTTGAAGTCGTTGCAGTCGTTGCAGTCTTCCCGTCTCGTTGGTCAGGTCCTGTCTCGCCATTTGTAGGGCGTTCCTTGTTTTCGTGTTTCTTACTCGCACTCGCTTTTCTCCCCCGTGGCTGTCTGCTTTGCCTTTTTCATTTACTTTATTTTCCTTACTCTTCTTTTTCCCTTCCGCAGCAGAAGCAAGCGGTTTTTGTCTCTCGGCAAGCCAACGATTTGTTCTTTTATTATCCAGAAACGCACACTCGATTTTTCTGCACGGCCGTTTCTCTTCTTTGTCCCTCTCCATTACACTTGAACGGCCGCATTCCTTTTCTCGCCAATCCCCTACCTACGTCAAACGAGATTTGCGACTTCCACTTCCGCTTCTTTCTTTCTTCAACGACCAGCCACGAAACCGACTACCGCCCATCTCTACCCTCACTACCCTCTTACTCCTCGACTTGCGACTTCGACGACCTCACGCGCGCCAAAACTACACGTGCCCTCTGGCTGGACCAACAAAAACGGCCGGACCCTGAACGAGCCCTCGACACCACATCTGACGCACCCGCCTGCCGCTTGACACCTCCCTCCTCACCTCCCGCCGTCCCCGGCCTCTCCCTCCGCCTGACGGCGACGTCTCCGTCACAATGAACTTAACATGCAACTCGACGCTGGACGATCTTCGGAGTGCGTCGCCCTCTCGCCCTCCCTTTCCCGACCGCGCATTGTCTTGCTAACCCTACCTCGCAGTCCTGCCCACGTCCGAGTTGAAAGTCGCCGGTCCGCTGACCTTCCACGACCTCGCCCTCATCATTGCCGGTGCCTCAACCCTGATTGCTATCTGCATGAGCCTGTATCTTATTTGGATGCACGCCCTGCACTACACCAAGCCCAACGAGCAAAGGCAGTACGTTGTCCCTCTCTACCTCTGCCCCGATCTGGTTCCCTCTCTGCTAACATGTTTTCTGTAGCATCATCCGCATCCTCTTCATGGTTCCCATCTATGCCGCCGCATCCTTCCTGTCTATCCGCTTCTACTGGCACGCCATATACTTCCAAGTTATAAGCGACTGTTACGAAGCCTTTGCCATCTCCTCCTTCTTCGCGCTGCTCTGTTCGTACATTCGACCCGAGCTCCACGACCAGAAGAACTACTTCCGCGACCTCCGGGGCATCAAGGGATGGGTCGCTCCCATCAACTGGTTTAAGAAATGCTGCGGCGGCGAGCGCGGGCCCTGGCGCACGCCTGCCAGCGGCCTGACCTGGTTCAACATCATCTGGATTGGCATTTACCAGTACTGCTTTATTCGCGTCGCCATGACCATCACCGCCGTCGTCACGCAATACTTTGGCCGCTACTGCGAGAGTTCCAACAGCCCCGTGTTCAGCCACGTCTGGGTAGGTTTTCTCTCCGCTCTTGGTTCGTCTTCTACTTCTTTTTTTTACAGGTCCCCTAACAATCTAGATTCTTGTGATCGAGTCCCTCGCCGTCACAATCGCCATGTACTGCGTCATTCAGTTCTACATTCAGATGCGCGCGCCCCTAGCCGAGCACGCGCCCTTCATGAAGGTCCTAGCCATCAAGCTCGTCATCTTCCTGTCCTTCTGGCAGTCGACCGCCATCTCCCTGGGCACCTCGACCCTCAAGATCGTGCACGCCACCGACACCGTTGCCTACCCCGACATTGTGGTCGGCATCCCCTCGATGCTGCTGTGCTTCGAGATGGCCTGCTTCGCCGTCTTCCACCTATGGGCCTTCCCGTACCGCCCCTACAAGGACGGTGCGCGCACCACATTCTACCCCGTGGCCGACCCCGACGGCCCTGACTCGTCGCCCAAACCCAATGAGCACTCCCCGCGCGGCGGTGGCTTCATGGGCCTGCGTGCCATCGGCCACGCCCTCAATATTTGGGACGTTATCAAGGCCTTTGGCCGCGGTGTGCGCTGGCTCTTTGTCGGTGTGCGCCGCCGCCGTGACGACGTTAGCTACCAGACGCCGTTCAAGACGACCGAGATGGACCTGGACGATCTGTCGCCACAAAAATTCAACAGCCGCAGCAACAGTGGGGCCGACGGTGTGATGATGGGTGAGGGTGTCGACACGGGGTACCACTCGAATTTTGCCGGTATGAAGAGTACCGAACATTTGCCAATTGCAACGCAATTCCGCCGAAGCCGCTTCGACACGCTGACAAACGAAGGAGGGAGTGGATCGGGTACATCCGAGCCCGGCGCAGACATTGGCATGGCCATGACACAAGGTGGCAACATGGGTGGTGGTGGTGGCGGTATTGGTGGCGCCAGCAATGGACGCCGGCAAGCCAGCGACGAGGCCGCCGGGCTGATCGCCTACGCACAGCCTATGTCGTCCACCCCGGTCGGCCACGACCACGACGACAGCAGCCCCGAGCGCTACCGTGACCAGGACAACCTGCGCGGTGGTGGTGTGGTAGTCCCCAGCCGTGGCGGTGTCTACAACGACGACATTTACGGGCCCGACGAGTCGAGCACCGCTTATGGCGGAGGTTACGACAGTCGCGGCCGGGCGCCCGCACCGCGGCGTCTCGTGCAGCCATACCAGCAGCAACAACAACAGCAGCAGCAGCAGCAGCGACAACAACAACAACACAAGCCATCACAACAAGGCGGTGCCGTCTACCCACAAGACACGCAATGGGGTGAAGCGAGATAAAAGAACGAAAAAAATAACACATCCCATCTTTCTTTTTTACGTTGATAGACGGCGGCGCGGATAGTAATGACTGACGATCTTTCGGTTTGTTTTTGTTTAATCTCACTTTCATATTCCTTTCTTCTCACTTCCCCTTTTTCTCACTCGAGTTCCTCCGAGAAATGTGGCTAGGAGACAGCTGTGCCTCATCCTTTCAACTTTTTCGATCTCCCTGTTCCTTTTTGATTCCAGTGGCGGCGTTTTTACTCACTCGGGCGAGGCGTTATTTTTTTCTACTTGCCATTGCGCTTTCGTTTCCCACATCTCTTTTTGGCTGTTGTGTGGCATATATAAGCAAAGGCGCGTCTTTTTACGTGTTGGATTCCCCTATTTCGGCGGTGTTCATGCACATTTTATGTTATTCTGGCTGTATATAACGGAGCCCAATGGCAGGACATTGCAGGCTTTATAAGAGGAGGGAAACCAACGGAAAACCCCCGAGGATAACATGCAGGAATGTTGCCTCGTAGAGGGATAGAGGGATATCATCTACATAACAGCAAAGCAATATTGTGCAATTTTCTTTAAAGTTCGCTCCAACCCGTGGCGTCAAAAACGTGCCGTATTTCTTAAGGTCACCATTTATATGAGCAAGTTGACTATAAACGTGGAATAAAAAATAGCATCCTTTCCCAAACTCTATTTGCTGTTATGCTATCTTGCTCGTAGGAAACGAATATGACGAAGTAAAGCTTGAAGACATAGAAAACAAAAACGAACATTTCCCTGTTCCCCTTTTTGAAAATCACACGAGTGGTAATAATGGTACATGTTAAACTTGCAAGATGCAATCCCGACGAACAAAAGAAAAGAATTAAAAGGCACGTAAAGAAAGGGAAAAGTAGAAAGAAAATGATGTAAGTGAAGAACAAAGTGGAAAAGTCGACAAATCGGCACACCGGTCAGGGAGGTCTTGATAGTTCAGAACAATGCCCCTCGTTTCCACACCGGTCGGCCCTACCGTCGCTGCTTCTTCTCCCGGTCATTGGACAGTAGGCCCACGCCTTCGTCGCTGCGCCGCTTGCGGCCCCGGTGGTCGTCGCTGCGACCACCACGGCCACCGCCGCTTCCACCACCACCACCACCACCACCACCTCCGTCGCGGAAGTCATTGCCGCCACCACCACCACCACCACCACTGCGGCGTGAGTCCCGACCAGGCCCCATGGGCTCCCGGTTCGGATCACCACTACCGCCGCCGCCGCCGCTGCGCAGCGGTCCACTGCCGCCAAACGAGTCGCCGCGATTGGACGAACGACGGGAGGACGACCCACCAAACGAGTTTTGCTGCTGCTGCTGGGGTATGGGCGGCAGGCCCGGGGGTGGACCCGGAGGGGGCGGCGGGGGCGGGGGAGGAAGAGCATGTTGTTGTTGATGCTGTTGCTGTTGCTGGCCACCACGGTCGCCGCGGTGACCACCACCACCTCCTGGACTGCGCTCGCGGCTGCCACGGCGCGAACTGCGACGGTCGCCGCGCTCATTGCGATCACCACGTTCGCTACGGTCGTTGCGGTCACTGCGACGGTCACTGCTACCACCATTGCTCTGCCGCAACGAACGACCACTGTTTGCATTACCGCCATCGGCACTGGCACCGGCACCGGCACCACCACCACTGCTGCGAAGGGGATCGTTGCGCTCAAAAACGGGCGATGGCACGGGCAGCCCCCCAGTAAGAACCTGTGCGTCGGAGCCCACAATGTGGCCACGGCCACTGCTGCTGTTGTTGCCGCGGCGGCTGCCGCTGCCGGGTCCGCCCGCGATGGCGTCCTGGATGCCCTTCATCATACGCTCGCGCTCACTACCGCGGGAACGCAAGCGATCGCCACCGCCGCTGTTGTTGCTGTTGTTGTTGTCACGGTTGGACGAAGAGGGCGTGGCTGCGTTGCTACCGCCGTCTGGGCCGCCGCGAATATCTCGACTGTTGCTGTTGTTGTTGGCGGCAGGCGTGTGGGGCAGGCTGTGGCCGCCAGGGGCCTGTCCGCGCTGTTGCTGTTGCTGCTGTCCTGAGCGGTCAGGTGTGCCACTGTGAGCTGGAGCAGTGGAAGACGGGCCGCCTGGAGGAGGCGGAGGTCGGGGAGGCGGTGTGCCGCGGGAGTTCGAGGGGTTGTTGAACTGGCGCATGCGATCACCGGCCACAGGGGTCGCGTTGACCGACGTCGATGGTGCCGAGGGAGGCGGCGGTGGAAGGCTAGCACCTTGGCTGCTGCGCCCACCACTGCTGGCAGTGCCATCGAGCTGCCCGCCGCGGCCTCTCCTAGAGGAGCGGGAGGGACCAGATGGTGGCTGGGTTTGCTGGCTATCACCGGCGTTTGTGCCTTGAGACGGTGGATGTTGTTGCTGCTGAGACGATCTACCGCTGTCGCGAGGGGCATCGCGGGGACCATCGCGAGGACCATCTCGGGGACCATCCTGGGGCGCATCACGGGGATCACGGGGATCACGGCCATCGCGTCCCCGGCTGCCACGAGGGCCCAGAGGAAGGCTGTTGCTGTCGACGACGGATGGAATGGCATTCAGGCGGCCATAGCTGAGGTCTTGCGGCGGTGCCGGGCGGTTCTTATCACCACGTTCACCGCGCTCACCACGTTCGCCACGTTCGCTGCGCTCGCTGCGGTCAGCACGATCGGTGCGCTCAGGGCGATCCCGGTCGCGGTCCCTATCACCACGCTCACTGCCACGCTCACCACGCTCTCCACGTTCACCGCGGTCGCCACGGTCACTGCGTTCGCCGCGGTCGCTGCGCTCGGGTCTATCGTTGCGCTCACTACGCTCGCTGCCACGCTCGCCGCCACGGCTGCTTCGCTCACCGCCACGCGAGTCGCGGTCTGAACGCTCGGCGCGTTCTGGACGGGCGTCACGGGTTGAATCCGCTGCAGTAGTTTCTCTTGGCTGGTTGGGGGCCGTGGTAGGTGCAAGCCGGCCATGACGATCATCACGCTCCCGCTCCCTATCGCGGTCGCGGTTGTCACGACCGTCGCGACCGTCACGAGGATCACGACCATCCCGATCACCGTCACGGCCACGCCCACGGTCATTAGCAGGGGCAGGCTCGCCGGCTGCGAGTTGCGCACGGCGGTCGGACACGCGAGGGGACTGTGTCCGTCCGCCACTGGGTGTTGTTGCACCAGCGCCCGATCCGGCCCGGTCTTTGTTGTCGTCCCGGATAAGGCGCGCGCGCTCGGGGTTGATGACCACTTCGGGCACTGCTACGTCGGGCCTCTTCTGGGGGATTGAAGACGCGGGTCCAGTGGGCGGTGCATTTTTGGCAGCCGGCGCATCGCGTTGGTCGCGCGAGTCGCGAGAGCCACGAGCATCGCGAGAATCACGAGGGTCACGAGGGTCACGAGAGTCGCGCGCATCGCGCGGATCGCCCCGCCGTGTCGGTGTGTTGTCCATGCGGTTGCGGCCACCGCGCTCTCCAGGCAGGTTGCCGGCAAAGTCGCGGCCGCCGGGGGGACGATCGGGACGGCCACTGCTGTTATCTTGGGCACGAAGATCCCGAGGATCGCGGGCGTGGTCGCGCGGGTCTCTTGGCCCACGGGGATCGGTGGGCGGAGTGGCAGCCTTTTGCTGCTGTGCCTGTTGCTGCTGGTGGTTGCTGTTACTGTTGGCACTGTTGTTGTCCGAGTGTTGCGCCGGGGAGCCGCGGGGCGACGCAGCATCCCGCCGGTCCTGGTTCCGAACCTGGCCAAACCGGTCAGCCTGTGCGAAGCGGCCACCGACCGAAAAGTCGGGGCGGTTAGGTAGGCTGTGCGAGTGGGGAAGCGAGGTCAGCGCAGACGGCTGCTTAGGCAGCTGCGAGTGAGCGTCGCCGCCCCGAGAGGAGTTGGGTGTGTGGTTGCCGTGTAGGTGAGCAGCACCGGGTCGGGGTGTGGATGGCTTGCTATTCATACCACCACCGCCTGTCGCCGATGATGTTGAAGGCGCGGTAGACGAGGCACGCTTGATACCGTTGGCCGCATTGGCTCCAGCATCTTTGAGCTCGCCGTCCTCTGCATCCGTACCGCCGAGACGCTGGGGTCGGAACTCGGGCGCATCTGGTCGGAGACTCGTGTCACCGCCAGAGGAGTCCTTGGATTTGTCTTCGCCGGTTGCCGACTTGGATGACACATTCGAGCGAAAGGCCTGGACCATGACCCATTTGGACTTGCGGCGCAGCAGCTCCGAGTAGATGGCCAGGGCTGTGACGGACAGGTCAACACGCTGGCTGGCCTCGGGCGTGGTGTTGTTGGTAGCCGCCTCACGCGCAGAGATGCGCTTGAGCTGGTCGGCGAACTGGCGGCCCATAAAGTCGACGGCCGGGAAGACGTCCATGACGGCCTTGAGCACGCTGATGGCGTTGCGGATGTGGGTCCACTCGAGGTTTTCTAGGCAGTCCTTCAAAGCCATGTTGAGGTTCTTATGCCAACTGTAGAGAAGGTCGCGGAACTCGGTATGCTCAATGTACGCGGGCTCAGGAGCGACAGTGCTGTTGTCTTTATCGTCCTTGCCGTCCTTGTCATTGTCGCTCTCAGAAGCAGCAGCAGGCTTTGCAGCCGCCTTGGTGTTCTTAATAAACCCGAGGTAGTTGCGCCGCCCGTTCTTCATCTGACCCAGTCCCTCGCGCTCGTACGCGGCCTTGTCCCCGTGCCATCGCGCCAGTTCGGTCAGGATCAGCTTGAAGAAGCGGCCCACACGCTCGGCCTCGCGTACCGTGCTCGTAAAGATGAGGTCGCGCAGGCGGTTCGTGCTGAACAGACGCTGATAGAAGGTGGCCAGCTGGAAGTACGGGACGCGGTTCTCGTGCAGGAAGCGCACAAAGCGGAAGGCGTACTCGGCGTCGGCGACAGACAGCAGGATGCGCGGCATGAGGCACTGCTCAAGCAGAATGTCGGCGAGGGCCGAAGCCGAGGCTGTTGTGACGGTTGACGACCCATTGTTGGTGAACCATGACTGCGCATGCACCAGCAGGTGCCGCTTGGTGTCACGGTTGCGCGTTCCCAGGGATAGCATCTCCTCGGCAATGACCTGACGCTCCTTGAGACGGGCCTCGGCCTCTTCGTTACGGCGCATCATGGCCATGCGCGGGTTCTCTGTACCCTGCACTGCACGGGAGTTCTTAAGTGCAGAACTTTCTTTCCGTAGCCGGTCGATCTCAGTATCGTAGCGCGCACGTGGGACGACAATGTCGCCCTGCTGCAGCGTCCAGAAAGCGACAAAGAACTCGGGGCTGATGCGCTTGAGAACGCGCTCGGGGAGGGTTTCCGCGATGAAATCGGCGAGAGGCTGGAGAACACCCATGGAGGGAGAGGGGGCGACTGTTGCAGCGGGCGCATCGACGTCCATGTCGGTGCCATTTATCTCCGGCTGGTCGACTGCAGTCTCGTCTGCCTTTTGTGAATCGTCGCCGTTCTTCATGGCCACATCCTCGGCAGCGGGCGCATCCGGTTTGGCGACGGCTGCGTCTTCTGCCGTGGGCATCATCGGGACGGGAAGAGCGGCCATGGCGGCATGGAAATCGAGGCCTGGGCGGCCGATCAAGAAGGCCAGGTTGGCGTCGAGGCCAAACTCCTTTATGAGCTCGGGAATGGCGGGTACGAGAGCGTCGAACTGGGTCGGGGTCAGCGTGTTGCGCAGCAGATCCAGGTACTGCGTCAGAATCTCCTGGCTGTCGTCGACGAGCGTCGCCAGGTACTTGATGTGGGCCTGCTTGGCGGCAGGCGCGTAGATGGCGGCCTGGCGGTGCTGGGAAATATTGATAAGGAGGCGGCCAACAAGGCCGGCGTCGACGAGCGTCTTGACGAGGCGATGGGCACTACGGCGCTGGGCAGCACCCTTGGCGCTGCTGTCGGCATCATCGCGCACGTCACCCATAGCGAGCAGCGTGAGGCGACGCAGGGCGGGGCCGCCCGTCATGCCCTGGATCTTGGCCTCAGTCCAGTCGGAGTCGGCGACGAGGCCGCCCATGGACACGATGAGATCGCGCAAGATAATCAGGTCGCCCGGGTCGCCGGCAGCGGACAGGCGGCGCGTGACGTACTGGACGACGGGCTTGACGTCCATATTGGGGTAGGCGGCAAAGACGAGGCCAGCAAAGCGCGAGAGGGCTTGCAGCCACTTGCTGGCGACGAGAACGGACGAGGCGTTGTGGCGGCTGCGGCGGCGGCCGCCGATGGAGCCCATGAGCGACCAGACGAGCACGTCGTAGCCCAGGTCGGTAAAGTAGCGCGCACAGGTGACGAAGACGTCAATCAGGTTGTCGTAGGCCTCAAGCTCGCCGAGGGCGACCTTGAAGACGACGGCCGGGGAGGTCAGCGCGGCCTTAGCGAGGGAGCGGCCCATGAGCGAACTGTTCTCGCGCGAGATGCGGCGCATGATGCGCAAAGCCTCGCGCTTGGTGCGGGCAAAGGCTTTTTGCATGACGGGCTTGCGCGAGGTAGCCCCCTCGAACCATTCGGCGTACAGCTCGTAGCGCTGGCGCAGCGGGTAGGTGCGCAGCAGCTGCCAGACGGCGTCGACGCAGGCCGGGTTGGCGGGCACCAAGCTCAGGGCGGGCACGAGCAGACGCTGTAGCAGGTCGTACCAGCGCTGGCGGTTGGCCGAGGACGGGTCGTCGTGCAGGTCCTTGGCGCCAATGGTGGCGAGGCTGATGACAAGCTCGGGCTCCTGGCCGATGCTGGGGCCGGAGACGCCGAGGAAGCTGTTGCAGAGGGCGAAGACGTCGTCGACGGTCTGGCAGACGGGGACGTTGTCAAGCCACTCGTCAAAGTAGTAGCGATAGGGCTGGCCGTCGGCGACGTCGAGCTTGTCGGCAAAGGGCCAGCGGAAGGGGCGGCGGATGACCAACTCACCGCGCTTGACGTAGCCCTTGAGGGTGCCGCTCTGGTCGTACTCGGCAATCTTCTTGGGAGGGACGTCGGCGGCAGAGGAGGCGGCGCCCGAGGCGGGGACAGGGCGGGCCTCGGCAGAGACCTTATGCAGCGACTGCAGGAGGATACGGTGGATGAGCGGCAGGAGGTTCTCGCCGTACAGCTCCATGATCCAGGGGTAGCGGCCCAGGATGAAGAGGGCCTCGGGGATGGCGCCGATCAAGAGCAGCTGGTCGAGGATTTGGATCTTCATGTCGGTCGGCTCCGGTAGTGCTGGAGGAGCGTCAGCCGGTACCTCGGTGGCTGCTGCGCCGCCTGCCGCTGCCGCATCGCCGCCTGCTGTGGCTGCAGACGCTGCTGGCTTGCTCAGCTCGAGTGCGGGTGCAGCCGGCGGGTCGTCGTCCTCCAGGACCGTGGCCAGCAGCGCGGCGTCAGCCGAACCAAAGCGCTCGCTCTCTTCCTTCTTGGCTAGCTCGTCCTCACGGCGGCGGCGGACGGCGTCCATGTCGTCGTCGGCGGGCCAGAGGTGGGGGTAGAGGTCGCAGAAGGATATGAAGCCGATCTTGATGAGCAGTGCGGCGAGGTAGAGGAGGTTGGCGGGCAGGATATCGTCGGCGTTGCGGGCGTTGGAGCTGTAGAAACGCAGTTTGAAGCCCAAAATCTGGGCGGCGACGCGGTTGCCAGGTGGCGGCATGGTCTTGGTGGTTTTGATCCACTGTAGCTCGCCCTCGGAGAAGTTGGAGATGTCAGCTGTCTCGGTGTCGGCATCGGCGGTGGTGGCGTCGGCGGCGGCGTTGTCGTCATCGTCGTCGTCGCCAAGCAGCATGTCGTCGGCGTCGTCCGCCTTACCATTGCTGGTCGCGGCCTCGACGAGCTTCTGCAGCCGTGGGTCGGCAACCTCCCGGCCACCAAGCTGGTAAAAGGCGTGGAGATGCACTTTCCGGGCAATGTCCCAGAAGGCGACGTCGCGCTTGCGGCGCTCCTCGGCGACGACGGCGGCCTCTTCACTATCGTCCTCGTCCGCCGCAGCAGCAGCAGTAATGGCTGCGAGCTGGTTAGCAAGCTCGGGCTGGGCCCAGCGCGGCAGGCCGCCGAAAAAGGAGCTGCGCGGGTGACCGGGGTGGTCGCGGGGCCACCATGAGCTGATGCGCAGGAACTTGACAAAGAACTTGAACTGCTTAATGACAGTGGCGGCAAAGACGTCGAGGGTGGTGTCGAGCACGCGGCCGACGTCGAGGTCAAAGGTGCCAATAAGGCCCTTGACCTTCTCAAAGGTGGCGCGGGCGGAGTCAAACGACGGGTCCTGGGCGGCGACGGCGCTGCTGCTACTGGTGTAGAGCTCCGTGACAAGCTTGGAGAAGCCCTCGGTCTCCTCGCGGAGCAGGTTGTAGCTTTGTTGGCGGTACAGCAGGTTGGTGGAAAAACGGATGGTCATGCGGTGGAAGGTGTCGCGCAGGAGGCCGAGGCGCATGAGGAACTCGTGGTCGAGGATCTGGCGCATGAGGGCGGGCGGGACGGCGGTGGCGCCCATAAAGGCGCGCAGCAGGGGTAGGCTGGCCGGGATGGCGGCTGCGTCCTCAACCTCGACAACGATGGAGACTGTGTCGAGGAAGATGATGGAGGGGCTGAAGGCAGCGGCGGCGCTGGCGGCAGGTGTTGCTGTGCTGTCGTCGCCGAGGATCTGCTTCACAATGGCGCCCAGCTCGGCGGGAGCAAGGCGCCGGTCAACGACAGACCGCAGGATCTCCTGGAACAGCGTCGACAGCGCCACCTCGTCCTCGTCGGTGCGGGCGTTCGCGCCAGTGTCAACAATCTCCTGGCGGCCTGTGCCTGTCGTCCACGTCGATATACGGTCGTCGGTCAGGATGGCGTAGACGGGCGGGAGGGACGGTCGCGTTGGCGGTGGGGGTGCTGGTGGTTCGGCAGGCGTCACGGGCGTGCTATTCCGCGGCAGCGGTCGTGCAACAGCTACTGGTGATGCGGTGACGGATGGTGTGGTGGATGCGGCGCCGTTTGTGGGAGGAGCCGGGCTACTATCGTGCGACGGGCCCTGCGACCCAAAATGCTCGCTCCGTCTGCTGCCGCCACTGCTGCGGTCACCGCCCAGCCGTCCGCTGCCCACTATACCGCCACCACGGCCGCCGCCGCCACTCCGTCCACCCCGCGTGCTGGCGTCGCTGCCGCTGTCGGCATGGCCCCGGTCGTGCTGACCGAGATTTGTCTGTTCCGGGCGATGCGGCGAGGGCCGGACGCCACCGCCGTCGGCGGCGGCGCCGCGCTTCCGCTTAGGAGGCATAAAGCGTCCTTTGGCATGGGTGTTAATTTTAAATGTTCAGGTGTCCGAATGACTCATGTCTGTAGAGAGTGTATGGGAAGAAACGGGAGACTTGGAAGAAGGTCGGTTCTGGAAGGAAAGTACGCACGTCGGAGAAGGGAGAAAGTTCGAGAACGAGAGACGGTTCGGGTGAATCGAATCGGGGATGAAAACGACGAGACGCTCGGTGCGCAAAGGCCGGCGAGGGCTGCTGATTAGGTCGGTCGACGGGTCGATAGTTGTGTCATGCGTGCGTGCGTGAAGAAGAGTTTGCGATCGAGACGAGGCAATTGAAACGAGAATCAGATTCGCTTGCTGTGGCGATGAATAGATCGTGCGGGGCGAAAGAGCGAGGAGGGATAGAGGGATAGAGATGCGTCGACAGTAAATTCAAGCGGGAGGTATCGAATAGAGATATAGTCGAAAAAAGAATGCAAAAAGAAGAATCGAAAAGAGGACGGCGAAAAGAAAAGAGAAAAGAAACGAAGTCAAAAGGAAGGGACACGCAGCGAGGCGTCAAAAAGCAAACGTCGCTGGCTAGAGGCTGTTTGCTGTCTTTGCCAAGCCCCTCTCTCAATCGAAACACGAGAGGGTGAAAGTGACAAAAGTTGGTGGGGCGGCAAACGAGGTGGTGGAGGGATGAGGAGGAAGAGAGATGCAGTCGTGAAGCTATTTTGCCTCGTTTTTTGCTCCTCACGACACATTCGCGTCGAGCTTTCCTTCCTTCTGCGCTTTCCTGCGTGGGCTCCACTGTGTGGCACTGGGCACGTTTGGGGGAAGGAGCGTTGTGGGGCCAGGCCATGCCTCTGGTCCACCGATCTGTGGCTGAAGTTTGCACCGCCACAGAACCGAGATGCTCCGCTTGCGGTCCAACAGAAAGGCACAAAAAGGCTGCAAATAAAAGTGGGTCTCTAACGTGGGGGCCTTTGCACAGTTCGCAATTGGAGTGCTCTCGAACGTCGACGCAGCATCACAAGGAAGACACGTCTTACGTAGGAGAAAACGGGAAAAGACGCAGTGTCGCGTGGTGCGCGTGGGAGAACGGTTGCAATTGACGACGGCGGCGGCCATTTACAGCCAGCAGTCGTCGAAACAACGCAGAAGGCTGTCGGCGTGTAGAGGTACCTTCCCAAAAGGGGCGGTTTGCCTGTGCACGATGTACTAGTACGCGCTGGCTCCAATGGCGCAATCCGACCAATGAAGCGAGAGTCAGAATTTTAGTATTTTCTTTTTCCCCTTCTTTTCTGCGTCAACGTCGTTAAACCACCCCCATACCAACGACGCACGCCGTGACTCAGATCAGACGACATCCCGCGACGAGCAGTGTCAGTTGGCTTTTAACTAGCAGCCTTGTTCTCGTTCTTTTGTGATTCGTTTTAGACCTCCTTTTATCCTCTTCTCGTTTTCGTTTCTCCGTATTTTCATTCTTTTCCTCTCCTCTTTTCCATAACCCCTCCAGCGTCACAACTACATACGATCGGAACCGAGATCCTACCCCGATCGCCCGTCCGTCCCGGACGCATTCGCAACCATGGCTTCGGATGGCGTTGCCGCCAACGGCACGTCCCAGCCACACTACGGTCAGTAGTTGCAGGCCACCCCTTCGTCATATGTCGTCTGTCCCCTGTTGCCCCTCACAGACCAGTTACTGAATACCTGCAAGAAAGAATCGCGGGGCAGCCCGAAAACCCGTTTGCCAGCTTAATTCCCGACCAGCAGATCGCCATCGTGCCGGCGTTCGACCTCGAGTCCGGCGTGACGCTGCGCAACGTGCCGGTTGCCTACACGACACGCGGCACGCTCAATGCCGCCGGCGACAATGCCATGGTAATCTGCCACGCGCTGACGGGCAGCGCCGACGTCAGCGACTGGTGGGGCCCGCTGCTGGGCGGCCCCGGGCGTGCCTTTGATGTATCGCGCTTCTTTGTGATCTGCCTCAACAGTTTGGGCAGTCCTTACGGCAGCGCCAGCCCGGTGACGGCCAAGGACGGCGACGCCAGCCGTGGACGCTACGGCCCCGAGTTCCCACTGACGACAATCCGGGACGATGTGCGGCTGCACAAGATGGTGCTGGACGACCTGGGCGTGAAGCAGGTGGCGGCCGTGATTGGCGGGTCGCTGGGCGGCATGTTTGTTCTGGAGTGGGCGTACCTAGGCGCGGCATACGTTCGGTGCGTGGTGCCGATTGCGACGAGCAGTCGGCACAGCGCGTGGGGCATCAGCTGGGGCGAGGCGCAGCGCCAGAGCATCTATGCCGACCCCAAGTACGAGGACGGCTACTACCCGTTCGACGACCCGCCGGTCACGGGGCTGGGCGCCGCACGCATGTCGGCGCTGCTGACGTACCGCAGCCGCAACTCGTTTGAGGCGCGCTTCGGTCGCAACATGCCGGACCCCAAGCGCCAGCAGATGATCCTGGAGCGCGAGCGGGCGCAGGCCGCGTCGTCGTCAACGGCATCTTCGTCGTCACTCGCACCGCACACGCTGCCGCCTGCGTCGCCGTCCGAGGGCCACTTCCGCATCCACAACGACGGCCACCGCATCAAGGAGGCCAACCGCTTCCGCGCCGCGTCGGCAGCGTCGTCGGCATCCGGTGGTGGCGGCGGCAAGGGCGAGGGCAACGAGTCGAGCGGTGCGGCCACACCAGACCCGCAGTTTCATGGGCCGGCCGCTGCAGAAGACACGCCCGGCGGCAAAGAGAGCCTGACGGGCGGCGCGACACCGCCGACCTCCACCTACTTCTCGGCACAGTCGTACTTGCGCTACCAGGCGACCAAGTTTGTCAAGCGCTTCGACAGCAACTGCTACATTGCCATGACGCGCAAGCTAGACACGCACGACGTGTCGCGCAGCCGCGCCGACAGCGTGGCCGAGGCGCTCGCGCAGATCCAACAACCGACGCTGGTGCTAGGCATTGAGAGCGACGGCCTGTTTACGTTTGCCGAGCAGCAGGAGCTAGCCGCGCACATCCCCAACTGCCGCCTGGAGCGCATCGACAGCCCCGAGGGCCACGACGCCTTTTTGTTGCAGTTTGAGCAGGTCAACCGCTACATCCTGGCATTCCTACGCGAGGTGCTGCCGGACATTATGAGCCACCCGGGCTTGGCGCTCACGGACGAGGCTTCTGCCGAGGGCGACGACGGCGCGGCCGGCGGTAACGAGGGCAGCTCGGTCGGCAAGCTCACCAAGTCGAGCACCTTTGGCGAGGCCGAGGTGGACGACATTACGGCGTGGTAGGTCTGTGATGGGGCCTTGAAAACAGACTCCTCGACAGACATTTATACGTCTACACCGGCTCTACACTTTTTGAATACCATCTGATAGAATACAATTAAAAATTGGAAAACAGGCATGAATCCAGTTTGGCAGTAGAGTTTCAAGGCACGCTGCGAGTACCCTCTACATGACCTTTCACTTTTCAACCTCATAAATCTGTCAGAACGTCCAAGCCTTGCCAAACATCGGTTGATCCTTAATCCTCAGTCCAGCCCTTGCCTGTTCGTGCCAAGACAAGCCGCCAAGACAAACCCGCCAGCCATGGCGCCGGCAGCCTGGGAACCGTAGAGGGTCTTCACCGTCGTGTTGTCGTCAAAATGCCTACTACGGAGTACAGCTCCTTCAACTAGCACTACCCGACCGACGCTGCAACAGCTCTGTCCTTTGTGTGAGCTTTTGGGGCCCCACTTTTCCCACCCTGAATCTGCCGCTAGTTCCGTGCCAGCCAGCGAGATCCATGTGCTCGATCGGTGCACTGTGATTGGCTGCCGATGCGCGTGTAAGTAGACGTCACCGACAGAACGAGCGTCGGCCGCGCCCTGGTTCTCTGTCGCTCCCCTTTATGCGAGAGCGCCTGAAGAGACTTTTGTAGACTTTTGAAGTTGCTCAGGTGCCTCCTAAGCCGTGTCCGTGTACCTGGCTGTCCCTGGTTCCACGTGGGACCAGGCTTCTGTCGAAATCAGCATTTATTGAAATCAGGTACGAAGTAACAAAGTGCGAGGTAGGTCGTATTGAGTCCAGACAATAAGCCAAGCAATAAACGAGACCATAAACAGATAATGCACCCAAAAAGGCGGGCAAAATATGACCAAAAAAGAGCCTCTGGTGCATGAACAAGAGCCACCGCCACATCCTTCCAGTGTGAGTGTGCCTATCTTGTGAAGAGTGCCGTAAAGCAGGACGAAAAAGAAAATACACTGCGGAAATAGAAAGTGGGCAGTGTCTCGCAGTGTCTCGGTGACTGCATTTGCTGCTGGCCGAGGGAAAGAATGTGGTACAAGTCACGGTAAAGGCAACTGAAAGGAAGATCGGAAGAAAGAAAAAAAAAGAAAAATGATAGAAAAAACGAAACAACCCAAAGAAGACACAAGTACGACGGACGTCAAAGGCATTATTTGCCCAACTTACCTCCATCTCCATCTTCACACATTCATAGTCATGAGGTATCCCCTTTTACCCCGTTTCATCGAAATGCAACATCCTCGACCGAAACAGCGTAGACTCCTTTCTGTTCGTATGCATTTCCTCGTCGCCACCCTCCACCTTGACTTCCCCCCAACTTTTACCAGCCTGCCGGCTTCCGTCTGTGATCTTCGTCGCCCCTCCACGGCGGCCCATGCAGGCACGTTCCTGGCCATCCTTGACCATCCTGGACCACCCTCGCTCTCTCGCTCCCTGGATCCTGTCTGTTCCTCTTTCCTCAGCCCACCCCACTTACTGTCACAAGCTATTGTCCCACAGACTCGTCCTGTGGTCCTGCTCTCGAAATCCATTTGAGGCCAGGAGGCTTCGCTTTACTCGACTCCTCCAATGCCGTCTTGTCCGTTGTATTGCTTTCTTTTTCCAGCCCTTTCTCCGCGCTCTTTCCTCCTCTCTCTCATGCTTTTCATCACCTCGACATCACCCACGAGCGCTGCCAGCCAATCCCTTCGCCTCGTCCGTCCCCTGGCCTCCAATTCGCCCGAGGAGAAAGCCTCAAACATCCAACCTCACATCCTTCCTCTACTCCTTCTCCCCTCTCTCTTTCCTCTTTGCGCTTCTATTTCTGTTTTGTCTCGTTGATACCCCCAACACGCTATTTAGATTTGCCTCCCACGCTCCTAGCCTTATTTGGTGATCTTCGACTCTTCTTCTTTTCTCGATCATATTCCCATACTCCACCATATTCGTAGACTCGTGCTTGTAACTCGCCGTTGCCAGCCCGCACCCGTGGGCCTCTTAGCTGCTCTTGGTCTGACATGCGCCCTTTTGTCAGTGCTCCTCTCCCGCCCAGGCGGTCCACCCGTTCGTCCTTGTAGCCTACCAACTCCCGTGCCTTTCAACGGGCCCTTGCATCGGTGGCTGGCTTATTGTTTCCTATGCCTCTTTCCGCTTTCTTCTTTTACTTTTCTATTTTAACCCCAGGCGCCCGGTCGTTTCGATGCTTTTGGCCCTGCCGCATCCTTTTATACGCCGACGGCCGAGAATCATATCTCACCACCACCATCCAACAGACAGAGCGGACACGTCGTACACGTCAGAGTGACACCAAAAAAGGACTGCCGATCAACAACACACAAATACCGACCGTGACGTTGATAAGCGCCCGGACTTTCCGCGCGACGTGAACGAAAAAGTTTTTAACAAACGATTTATTTCATTCTCTCGCCTGGTTACACCTCAACGCCCGCCGGGGACGATTCCCCTAAACGACACAACACCATGGACATGCTTCCCGAGCCGGCGATGACGGGGCCGCCGTCAGGCCGCACGTATGGCGGCAACCGGGCCTTTCACAACTATGGTGGGTGCAATCGTCCTGTCAACACGTTCGTTCTTCGACTAACCTTAGCCTCACAGCCAACGACTACTCCCACATCTCCGACCCGAATTTGCGGCGCCGTCTCGCCCTCTCCGAGATTGACAAGGTGCCCCTCGGTCTGTACCACGTCCGCGCCGTCGCCGTCGCCGGCGTCGGCTTCTTCCTCGACTCCTACGACATCTTTGCCATCAGCATGGTCACCAACCTCTGGGGCCTTGTCTTTTGGGGCGGAAGCGACGCCAACGCGTCATCAGCTGTCGCCGCCACTGCGGCTTCCTACGGCTACGGCAGCAACCATGGCACCCTGCCCGACCCCGTCAACCAGGCCGTCAAGGCCGCCACCAGCGCCGGCATCATTATGGGCCAGCTGGTCTTTGGCTGGCTTGCCGACGTGCTCGGCCGCCGCCGCGTCTACGGCATCGAGCTCGCCGTCATCGTACTGGCCACGCTGGGTTGTGCGCTCGCCAGCCCTAGCCCTGCCATGAGCTCGACTGGTCTTCTAGTGTTCTGGCGCGTGGTCATGGGCGTCGGCATCGGCGGCGACTACCCGCTGTCGTCCGTCATCACGTCCGAGTTTGCGCCCACACGCTGGCGCGGCGCCATGGTCGCCTCGGTCTTCTCGATGCAGGGGTTCGGCCAGCTGCTGAGCGCCATTGTGGCGCTTGTCGTCACCGCCGCCTTCCGGTCCGAGTTTATCGATGTTTCGAGCGCTGCGCAGTGTGGGGTGGGATGTCGCGCGGCCGCCGACCGCTGCTGGCGCATTATCATCGGCTTCGGTGCGCTGCCAGCGTGTTTCGCGCTGTACTACCGCATAACGATCCCCGAGACGCCGCGCTATACATTCGACGTCGCGCACGACGTGGAAAAGGCCGATGCCGACATCCGCGCGTACATGGCCAGCGAGCGCCAGGGAACCGTCGACCCTGTGGTGCAGGCACGCCTCAAACGCGTGGCCGGCCCCGCTCTAGCGTCGGGCCCGGCCGCAACCGTGCCGCCCGCCTCGTGGGCCGACATGCGCGCCTACTTTTGGGGCCGCGGCAACCTGGGCCATCTGCGCGTGCTGCTCGGCACCATGTTCTCATGGTTCTTTCTCGATCTCGCCTACTACGGCCTGGCCCTCAACAACGCCGTCGTACTCGAGGCCATTGGCTACTCCAAAGGCGAGAACCTGTATGCTGTTTTATACAAGTAGGTCTTTTCCACCATCCTCCTAATACTTCTTCCTGCATTCCCGCTAACCAACAGCAACGCCGTTGGCACCATCATTTTGGCTTGCGCCGGTAGCCTGCCCGGCTACTGGACTGCCCTTCTGACCATCGACACCATTGGCCGCAAGCCATTGCAGGTCGGCGGCTTCTTAGTCCTCACCATTCTCTTTTGCGTCATGGGTTTCGCCTTCCACCGCCTCAGCGAGGCAGCTATGCTCGCCCTCTACGTCGTCGCCCAGTTTTTCTTCAACTGGGGGCCTAACACCACCACCTTCGTGATTCCGGGCGAGTGTTTTCCCACGCGCTACCGCTCCACCGGCCACGGCATCTCTGCCGCCATGGGCAAGATCGGCGCCATCCTCGCCCAGGTCATTAGCATCCCCATTCTCAGCCGCGACGCGCCACCCAACTGCTCCACGAGTGGCAGTTCCACCACCACCAGCTGCTCGCCCTGGCTCAACCGCTTAATGCAGATCTTTGCTCTCTTCATGCTGTGCGGTACACTCGTCTCGCTCGTCTGTATCCCCGAGACAAAGGGCGTCACCCTCGAGGAGCTGTCGGGCGAGGCCCCGACGTCCTACAACGCAGGTCGCAACGGCAGTATCGGCGGTGGCGGCGGCGGCGGCGGTGGTGGCGGAGGAGGTGCCCGGCGGCGCAGGCACTGGCACAAGTCCACCGAAGATAATAACAGCGGCGGCGCCACCGCGTCATCAACCTCGTCCTTGGCCAAGGTCTTTCAGGAGCCTCTGCACTGGAACCCCTTTGCCGGCGGTCAGCCCGCCGGCTTTCTATATCCGCGTATGGGCGCCCGCCGCTACCGTCGTCGGCGCATCTTTGGTCGTTGGATCGGTGGCGGCGGCGGAGGCGGCGCACGCGGCGGGTCGGGTGCCCAGATGCGCCATCACGGCCCCGGTGACTTCGGCGACGACTACGACAACGACGATGATACCCGCGTCGACATTATGACGAGTCCCGAGCTGGCCGCCCAGCGGGAAGCCGCACGAAACAACAAGGGCGGCAGCAACAACAAAAAGGCATCCACCACAGCCAATGGCCACGGCACACCGTCCCGCTCCCACAGTGGCCGCCACCTGCTCAGCCGCGGCGGCACCTCCGGCCGCAGCCGCAACCGGGACTCGGCTGCGTCGACGGCCACGGTGACTACCGCCACCAACACAGTTGTCTATGGAGGGACCAACAGCAGCAAAGCTGCCTCCAATAGCAGCCACGACAGCGGCGAACCGGGCGACCGGCCAAACAGTCGGCGTGGCGCCCAAGAAACAGGACGCCGGGCAGTTCACCCGTTACATCCGGCCTTTGCCAACGGCGGCAGTCTCCCGGAAGACGACGGCGAGGTGCCCATTGGCGGCCTGGCCCATCCGCCGCGGACGGCCGGCCAGCGCCATCCCAGAAGGACGACCATGAGTGATGATTTCTCATCCGACGGCGGCAACACCAATAACCTCAGCTACGGTGGTGTCGGCGTCTTTCCCGGATGGGGAGCTGGCTGGGGCCGCATGGACCGGTCCAATATCGGCCAGGCGACAGCTGATAACACACTCAACGACATCCGTCTGCATGACGTTGGTCAGCTTCTGCGGTAGAATCTGGAATTTATAAAGTAATATCTTTTCTTTTGTCTCTATTAAACATTCGCGGATTTTACTCACTGTTCTTTCACATGTATTTATTCATTTTATACACAGTGCATAGCACATAGTTATCACGGCATGGGGGACATACAGACGACTTTTTTTTAGAACTTTAGATTTAAAAACTAATTTTAAATGATACCACATTATATATTCTTCCCACCTAGAAAGAAAACCAGGACGCATTACACCACATATATCTCATGAAAAGACAACAAAAAGCATAAAATGATGGAGACGAAATGACTGCGTTTTGAGATAAAAAAGCCACAAAAGAAATGCCTGCCCAAGGGGTTATAGTACAAAAATGCGGATATATATGATGGCGGAATGGAATAGAACAAAAAGAAAATAAACAAGCAGTGTAGTAGTTAAAACTGACAACAACAAAAAACACAAAGGAAATATTGTCGTTAAAAAGAAAAGGCCGTTGTGCTGGCGTCTGTTTTTGGTTTCACCCTCCTTCTCATTCGGGCACCTTCTCCCGCTTGTCAACCACCTGCTTCAACACCTGCAGCTTCTCCTCCGTCACCCGGATGGCCTCACGGATCTCCCGGTCGTCCATCCGCTCTTCGCGTAGCTTCTCCTCCACCGTGCGCGGCTCCACAGCACGCTTGCGAGACGAGTCACCACTCTTGCTACTACCACGGCTGCCACCGGCATGACCTACTGGCCCGCCGACAACACCGCCGCCGTCCATGAGCCGGTCGAGCCCGACGCGCTCCTCGAGCCAGTCCCACAACTCGCTCTCTTCGCGCTGCCACATCTCCTCGTACGCCGCCAATCGGTCTGGGTAGCCTGCGCCGCGGCGCAGGCCCATACCGCCGGCACCGCCGCCGCCCGCGTTGTTGCCGTTAAACCCGAACCGGAACCACGACGCCACCAACAGCCCGACCAGCAGGCCATACATGACGTTGCCCGTCAACAGAGGCTTGACAATGTCGACGGCCGGGCCCAGAATTCCGTGCACCGGTTCCAGCAGACCCCAGTCCGACTTGGCCAACGGCTTGGGCTTGCTGCGCTCCGAGTCGCTCGCAGGGCCCGACGTTAGCGCGCCGGCCTTGCCCTTGCGGCTCTTCTTGCCCGCCTTGCCACCCTTGCCGGCGCCCGCGGCACCGTTGGAGCCCGTGCCCGCCCGTGGCCGGGTCGAGACCGCCTCCTTAAGGCCCGCAAGGAGGTCTCTGCCGTACTGCGCCTGGCCGTCATTGGCCGCCTTCTCGATTGGCCCCTTGAGCCAACTCTTGCCCGACCACTCCGTCGTGCACGTCATCTGCATTCGTGTGCTGTTGCCCTCGGCCCACGATAGGCAGTAGTTGGTCTTGACCGTGAACACGTTGCCGCTCGGCACATCGGGGTTTTGTGTGGAGCACACAATGTGGATGGCCTTTTCAAAGTCGAGGAGATCGATCTGCTCGGTAACAATGCACTTGGTCTGCCTCGGGCCGATTGCTGCGTTGAGCGGCTTGATGTACGAGAATGTCCGCGACTTGTTCTCTTGGCTCAGACCCTTCTTGTCGGGCATCTGGATGTCGAAGCACTTTTGGTCGTTGCTGAGCCACTTAGGCATGAACGTGACCGACGTCGTGCCGAAGATGTAGTTGAACACCTTGCCCAATGGTGCGGGAATGACCTCGTCAATGAGACCCTTATCGTAGTGGGTGTCGGCATTGCCGCAGTCGGTCGGCGCGTGGGTGATGGGGCCGGGGAAGTCGGCGCCTGCAGATGCGGCTGGTGCATCCTTAGGCTTGTCGGAGCCCAATCCGTTCGCGGCCGCCGCTGTTGCCGCGCCGGAGGCCTTGCGCGTCAATGTACGCTCGGCGTCGGCATCGGCATGGCCACCGTTTGTCTCAAAGGCTTGCGTAACGTCGTGTGCATCTTCGTCTTCGGCATCTTCGTCATAAAAATCGTTGGAGTCTTCGTCGCTGTCGTCGTCCGACTCGGAATCGCTGCGGCTGCCCGTGGAGGCATCCTCGTCGCCCTCGTCGATCTTTTCCGTCTTGTCGCCGCCCGTCTCGTCAATGCGCACGCCGTTGAGCGAGCTCTGGAGACTGGGGTGGCCGAGCTTCCAGATCTTCACAATTAGGTCGTACGTCGAGTCACGGCTCGCGAAACTGGCAAAAATATGTTTTGCGTGCAAAGTAGAAATCATCAGGCCGTTCTTGAAGACGAGCGCTGTGCTGCGCTTCTCGACCGAGACAATCTCGTCGAAGCTCATGACGAGCGTTGTCACCCAGCCGAGAATGTTGCTGCTGAAGCAGAGGTGGCCCTCGGAGACATACAACCGACCGTGGGCGAGGATCTCGCGCTGCAGTGCGCAGCTGTAGTCCTCGATCAGGTAGTCGTCGTCTGGCACGCTCTTGAAAAAGCTGTGGAAGTCCCGGTTGCGCTTCTTACTGGCGACGGCAAATCCTGTGAGCTTGGGTGTGCTGCCCCCATGGGCCGGGTGTGCCAGCGAGGCATTGGCGGCTGCAATGGCTGCAGCAATGGTACCGCCCGACACGGCGGAGCTGCCGCGATGTCTCCGGCGTCCAATAGCACTTCTTATGCTACCGGTACGCTGAATGCCACCTGGTTCCTTGTCACCGTATAGGCTGCCGGTCGGCGGTGTGCGGTCGTCGTGGGCAAAATCTGAAACGGATCCAGGCCGTCCGCTGTGGCCGGCATCGCTACCGTGGTCTGCGTAGTCGGACGTCGCGTGGAAATGAGAGCTGTCTGCCGGTGCGGATTCGGATCGGTGTCTCGATTCGGATGACACTTCAGAGACTCTCTGTGCGTGCAGGAGTGGTGAGTTTGCCATGGCGGCTGTGGAGTTGTTCGCTGAGTTGGCGGCAGAGTTGCCACCCGAGCTGCTGTTGCTCTTGGGCTGCTCGGCAATGCCCAGCTGGCTTAAGCTAAGATCGCCCATGCCGAGTGTTTTAACGGCGGGTTCCTTGGATCCCGAGGATACCGAAGGAACGAGGGATGCGCCGAGCGACGATTCAACTTCAACCTCGTCGTGATCTTCCCCGGTGCCAACTGTAGAAATAGTCGCGCTCGACCCGGTCTTGTCGTCCTGGTCTTTGTTGCCGGTCTTTTTGCTGCTGTTGCTCCAGGGAGCCGTGAGATTGGTGCTTGCAATGGTGTTGCCGAGGCTGTTTGTCGCGTTGCTCAAGCTGTTTGTTGCGTTTTGCGCAGCAGAGAGAACAGAGGAGAAGAAGCCGCTGGCAGAAGGTGTGGCAGCGCCGCTTTCGGGTGTGGGGGTGAGGGGAGCGAGAGTAAAGTTGGAGAGTTTGCTTGGTACAAGAGAGGCTGATCCGGCGCGGCTTCGTCTCTGTGCGATCATGCTATGGTTGACGGACGCAGGCGATGACCCATTGGAGTGGCCAACCGGGCTGTAGCTGATTGCGTCAGGGGACGCGGTGACGGCCGTACGGGGACGAACAATGGTGTTTGGATGGCTCGGGTCGGTCGGCGTCGGGGGTGTGTTGACGATGACCGGCGTAGCTTTCTCGTTGGCGGGTGGTGTCTCAGGACGGGCCGTCGTGTCGACTTTCTGGCCACGAGAAAGACGGCGGAAGCGCTCGTTGGGGGTGACCTTGGAAGTATCGGGTTGATGCTGTGAACCGTCGGTCGGGCCGTAGGAAGAGGAGGGTGGTGTCGAAGACGCAGAGCTGTCGGCTACCGTGATGGAGGGGAACGACGTGGTCCGAACACTGGGCGCGGGCGACTCGGAGCTTTTGTTGCTCTGTTCAACCGTGTCGGCCTTGCTGAGATCGACAGGGCGCTGTCGCTCGGGGCTGTGACTGTCGGTGCTGGCGATGCTGGCGGCCGGGCTCTTCTTGGACTTGAAGACGCTGCGAAAACGGCCGACTGGTGATGCGGAGCGGCGGTTCTTGGACGACGATGGTGGCACGAGGCCCGTCCTGCTTGATGATAACGGAATTGTGTAATCTAGCGTGCCGGAGTCGGTCGATTCAAGTGGGAGAGTAGATGTGCGCGCAAAGGGGTCGGAGGAGTCGTCTGGCGTGCGGATGTCTTGGAAATGGTCGGCCTGGATTTGTGGCGATGACGTTGTGAGGTAGCCAATCTGGGATGGATGGGTTGAGAGAGTAGCCTTGGGGCGCGGCGGGCTGGGGATCGTTAGAGAATTATGTAGGAAAAAGGCAAAATGAGGAAAAGTCGCTAGGAAACACTGATGCGAGGGAGAAACGGAAGTCCAAATCGAATTGAGGATGGAAGATATTTTGGGATGCTGGAAAACACGAGAAGGAAGCGGGACGGAAGAAAAAAGCTGGGTTTGGAGGTGTCGGGAAAATAAGCACCAGCCTGGGTGGAATCAATTGACCGCCTCTCAGCAGCTAGCTTGGCAAAACTAGAAGGGAAAATAGCAGGGAAAACAGCGAAGAAAGGACAAGCTAAGGAACTAGGACAGCTTCCAAGACCGGCGGTCGTGACGCACTTCAGGGCAGAGGCAAAAAGGCAGAGACGAAACTAGGGGACGGAGGCAAGGATTGGCAAGGATCATTCAGCGACGACGGCGCGAAGCGATCGGGTAGCGGAAGGGTCCAGAAAACCAGCGACAAGATGCGACATGCAAACAAAGAGACAGAAACACAACGTAGAAAATAAAGAGTTGATGAGACAAAAGGCGGGAAGGTGAGAAAGAGAGCATGGGACTGGCCGGTGGAACAGCTGGCTGTCTTCAGCGCTGCAGAATGGGGAACGGAGAGCGAGGCTCCACCGCCTGTCCCACCGAGGAGAGAGGGGGTAGCGAAAAGCAAGGGGAGTACGCCTGCGAACACGAACACGCGTATCATGGTTTGCAGACAGAAGAACGGCAAAACGAAGAACACAAAAAGACTGGGGAAAAACAAAATACTCACAATAGCTCGTCGTCAGATCGCCCGCTGGCATCGTCCTCATCGACCATGTCGAGCAGGCCGTCGTCCTCCGCGGCGGTTGTCTGTTGGCTCAGGGCGGTGCGCCCTCGCGGCGGCGGTGGTTGCGGCGGTGTACTTGTGCTTGTGTTTGTGCTTGTGTCGTCGTCGGCTGGATCCTTCTGGGCGGACCGTTTCCAGCGCCGGATCGACTTGGGCTTGGGGAGCTTGCCACGACTTGCGTTGGCTCCGTTGATGCTGTTGGCCGGGCTCGATTCCGTGGACACGTCCATGGGCGCGTGGAGGGCCGTCAGGTGGCCTAGATGCAGTACTTATGCGAGCAGGCGGAATGTCTCTGTGTGCAGCCTGGGCGGTGGGAAGCTGGAAAGCTATTAAGCTGGAAAGCTGGAAAGCTGGAGAGCTTGCGAGCTTCCGGAGCTCGGCGAGCAGTGTCGTTATGTCGGGCACTGTCACCTGCAAAGAACGACGTATTGGTTCTCGTAAACTGGGGCCTAGCCAACAGGGCTTGGTGCACTCAGTAATAGCGGCGGGACGGCGCAATTGGAAAGGCCGTGAAGCGTGGGTAACGGTCTCTGTGTTTTTGCGACTTTCCGTCGGTGGCGCTTTTGGCGTGCGTTGCTCTTTGTGTCCTTCTGTTGTCGCTGTTTTGTAGGATTGTCAATTTATCGATTCGCTTTGCTGCTTCTCCTCTTCAAGGATCTCCCGTTTCTTCCGCGGTGCCTACTGGCTTCTGGGTCTCTCTTCCTTCGCCTGCCTCGGCGCTGGTCGTTCTCGTTTCCGCGCGTTTTACGCCGTCGTAAGGCGGCCCGCAGTCTGAAATCTGACCTTAGCCCTTCGACGCTGTTAGACGGGATGTCTTCAGGTCTGTTGGTTTGCGTAAGAAAGGGTTGCCTTGCTCCGTTCTGGCCTGGCGCTCGGTGGACTTGTTCGAAGGATCCAGGCTTCATTCGGGTTGGCTTTTGGACTTCGGATTGGGGATTCGCTTCGGGATTCCCTGCACGCCGTCGGTCGCCCGTGATCGCAATTTGCTGCTGCAGTAGTGGGTCTTGTTCGGCCGCGCAAGCTCAGCCAGACAGCGTGGTAAAAAGAAGTCAAATGTAAGATATCTTAGAATAGACGAGAGCAAAAGAGGAGCAAGCTTAAAACGAGAAACGTAAAAAACAGCGGGCTAAAACAGGAGGTGCTCCAAATAGGACAGAGGCACATCAGCCCTGGGGTCCCTGTACGGCGAGCGTTGAGCCGACGGAGAAAACCGAGGCCATGTGGTTCGTGGTGGTGCGTCGTGGTGGATGTCGGTGGACGTTGATGAATGTGAGAAAAAGGGGGGAGAAAAGAGAAAACGAAGCTCGAAACGAATCGACAATGCGCGCCCCTACAAGTAGATTCTGCTGCCAAGTGCTCCTGCCCATCTATTCCTCATTCTACGACGTATTGAACGCTGATATTACAGGCTGTTGCCCTTTTGCCTCTCTGGGGCACGATCGTAGGGAAGGTGCGACTCCAGCCTCTTGCCGCCCCCTCCCTCGAACCAGGCAAGCCAGGCTCCCTCTCCCTCTGTTCCCCTCCTCATCATGGTCGCCCCTTCCCTCCAAAATTGTCCTGCACAACCCTCGCCAGGCAGGCCACATTGCCCCTTCCTTGGTCGCTCTTGCCAAGCCGCGGGCCTGTGCTGCGATTACCCCGTGCAACGGCCATTTTAGCAAGAGAGCCAGACGAGCCAGAGAACCTCTGACGACCCCGTATTCGAACGACGTACTCCGTAGTCCACTACCACGCTATGGAGCTCCCCCCTGCTCGGGGGTCCGCTGAAACGAGGACAGTAATATGCCAAGGAGGGCAGGCACAGACAGCACCTCGTCAGCCAGCCACTTTGAGGAAGGTGGCACGCAAAAGGTGGGGGTGATAATTTCGCACTGTATCTTTGGTCACTAGTGTAGGGAGGCATACTGTATTAAGCATTCTCCCGCACAGTACTGCTTGACTAGCCTCCTTATCGCCCGCAATCGGCTACACTCCACCTGCCCTACGATGACAGCGTCATCCTTGCTCCTTCAACAAGGTCGACAAATCGACAAACCGGCACACCAAGACGACCGCGACGTCATCACGAACCGCAAGATAACGATACAGAAGCCAGAGAGCTTCTTGGTGACGCTCGTTTAGAACCTACTTGCTGCTTGGCGGGACGTCGCCGCGGGCCCCACGATGGAGGCTTCGCCACTGATCAAGGTAGGTAACGATTGGAGAGGAAGCCGTGCATCGTGGCCATCGTACCGTCAAAGCCTCTTTACTGACCGTGCTTCTCCGACCAGGCTCATGACCACGCCCGCGAGGCATCCGTCGCGACACACACGGCCGATACCGTCGTCGCGGTCAACGAGCATGCACTTGCGGCTGGCGAGTTCGCCACGGCGGCGCGCGACACCTCGAGCGTCGAAGCGCTGCGCACGCTGCGTCTGCTCGAGCAGCACCACCGGCGGCTGTCGCAGCTGCTGCGATACTCGCTCGAACACCCGCTTCCGGGAGCTGGTGGCGGCGGCGGAGGGCAAACACAGAAATCCGATGGCGACTCCATCAGCGAGAAGGAAAGAGCGCAAAACACGGGGGATGCAAAGGCTGTGACGGGTAGCGGCGCGGGGACGGCTGCGACGACAACATCCGTGTCGGGTGTTGTCTCGCGTGGCGAGTTTGCCGGTCGGACAGCGGGTGGCCCGGCGGAGGGCTATACCGGAGGCGACGATGCAGTCGAGGGTGCAGTTGGCGGCGCGGGCCAGGGAGGCGCGTCGGCCGCGGCAGCATCCATGTCTGCTGCGGCCACGACACACCAAGCCGGCGCTGCTGCCATGGCCAGCATCCAAGCCGGGAACAACCGTCGCTACCCACCGTCCCGCGAGCTGTCGTCGTCCATTGCCAACAACCTGGCGTCGGCACGTGGCATCCGCGGAGGATCGGCGGCCGCCCGGCTGCAGCACCGGGGCCAGCCGGCCGCACCCAGTGTCTCCAACGACCAGGCACCCGGTAGCCTGGAGACGTCCCCGGGACGGAAAGAAGGCGGTGGATCGCGTGCACAGATGCAGAGCGTGCTGCAGCAACAGCAGGCCAAGCCCAGCTGGGTGCCGCCCACGCTCCAGCCCCAGCAGCAGCCGCAAATGTTTGTGGGGACGGAAACGGAAGAGGGTGAGGTGGCATCCAAGGCCGATGAGGGCTTCTCGCGGTTCTACAACCGGTTCGGCAGCATCATCAACCGGCTGTCGGCTCCGCTGGCCTTTGCAGGTCTGCCGCTGATCACGGAGGAGGCGAGCGTGTCTGACGCCGAGAGTGCTGCGACGACAACGGATGCCCAGGGACAGACAGGTGCGCCGCGGCGGCCCACCCACTCTCGCTCGACCTCGCAGCTGTCCACCTCGTCGGTTGCCGAGCCGGACCTGTCGCAGATTTATTCCCGCGCCGCACTGCGTGCTCTGGGCCGTGACACGGCCGGCCACATGGGCAGCGCCAACGACTCTTTCTATGTCGTGCCCAAGACGGGCCACACAGCATCGTACGCGAACATTTTGAGTTTCGACCAAAAGGAGAAGCGGCGCCAGATGGCGGCATCGTTGCACGGTGGTGCAGGCGGTGGCGGCGGCATGATGGACGAGATCCCCGAAATGGCCGGTGATGGGGATGACGACTTTGTCGATGCCAAAGAGCACCCACCGTCTTCGCCTACGGCGACAAGCAGCAGGACTCGGGGCGGAAACCGCATGCACCAGCTTGGGACCAAGTCGGGCGTGGCAGTGGATCACCTGGTCGAAGAGCTGTACACGGAGAACCAGGGCCTCAAGAACATGCTGGACAAGCTGAGTCGGCGCCTGCACACATTCGAGGCGAGCGCGCAGCAATCGCACATGGCGCTACAGGAGAGCATGCGGTTTATGCGGCCCGGGTCGCCCAACAGTGGCGGAGGGGGCGGCGGTATCGGGTCGTCGACATCGTCTCTTACACCGGCGGCCGCAGCAGCAGCAGCCGCGTCAGCAGCTGCCGCAGCGTCGCTCAAGGCGAACAAGGGTGCGGGAAGCCTGAATGCCGGTGCCCTCGATGCGTCTGCGGACGTCGATACCGCATCCCTCATCCTGAAGACGAAGGACCTGGAGGAGGAGCTGGCGCATGCGCTGCGGCGGCTGGATACGTCCGAAAAAGAGCGGGCGCACCAGGAAAAGACGCTGCAAAAATACCGCGAGAAGTGGGAGAAACTCCGAGCGGGAGTCAAGGCGCGGCGAGACGCGAATCCGGGCCCGTCGGAGCGGTAAAAGTTTCAAGGTAGATGAAAACACGGAGTTTCGATATGGCAATATGAGAGTTTTATGAATCAAACTGGATATCTAAACAAGGCGAGGCAGCACCCGTATGTGAAAAGTAAACCCCTGAAAACAAACCTAACCTGAACGCCAATTGTAAACCAGGACCGTAACCATCCATATGCAGCCCCGGTATTCTTCCCCCATCCTCCTCATCCTGACTCTTCTTCAAGCCGCCGTGCCTGCTCCAGGACACTCTTCTTAGTCAGACCGCTGCCGACCGACGCAAACAGCGCCGGCGCTATTTGTTGCTGCTGTGCCACCGCGGCCCACGACGCCACACTGCGCAGCGCCACGGCCAGAAAGCCCAGCGTCTCGCGGTCGACGTCAAACACCTCCCACCACGGACCCGACGCGTCGGGTAGGCGGGCGCCAATGTCGCGCGCCGCGCTGTACAGCGCCGCCACAGCCAGTTCGTGCGGCTGGTGCGTGACGTACAGCAGCTGCGGCGACAGCAGGGCCGTGTTGAGGTACTGGATGGCGCGGTGGGCGAGCGGCGACGCGGCGGGTGGGCTGGTGTCACCCAGGAAGCTGAGGGCCTGCAGGTAGGTGACGGCGAGCGGGTGCGGAAGGGCGACGTGCGTCTCGAACGCGAGCGCGTCCAAGAGCCGGGTTTCGCAGGCGAGCACGTGCGTGTGGAAGTTGGCGTACTCGTTGTCGCCAGACGTGTTGTTTTTGTCGCCGTCGTCGGAACCAGCCACCGCCAGGTAGTGGTACACATTGGCGACGTCGCGCGCCGACCGTGGGATCGGCCCTGTCTTCGCCACGAGGTAGACGGCGGCGGCCGAGACGTGGCGGTAGTCCATGGAGCGGCCCTGGTCGATGTCGAACCCGGGCGCCTGCACCCAATACCGCGCTAGCAGAACGTTGGCCCGCGCCGTGGTCGACTGCGGCAGCTCCAACAGCAAACCGGCGGCCTGCGTCAAGCGCTGCGTCGCGAAGAAGACGACGTCGAGCAGCTCGCTGGGCAGCGGGAGGGCGGCGGCACGGTCGCGGCAGCGCACCAGCTGGGCGGCCGTGGCGAGCGGGTTTGTCAAATGTGACATGGTGGACGACGTGCAGCGGCAGGTCTGTCTGGCCTCGAATGTGTTGTTGAGGTTGTGTTTAGTTGGAGGTTGGCGAGGCTGTCGTTTTTAGGGTGTAGCAAAATTTAGCGCGTGTGGTAGCTCGTGCCTGCTATAACGGGCTAACCGCACAGCATTCGGAGCCTCGCCGAGACATAACAAAAACGTTGATGGAATCCCTTTTATTTTATTTTAAATACTGCGTCTGTTTTCTATTATTATCTCCTTTTATTTTATTTTACATTGTGCTTTAAATAATGCTACTCAATACGGTAAACATTTTATGATATATTACTGCCCTTGATATGTAGTAGCCTTACAACATATACACAGTCTTGACCTATTCAACCTCCTATTTTTGTCGTATGGTATCTACATAACTCGTCTATTGTACAAATGGCCTTTCGACCTTTTTATTTCTTTTTCTTGTCCACCTTACTCACTCTACACATTTTTCTCCCGTGCGCCCACCACCCGCTCGAAGCTGCCCAGTTCCATCGTAAACGAGTGGCGTCCGCCAGTCATGCTCCGCAGCCGGCTGTCGTATGCTAGCATCTCCTTGAGTGGGACTTTGGCCACAATTTCTAGGAGACGTGTCACGCCACGCTTGGCCTCGCGCAGGGACTGGATGGACACGTAGGGATCGGGCGGTGCGTACACCTGTGAGAGGTCGATGGGAGCATCTCCAGCTGGCGACGAGGACGAGCTCGTCTTGTCAGATGACGACGATCCACTAGCTGAAGAGCTCTCGCGCACCTCGAGGATGAAGCCACCCCGCGATCCTGTAATGTCCCGCTGGATCGCACCGGCGCTGTCGTCGGGACACGCAATGTGCACGCTCATGACCGGCTCGAGAACGCCCACCTGATCCTTGCTGTGCGCCTCTCGCAGTGCGTTGCGCACGGCGTGCAGTGCGGCATTGACAATGTGTCCGTCGGTCCCGGAACCGCCGTAATCTGTCTCAGCATTGAACACGACTGTCACCCGGCAGCCGTGAAGCGGCGAACCGCGACGGGGTCCACGAGCGAGGGCACCATAGGCACCGCTGAACAGCTGGCGGCTGACCATGTCGAGGTCAAAGGGGAAGAAGGTGTTTTCGCCGCCGCCCTCGAACCGGACGCACACGACGTTGCCGTCCCGCTCAAAGACGAGGGAACTCTCGCCCGGTGCATCTGGGCGTTGCTGTTGTTGCTCGCCGTCGCTCTCTTCGCCATCCTCAATCCGCTCCACCTCCACCGTGCAGGCCGCCATGCCGCTCTTGTTGGCCACCACACGGTCGTAGACGTACCGCCGTGACCCCGTGGTGGGTGTGGCTAGGCACTCCTTGTAGTCCACCTGCACATCACTGAACGACGCGTTCACCTGGTACGTTGTGCGCAGCCGGTCCATGGCCACGTCCAGGTGCAGCTGGCCCATGCCCGATAGCACAAACGTGTCTTCGCTGCCGGCCTCGTCACCACGGCTCCAGCGCAAGCTCGGATCTTCACGCGCGAGCTTGTCCAAGGCGTCGGCTAGCTTTTTTGTTTCCGTTGGTCCGTACGCCTCAACCGACACAAACGCTACCGCGGGACCCACGTCAGGCGGCCGGATCGTCATGGTACGCAGGCTGGCCACCGGAACGCCGCCAGGGCTTTGTGATGTGGGGAGAATGTGCAGCGTGTCGCCTGTTCGTGCCGACTTGAGACCCGTGACGGCGCCGATCTGGCCGGGTGCCAGGTACGGGATCTCGCCGATCTTGGCGGCCGACACCTGCGCGATCTGGAACGGCTTCTCGAACTTGGCCAGGTTGGCGTTCCACACCTGCGCGTTCTTGTGCAGCGACCCGTGGTAAACACGCACAAAAGTCAGCATGCCGTGCGTGCCAGGGAACAGGTTCGGGTCGTTGACGACTTTGAACACGGACGCCAGCGCGCCGGCCTTGGCGGATGCTGCCGCTGCTTTTCCGCCCTTGGCCTTGCCTCCACCACCCAATACATCGCCTAGCATCTTGGCCTCCTTGCCGAGACGCACCTCGACATCGTGCGTCTCATTCGGGTTCGGCAGGTAATCTACGACGGCGTCCAGCAGCGGCTCAACGCCAATGTTGCGCAGACTGGACCCCGCAAAGACGGGCACCACGCTGCCATTGGCCGTGCGCACCACGCGCCGAATGCTGGCCTTGACCAGCGACGACGGCAGATCCGTGCCGTTCTCCGAAAACGCTTCGACCAGCTCGTCGTCGTCCTCGCACAGTCGCTCGATCAGCTTGACGCGCGCCGTCTCGATCTCCTCCCACAGCGCCGCATTGGCGCGCAGCGTCTGCTCCTTGACGAGCGAGCACGTACCCGTTGACGACCACCGCAGGCCCCGCCGCTCAATGACATCCACCACGCCCTGGAACTCGTCACCTGTCTTGTCCCACAGAGGGATCTGGCACACGAGCGGCCAGGCGTTGAGGCGCGAGGCTACGTCGAGCACAGAGCGCTGGAATGACGCGCCGTCGCGGTCGAGCTTGTTGACAAACACGAGTCGCGGGATGCTGTGCTGCTGTGCCGACGCCCAGACGCGCTCCGTGTGCGCCTCGACGCCCTTGACGGCGTCAATGATGCACACGGCGCCGTCGAGCACCGGAAGACAACGGTCGACCTCGAACCGGAAGTCCTGATGGCCCGGAGTGTCAATCAGATTGATCGTCTTGGAGCGCTGGCCCTGCGTCAGGTGCTGCTTCGGCGGCCAGTTGAAGCTGATGGCCGCCGACTGGATCGTGATGCCGCGGGCGCGCTCCATCGGCAGGAAATCGGTGATCGTGTCACCATGATCGACGTCTAGAGGGTCAGTAGGGGTCATACGTGAGAGAATTTGGGTAGATTACTCACTTCCGAGATGCCTTGATACGCCACTATAGTAGAGCATGCGCTCCGTTGTGGTTGTTTTGCCCTATTTGATTGTTAGACCGGATCTCACAATGGCCCCTCACATGAGAATCTAGACACGTACCGCATCCACATGAGCAATGATACCGATGTTGCGGATATCCTCAATTTTGGCGTCATGGTACGTGGGACCGGTTACCGTCGCCGACGACGCGGCTCGTGTGAAGCTTAAGCTCAAGGTCGAGCATGTTGCTCTTGGTCTCGTTCTTGTTGTCGTTGTTCTTGTCGAAGATAGCTGGGTAAACAGGTGCACGTGCCTAGGACCGCACCGGCAGACCGCCGTACGAGCCGACATGTCAATTTCAGGCCTCTGGGAAGTGTGAAGGAGGCCAAATTAAGTTGAACGGGCCTAGTTTGGCGCCCAATGTCGTCTCATGAAATCGGATGAAGTTGAAAAGCTTCAAGTTCTGGATGCAGTCACCTGACCTGTAACTGGGCCAAGGGGCGCTAACCCGCTTTCTGCAAGCTCGCTCGGTCGCTCCTGCTGGCTTGGCCCATGCTCCCCTGGCCCCACCATGCTCCACCCACAGCCACCGCTGCCCACCTTCCTCCAGCAGAACAATGCCCGCCCGCCGCCTCCGAAGTGCGCTCACTCGTTCCTGCCCTCTCTGACTTCCTTGACTGGGAAAAGAATACAGTAGCCTAGGTCAGACGAAAATCGGCAAAACGCACGACGTCAGCTCCACGATACGTCGCCCAGCTCGGTCAACATCACCACCTGCCATCCCCTCCCCTTTTCCGCCTCGTCCCCTCGTCCTACAACAGCAGGTCGACCTTGCGCAATTTCGGAGCACAGCGCTCCAGATCCTGCTGACGGCCAGGCTCCTACCACTGGCCCCTGGTGCTGTCCTGCTGTGACTGGCCGACTGAATTCCTCATCATCGACAATTCACTCTCACAACATCCCAGTCGACGCTCTTCCTCCCTCCACCCCGTCCGCCGTGCCACAATGGACTACAGCGCCTCCATCCAGGACAACGATCACTCGGGCGGCTCCCCATGGGGCTCGCCCGAAGCCTCGCCGCAGCACCCCCAGCGCACTGGAGGCTTTGGTGCCGGCGGCGCGGGCGGCGACCCGCCCCAGTCGCCGTACCAGCGGCCGTTTACGGCCTCGAGTAGTGGCCTAAGCGGCAGCGACCGCGACGACTTCTTGGGCGGCGACCACGGCGGTGACGGCAGCGGCGGCTTTGGCGCGGGTGCAGGCGACGCCGCGGACTACCGCCGGCCCGGCACGGCCAGCAGCACGCAGTCAACGTCCAATGCCGACAGCGTCTCCGAGGCGACGGCCGCCGGTGGCGCCGACGACTACTCGTACCAGCAGCAACAACAGCAACAGTATGACCAGCAGGCGCCGCTGCCGCCAAAACCAAACGACCCCACGGCCGGCGGCCAGCAGGCTGAGGCACAGCAGCACCAGCAGCAACAGCAGCAACAGCACCAGCAGCCGCAACGGCCGCTGCAACCACAGTACAAGCTGCAGGTCAAGATCACCGCGCTGGAGCGGAGCACAAAGAAGGATCCGATCTTCCGCTTCGATGTTCATGTGAGTTGTCAATGCCTACCCTGGAAAGAGACGGCCAAGAAAGTGTGCCATTATGCTGTTTACTGATACGACTTCTATAGACCAACATTCCCCGTTTCCGCACCACCCAATACCGCGACGTGCGCCGCCTGCATTCCGAGTTTGAGAAGCTCGCTGAGCATCTCATCTCAGCCAACCCCGAGGCCCTCGTACCCGTCGTCCCTGGCCCTGTGACGTCGGCCGGCGCCGGCACCGACGAAGACGAGGCTCGCGTCAAGGCCCAGATGCAGCGTTGGTTTAACTACGTCTGCAGCAACGAGGTGCTCATTCGCGACGATGAGATGGTCCTCTTTGTCGAGAGCGACTTTGGCTACAGCCCCATGGTCAAGAAGAAGCAACCCGCCACCGGCGTGCGCCGCAAGATTCTCAAGCAGTTCGCCCCGCCTGCCGACGACACCCCCGAGCTGCAGCAGGCCCGCCCCACCGTCAAGCTGTTCTACCTCGGTACCATGGACGCCTGCCACAAGGTCGACAAGCTTGTCAAGGCCCGCCGCGGCCTTGGCCTGGCCGAGTCCGATTTCGGTGTCAAGCTCGGCGCCATGAACGTTCAGGAGCCCCATCAGGGCCTAGCCAATGCCTACCGCAAGCTCGGCAAGGTGATCCAGACCGCCGGCGACTACCAAGCGGCCCAGGCCACCGCCGAGGCCACCACGATTGGCGATCCCTTCGAGTACCACTCGTCTGACTCCCTCATCTTCAAGGAGACGCTCACCAACCGCCAGCTGCTCATCCGCGAGCTGCTGCAGGCCCAGGAGACCACCCGTGGTCGCCTCAACGCCGCCGACCGCCTCAAGGGCAGCTCCAACGTCCGCCGCGAAAAGGTCGACGAGGCCATCACGGCGCTCGCCGACGCCCGCCAGAACGAGGCAGAGCTCATCCAGAAGACCACCCGCGTCACTGCGAACCTCGTCCAAGAGCGCCGCCGCTGGTTTGCGCGCACGTCTGCAGACCTCCGCCTGAGCATCCGCGAGCTCGTCATCCGCGAGATCGAGGCCGAGCGCCGCTCGCTGTCGCTGCTCGAGAGTGTGCGCGCCGACATCCGCAGCATCGACGGGTCGGGCGGCCTGAGCCGTCTGGGCCGCGAGGCGCACCCAACGAATGTCCGTCGCACAAGCCTAGCGGCCAGCCAGGGCCCCAAGGGCGACTCCTGGAGCGGCGTGCCGCGCCGGTCGGATGCTGTACTGGCCCGGGCGCCCGCCGGGGGTGATGACGGCGAGGGCGCCGGTGGCCTCGGCAGCCCGACAGACGAGTACGACCCTAGCTCGGGCATGCTGCGTCCCGCGAGCATACCAGGTGTTATCAACGAGGAGGAGGACGACGACCGGGTGGACGCACGCAACGCCGCGAGCCGGCTGGCCTCGAGCACGTTTTAATGGGTAGGGCCTCAGCGACTCCCCATTTCTAGCTTGCCCTTTTACGTTTCATACGTTTAGTAGTGTCTCGACTTTTATTGTTGGAGGGCGTGGAATTGGGCGGCTGCGCAAACTTTTTTAATGGGAATCTTGTATTTCCCTGTATTTTCTCACGTCTGAATCGTGTATGTTATTTCATCTTCGCATGTCCTTTTGTCGGGTTTATTGTCATTGCTTGTTTTTCAATGTTTAATGTCACAATTTTCGTCGATTATCTTTTGTTCGTCTTCTCTTTCTCAACTTTCTCTTATCCCGTGAATTCTGTCATACCCTGGCAACTATTTTCACGGCACGCATCCTTCAGGTCCCGCCTTTACCTTTTGAGAGAGCCCAGCAACCTGTTTCTGGCTCAGATCTTGACGCTGTTTGGTGGCACAGGAAACGCATCCGCTCGCTTGCCCCCAACCTGGCCCGCTGAGATGGTCGCCCTCCTGGCCGCATGGTTTGGGGGCCCGAAGGAAGAGGATGCCGTCTTGTGTCCCGTCTCTGGGAAGGACGATGGACATGGCGCAGCAGAGATACCTGCCTCGAGCTATCTTTTCGAGGCAGCCCGGTTTTCGGGATGATAAGAGGCACATCTGAAAACTGTGGCCCTGAAAATAATAGCGGCATCCGACACGGCAACAGGTTGACAACTCGACACCTGTGATGATATGTGCTATTTTGCTGTAAAATGTAGAACAAATAATGGCACTAGAGCCTTGCATGTGAACACCGCTTTGGCCTCCCATTTCCCATCCGATGCTGTCAGATATCATTCTGACGTTGCTCTTTCCGCAGCTTTTGACGCTTGTTATCGTTATGCATAGCTATGATGGCATGGATGAGGCTTGATTCATGTATACTGGCACCATAAGCTGGCTCACGCATTGGCGACTGTTCTGAAGTATGTCGATGATGCCCAACTTTGACATGATAAGGCCGCAATATCAACAATCGATAGATAGGATATCGCCATCCGAGACAGCGAAATAGTCGGCCTGTAACAGCTGCACGACGATAACCTGGCGTCCGTTTTCGGAGAATGTCAAGAAGAGATAGCCTTTACCGGTCAAAGAATCACAAGAAAAAAGAATAAGGAAAAAGCTTCGAAGAGATAAAACATATCCCCTGTCACTTTGCACTTTTTAAAAGGTACGAAACGAAGGATGGGCCCTACTCACCGGTGAGGTACAGTGTTTGTTTCACCGAATCAACGACGCAGCATGAGTTCTGCAGATGTTGCTGGTACACCGGTCTGTCAGGATACCTTTTGTGGCTTATGCCCGTCTTCCAACTTCTGTCTCCTTGGCGTAGTTTGTACTGTGACAGATTCTGCCATTGTAGAGTGGTGTGCAATGGGCTATGGACGGAGTTTAATTATTGTTCTTTGTAAATGCTGCTCTTATTTCAACAACACCAAGATAGGTGGCTCTAGATCGTTCTCATATCTCTTTAGACAGTCGAACAGGAGGTGGCTATTTGTTTCTCGCCAAAGTTTTCTCGACAGTCGACATACGACTGCCCGCGTAGACAATAAATTAGTTCGCCGCAAGATAAACAAAAACAGGGCACACCGGAACTGCTCCCGATGCAAATGAAGTGCTGTATCCACAGACCGGAATAGGTTTTGCGTTCTCAAGACCCAATTTTTGGAGCCTCTCGTTGTAGGTGGGCTGTGTGAAAGGAGAACATGAACGATGCATTTCTGGACTGCGGACCGGAGTTACAACCTGAGTCCCGTCAAAGGGGTGAGGTGATAAATTGTTGGCTTGGTGGAGCCCTGTCCGGCTTCTCGAGCGCCAGCATACAACCGAAAGAGAGCCGGAAGATAGCCCAAGGTGTGATAAAATCGGATGCAAAGAGGGCGGTAGCTTCATGCCTGGCCGTTTTCAGCAAGCCGGTGGACGACGTTAGGGTCGTCCCGATGCAGGGTCCGGTGATTTTCTGGTGGATGTTTTACGGGAGACTCGATTGTGCGAGGATGTCTGATTTCTTGGATGGCATTCTGACCGCCAATCCAGACCCCAGCCTCATTCTAAGTCGTGGTGGTAAGCTCGCCATTCATTCTGAAATAGACGTTCTTGTTAAATCGGATACAACAAAGCAACAGGGGATGGTGATATCTGATGAGCTCTGGTTACGCTATGGCGAGCCGACCCAGCATGCAGGTGCGGTCCAATCGGCTTCATATCAGTCATTGGGCACAAACATGTGCAGGACGAAACAGCATTGCGGACCGTCACTCATGCAAATGCAGGTCAGAGGGCGTCGAAGTTGCGGTGGGGATTGTTGAGGAAGTTCGGGGGCGTGCGGAAGATTGTCGATGATAACGTGTGGGAGCAAGGATGACGACCGTCGCCTCGCTGCTGTTCAAGACTCACCCTCCCCGTGGGTGTCCATAATGGGGTTCGGCAGGGCTTGCTACCGGAGAGTAAACTTGAGGTAAATTCCAAAAAAAAAAAAACGGCGTTTTCTCCGAAGTAAGAACGAGATGTTCGCCAACCGGTACTCGGAGCAGCAAACTTATCGCGCCTTGACGTGTCCAGAATGCGGCTAGAAAACAATTCGAGATGCACAAGGACACGAAGGAATCAATATGGGGCGGGCGATTTGTAAGTTGAACCGATCAACAAAGGCTTCCAATACATGGCTTGTTTACATGTCGAAAGAAAAGGAGATATTCGTCAGCGGAGAATGCGATACATCCTGAGCGTTCGTACTCTGAGGGAAAGAGGCACCAGCCGCGTCTCTGCGCACCTGCCCTTCCAAAATGATGGAACACGGCAAAGAAAGAAAGAGCAGCCCGCAACCGACCTCACCTTCATTGCCGCCTGCACTTGCCACCCAGTTTCATGTGCCCGTTCTCGTCTTGCCAAAAATAACCCGTTTTGGACGAAATCTGGACGGGAGCCGCGAGCCTCTTGTTCTCTACCGCGCGACGTGAACCAGCTCTTGCCAGAACCCCACCACCCCTGCTGCCGCTCTTGCTACATTTTCAATGAGGCGCCGGTAAAATTGCTCGACCAGAACATCTCAACCCAAGAAGTTTGAGAAAGAACGATGCACGTTGTTCCCCCACCTACCCCATCTATTGCGACCTGTCCCCCCCTTTGTGCCCTATGAAAAGACTCAGTGCTTCGTGCCTGTCACCCGCAACCCTCCCGCCCCTTCCTTCCATTGCTGTAATCCGATTGCTCACTCCCTCTTGCATCGTCACTGCCGTCTTCGCTCTGGTACGTGTTCCCCATTTCGGCATAACAGCTGTCGGATCGCTCCTTCTTGTACAAGCAGGGTGTGTTCTCGACTGGGAGACAGGGTACTGTAACTCGCTCCTTCCATTCCCGTGCATTTTCGCCCCTTTTCGCCAACGTTTGCCTTGTTCTTGCCCTCCATAAACAAATAACATGGAACACGGAGTAAAAATATAGAAAATATCCATAGATAGGAGAGTACGTAGTACCAGAATACCCCAGCCGGAGCAGGAGCTGTGGGGCCGGACGACGATCCAAAGACATTAAAAAAAGTCGAGTTAGAAGGAAAGAGCGAGCCTGCTTGCAAAGACGACGGTTTCGGCCTTCTCTTCGGCGAACAAGGCCCGTCTCCCTTTCGTTCACTTATATTCTAATGTTCACCGTTTTTTTTTTTTTTTTTTTTTTTTAATCTTTCGTCATGCTATGACAGGCTCTGCGCTTTGGCTTCGCTGCCCCTTTACCTCATAACTGGCATGCCATTGTGAGCTTTTAGCACCACAGCTTCCGAACGGGGCCGAATGCACAGCTGTTGATGATTCTACGTCCCTCTGGCTGTTGCGCTAATGTGCGAACATGTGCGGCCAAACTCCTTTTATTTCCCATTGCGTCTTTTATAATAATTCCTTTTCTAACTTAAAGCGGAGAGAAACGCAGACGGGGCGCGGTAGGAAACGCAAAAAAGCGGTAAAGTTTCTTCGTCAGCGCTTTGTCGACGGCCGCGCGCAAGGAAGGTTTCTGTTCGGCCGTCTCTTCGTCTTCCCTTTTCTTTTTTCGTCCCGACCTGTGCTGACAACCAGACCAAACCAGCCGTGTTCCAGACGCTACATCGAGCCAAAGAACGGGCAGCGAACGAGCATGGGACAGCCTCGTAGCCAGTTAAGTCCATCACGACATCTGCTTCCGCGAAATTGCACATAAGCCAGTGGCCAGACATCGGTATTTTCCCGGCTGGTCCAAGCTACGCCAATGCAACGCAGATGTCGTACCAAAGGGGCGCACTACACCGTTGTTTCCAGAATCGTCCGTGGTCCTATCGTGCTGCCAAACCTTGCAACTGGTGCGAGCCCTGCAATCCTTCAGACTGTACCCGAGAACTCCATACTCCGTACTCCAGACATATCAAAGCACACCATACGCAGCATTGCAGCTGCCATGCGGCTTTCCGGGCGGAAGCTCCCCGTCGACCTGCACTACCACAGTGGGCTGCTCCATTCTGTGTCGTCAATGGACACCCCCGTCCGAAACTACCAGCAAAACAACGGTTGCGCAGAACAGAGCAAGGTGTTGTACGAGCATATGGATACAGCCTGTGTTTTTGATATCTTACCGCAATTTTTGCCAAGCCCTTCTATTTTGATTCGTATCTTTCACCTCCTGACATTTGCGCGTCTAATAAGGCCAAATCAAGAACGTATGACCCCTATTATCTGTCTTTGTCTTTCAAAAATGGAAAACATGGCTCTTTGAGCATTGACATCTCTGCCGTGTTGCCTCTTGTTCTAGAATATTACAGCAGCCCGGCAGCCACTCAGGCGCAATTTAGGGGCGGCACAAGCGAGGATATAGGCGACGGTAGAGACACGAGCAAGTTCTTGAGCCTGGGCAAACAGGCAGAACGGGTGGCCCAGATATCGACCAGCCTACCACTACCCATTTCTCTGGCAGCTACACGCCCGGGGCGCCTTGATGCACGATATTCTGGAGCAAAACCGTCCACGGCTGGGTACCGATTTGAGCCACGAACTGAGCAGCCGCCCCTCCGACCAGGTTGCGTTCTCGGCACTTTTCGATGCCCTCCTGAATTTCGAGGCTGCTTCTCGGAAGATCAGACCAAGGCACGAGGGAGCAGTGATACGCCTTCGTTCTTCGCAGGTCAGTAGAGGTCGTCGATATCAGTTGTTTAGCCTTGTCAAACGGTGACAACGTGGGTCTCGCTTCGCCGTTTCCATGCACATAATTTTCAAGGGGGGACTCTGTTGGGTTACATTGCACCTGCAAATGCCCATGCGATTCATTCGAGAGCAACCTCACCCGGCGTTTATTGCACCACAAAGCATGTCGTTCTCCGTGCATTTTTACTTCCTTTTTGAATTTAATGAAGAAAACCTACTGCACCGTGGAAGAGAGAACGCTCTCAGCCAAGTTCTTGTGTGAATATTTACTCACCCGGAACAAGTATATATTTGCTATATGGATCTGGGTGTCTCCACGGTCCCTCAGCGTTTTGCTCACCTTTCGTCTACGCACCATGGATTTATGCCGTCTTGCAGGTACGGCGCGTGTTTTCCAAGGTTCAGCGAGCTAGTGCCTCCCTCACCGTATATCTCGGCCTGACTTCCGGCCCATTGATGTGTGAATAGTGATGGGATGGCAATGTCTGGTCATAGAAATGACCAACACGCCTGCATTTAGTGGTACCGCCCAATGGAAGCTTGCATTGCATCTCTTTTTCTTTATCTTTTTAGTCCCAAAACAAAAATGGCGGTTTCTGCAAACCAGTCAGGTCCATGCGCACGGATTCCAAGCAGTTCCATCCTAGGCAGATAAGTACAGGGACACCAGAAGAGAAGAGAAATGCAGCCTGGCGAGAATATGCCAATTGTCACGATGTGCAGTCGCTGATGGTCTTGGTTCCAAGGGAAGGGACGGGCACAGTACTTCATTGGTGAATGGGGAAGGCGCAGAGGGTGAATACCAGCAACACAGAAACAGAAGTCGCGACCGCTGATTCCTGCATGGCTCCTTCCACTGTAAATACATCTTCTCGTCTGCCGCCCTCAACACATCCAATCGCATGCTCGTCCCAACCCTTTCTGCAGCACACTCTCCTAGCTCCATATTGCACATTCGACGTCTCCTTTCTTGCGTTCAAAATTGGTCTTTCGTGCTATCGCAACCTCCCCCTCTGCCACATGTTTTGTTTGTGCTTGTTGGTGGCACCGCATCGAGATCCCGGTGAATGCAACCCTGACGCACACGCCAACGAGCATTGACCACGGTGCGTTTTGTGTGTCCTGTTGCGATGCAATTGCGACGTTCGGCTCTGTATCTTATCATTTTACCCCCTTTTTTTTACCCCAGGGCTCTTCGAGTTTTCACACGATTGAGCAACGAGAACTGCTTTCCCTTTTCTCTGCTCTGGCCCTTCTCGCTTCACGACTTCATTTCATTCGCAAATATGCAAAGGTGACCCAAAAGGACGCATTTCTCAGAAGAAGTCCTCTTTTAGCCGAGAGAAACAAAACCCATGGCATGTACCACATCCCGGCGACAGGCCTGCCATGCCAGCAGCAGGTCCCTGCCAGGCATGGCCATGCTGACCGCATCTCCGGCGGCTTCTTTCCTACACGGCCGCGATACATCAAACAACATGGTGGCGTTAGCGCTCCTGTGAGATTGCTGCCGCTAGAAAACAACATGCATGTTACTGCGTCTGACGGGGCAGAGGATTCTGGACAGAGGCAGAATGCTCCGTCCATCATGCATTGGCGTCTTGTCTCGCTCCGCGCGTCGGAGGACCCCAAAGAGCGTGCCACGACGAGCATGGAAGAAAGCAATGAAGTCCCTTTCCCCTGCAAGCAAGAATCTTCGCCGGCCGCGTGTCTGCATCTTCACCGCAAAGTGCCTTTCTGTCAAGTTTCGCGCCCGGAGTGGAGCGCGGGTTGCGGCTCCGGAGAGTCTTTTTTATGTGCAATTCACCTTCGATCCTGTGCAGCGCGCGCATTTTCTGGCTTCTGTGTGCACATCTCTGCGGGCTGGTCAGACAACGAGGTACGTATCTTACCTGCTGGGCCGTCTCCATGCCGTTTCTCCCTGAGGGTTGCCGGGTACATCTTGCGCCATCAAACCCTTTTGCCTCTGCCCCTCTGTGTTATCTGCCCGTCAAGCGACCATGTGCTCTCGTCTTATCCTCCGAGCCGTGTCGTCTCAGCGCGGTTCAACGTCCCCAGATTGATACTATCCCAGGTGCCGTGGTTTTCTGTTCCCATGTTCCCAGCGCGGGTGAAATTGCCATCATTGATATACTGTACATCGGTGGCGACAGCACATTCTGAACAGCACATGAAATATGCAGGAATCAAAAAAGACGGATGCAGAAGTCAGCCTGTGGCAATCAACAACAAAATACAGCTCATTGCGAGGAGACGTGCTACCCTGCACCCCCAGTTCCTCTTACACCAATGATTTTACTGGGGTATTATTCACTTGTACTTTCTTCTTCTGCTTTTTCCTGCTTTCTTTTTCTTCTTCCCGGCGGCTCAACGATCTTTCCCCCACCACATCCCTGGCCCCGATACGACGTAAGACGAACTTTTCCGGAACCCAACATGAGCACGTCAGTCGTGCCGAGTGGACTCGACAGATTTCGTCCTATGTCAGGGGTTCTCCGTCCTCCCATCGCAGCCGGACTTGCAGAGCCATTTCCCGATACTTGAAGCTTTCCCTGTCACCCCATTCTTCCACACCCTCCCCGCGGTTGCACACCCTCCTGACCCTTGTCCACCGTTCTTTGTGTTATTGCCCCTGTTATTACCCCTTGTCTAGTTCCAGAAAAGTTGAACGGAGGATTTCTACTTCCAGCCCGAGGCAGAGATAACTTGTTGCGGTTTGACTGGCCTACACGGTCCAGATATTCAGTGCCTTTCCCTTTCTGGACTTTGATTCGGAACGAATATGCTCCTGCATGCGAATATATACAACAACGAAGTGCGCCCATACGACCAATAGGCACTAACAACACCATGGAAGCTGCAGGGAAAAAATGAGATCAAGAAACGATGCAAAACTACCAGTCCGTTGCACATCTCAAGGTAACTCTTAGGTGTCATGACGACGAAAGAATGGATGGTTCGGACGGAAACAAAAAAGGAGCCAGGATACAAAAAAGGAAAGGCGATTAGGACAAGCACGGTATGCATCCCTTTCTGGCTCTTTCTCCCTCCCCACCGACCTACATCCCAAACTATCTCTCTGCTTGGTTCTGGGAACTTGTCTTTTTCGTCTTCCCGTCTGCTCGTTCCCCTGTCCTTGTTTGATACTTGATAATCATGGTTGCCACGCATCAATTCATGGAGGCCAAAACGTTCTTAAAGTCGTAAAAGACCCCCACTCAACTCTTCCCGTGAAAGGGAAAAAAGAAGTGAAGACAAAGAAGGCAGACAGAAGGCAAAAAGAAATAGAAAAGAAGACCAAGAAGTATATGGGGTCATAAGTTGGGGGAACTCGCAAGCTCGGATCTTTGTGTCGTTTTTCCACAATCAACCCTGTCCCTGCTCTATCGCCATCGCCCATTGCATTGTGCGTGCACCCGCTTTGCCCTTTTCTCCTTTTTCTTTCTTTTTTTTCGTATCTCTCAGTGTCTCCGTCTTGGCCCCCTCCCTTCACCTCTGCTGCCGTCTCCTATTTTCTCTTTTTTCTATTTTCTTTTTTTCTTCCCTTTCTTTCGCGGAATACACCCTTTCCCCCTACCCGTGTTCCCCCATTTATCTTTTTTTTTATTACTATTTGCCTCGAACTGTTTCTTCTTCCTTTGAAAGTGCTGCCGCTGTGCCCCGACCCCAGCGTACTAATCGTGTCCTAGCTTTTTGTGAGTTGATAAAGATCTCATCCTCCGTCTTTCCCATCCTTTTGTTGCTTTGAACACGCAACTTCTATTTTTCTCTATCTTCCTATTCTAATCCCTTTCCGACTTCTTCGTCAGGGTCTCTGACGCACCACATCTCACTGAGCCACTACCTTGTTGGAACTCTGAAGCTCTTTATACGACCATCCCACGCAGGAACCGAGCACCTACATATAAATATATATCCCTCCTGCACAGTTTTGTCAACCCACGTCGTCAACCCACGCCCACGGCCAACTTTTTTGACCATCCCACGCGCACACCCACGCTTACACCCACACTACGACTAGTTTGCCAAAGAGCCTCATCATCTCGAGCAAGCTTCTTTTCTTGTCAAACACGTTCTAGAACGGAAAGCCCACCCATTCTTCCATACTTCACCCACGCGCGCTGCTGTGTGCCCCCATTCCCGTCTTTGACTTTGCCCTGAGCTGCTCCCACGACCCCCGCGCCCCCAACTTAAAACTCTACACCCAACTCCATCACCTCACGCGTGGGTTGTTATTACTGCAACGATCCTAGTTTTCGTTGGTCATCGGCATCTCAGATACACTAAGCATCTCCTGCTCCTTGCCCGTTCCCAAAAGAGGCAACGCAAAGACTTCATTCTCAGCCCTTTTTTCTGTGTGCCCCCATACTAGAGCTACTAGGTGGTTTTCATCCCACGCCGCTAAACTGCTTCCTATCTACATCGATCTCCTTCACCGAATCTAAGCATGGCACCCGCCGCCATGGTTGAGGATGCGCCTACGCATTATTCCACTTACTCCAAGGTGTCGACTGTTAACGCCTCTGTTCTGCATGGCCCTCGCGATTTGAGACTGGTAAGATCACCCCCACGTCCCCCCGTTTACCCCAGATCTTAAGGTTACACAAGATCATCGCCAACGACAAAGGTTTTCTGTGTTTGGCTTTGTGATATGAGTGTAACATAAAAAATGGAAAAACGCACTTGTGACACCACTTGGCTGGGGGGTCGATCTGTATACGTGAACGTTGCTGACATGGGATTTTTTTGAAATAGGAAGTGAGAAGTCTTGAAGACCCTGGCGAGGGTGAGGTGCAGATTGCCATCAAGTCCACAGGCATCTGTGGCTCAGATGTGTCATATTACAAGAAGTTCGCCAATGGCGACCTCTGTGCCTGCATGCCTCTCTCTCTCGGCCACGAATCGTCCGGTATCGTTGTGGCCATCGGCCCTCGGGTGTCCGGTTTTCAGATGGGCGACCGCGTTGCGCTGGAAGTTGGTATCCCTTGCGGAAACTGCACCATCTGCAGACGCGGCCGTTACAACCTATGCAAGAAGATGCGGTTCCGGAGCAGTGCAAAGAGTGTGCCGCACTATCAGGGCACACTCCAGGAGCGGGTCAACCACCCGGCCAAGTGGTGTCACAAGTGCGTTTTTCCTTTTTTTATTTTACACTCATAACACAAAGCCAAATTTGAAACTAACGTTATTCTAGGCTCCCTGACCATGTGTCTTTCGACTCTGCGGCTCTTCTCGAGCCTCTTTCGGTTGCGATCCACGCCGTGAACCGCGCCAACCCGCTGCCTGGCTCGACAGCGCTAGTCACCGGTGCCGGCACCGTTGGCTTGCTGACTGCGGCCGTCGCTCGCAACTCGGGTTGCTCACAAGTCACAATCACAGACGTTGACCCCGGCCGTGTGAGCTACGCACTTTCCAAGGGCTTTGCCACGCATGGCTACGTTGTGCCGCGGCCCTTCCATAGCTCTTCGAGCAGCTCGTCCATATTTACGGCGAGTTCGGGCTCGTCAACGCCTGCTGAGTCGGGCACGACAACACCAGCTAGCCTCTTCCCCTTTTCATCACAGCTCGAGAGCGCCAAGAGCCTCGCGGGCGAGCTGCAGGCTCTGACCAGACCGCCACCTCACCTGCTCTGCGAGGATGACGACGAGGGTTTTGACTTCACCTTTGAGTGCACGGGCAAGGAGGTGTGCATGCACATTGGCCTGTATGCGACAAGACCGGGTGGCAAGATTGTTATGGTTGGCATGGGCACGCCCATACAGAACCTGCCCATCTCCGTCGCCCACTTGCGCGAGATTGACATCCTCGGCATCTTCCGTTATGCAAACACCTACGCCGCGGGCATTCGCATGCTGTGCTCTGGCTTGCTTCCGTCTCTTGACGACATGGTCACGCACCGCTTCAAGGGCCTGCAGGAAGCCAAGGGTGCCTTTGAAGTCGCCAGTGGCACGATGGATGACGAGGGCAACCTAGTTCTGAAGGTGGTCATCGAGTCTTTGTCGAACTAATCTGTATCTTCTCACCACACTAAGGTACAAGGCTTGTTCCGTGGGCCTTCTCTTTATGTTTTTGCTTTCCACCGACTCCCACTTTTTTCCTTCCTCCACGGTCTCGTTGAGGTTTTGGATTTTTTTTGTTTTCCGTCTTCTGCTTTCTTCTTTGTCTGGGCTCTGATGGCTGTGGAAAAAATGTCTTCTGCTCTCTGCTTTGTTTGACCTTAACGTGACTGATGACGATAGACTTCTACCGGTAGACGCCAATGGCATAGAGGCTGCGTTGCGTGTTACTTGTTTGGTTTGGTTGGCGACGGTCCGATTCAAATGTTTGCTTTATTCTTTTGGTTGTTTCTCAACACACTTTTAATGTTTTTGATGAGTGGCGCGTACTTTTTCTCTGGTTTATTTTTGTGCCCTCCCCCGATTTTGGTTTGATTTCTTTCGTCATTGCTTTTGGGTTTCTTGCCGCCGGGTTTCGTCTAAGGCTGGGTGTGGGCCGGAAACGAGTGTCACGGTTTTGTTTGTGCTTCCTTGCGTTCTTTGCTTTTAGGTTTTGAAAAGGCTCAGGGGTTGCCAATTTGTTCTTACGCCGACTTTCGCTCTGGTTTACAATTTTTACTTTACGCTGCTTTCCTGAAATTGACTATGAATGACATCACATTCCATACCTGCTTTCCTTTTGGTACCTTTCTAGAATACTCCGCCTGCACCTGTAACGTGCCATCTTCACAAAATTCAAGTCATGGATGAGTAGGTACTTAGTACATGTTTGTTCGTTCATGTTCGCTAAATGGCTTGCGGCACATCCTGCCTGCCTTGTGTCATGATGCTCGTCGTCCAGCCTTGTTCCTTCTCAGGCTTCGTTCATAAGAAATACCCGGCTACCCGGCCTCGTCTAGTATGCTTGTCATAAGCTAAGACTTGGTGTCTATTAGGATACACTAGTGCAATGATGAATTTCTTCTTTCCTCTCCATTTCTTTTACAGCAACGCATCCAGAGAACTCGACCCGGGACCGCCTCCTCGTCCAGAAAAGTCCATGCCCGGACCGCCCATCCGGTTCTGTTGCCGTGCGGCCGCACGTGCGCTCTCCACCACGCCAAACTTGTCGCCCACCTGTCGTGCCGAGGCAATGCTCTGCATCATGTCGTCCAGAAGCAGCGACACCAGCCGCACATCGTTGGCCTCCCGCTGGCGTTCCTCTTCAAAAGCACCGGCCACGGGTGGCGGCACGACCAACGGCAGCCGTTGCACCAGGGCCTGAATCGACCGGAGGATCGGGAGCGACACACCGACGGTGTTGGGTTCCTCGCTCGAGTCATTGGCATTTGTGCCGCGGTTCGCCAAAGCATCTTCCGGCAGGCTAGCGAGATACTTGGTCAGCAGCTCGAGGCGTGCGTGGAGCATGCGGATGGCGTTGGCGCGGGTCGTCAGCGTGGCAATGAGCTCTTCTTCCTCCGGAGTGAGATTGCTGTCATTGGCTGCGCCGGCTGCTGCTGTTCCTGGTGCCGTACCCGCTGCCGGCGCCTGTGACTCGGCCAGTGATGAAGATGTCGGTGTCAGCGACGGTGTGCCGGGTGCCGCAACAAGACGCCGCTTTCCACGATTGCCTGACTCTATAGCAACGGCACGGTCACGGTTGTTATTGGGACTGGAGGCGCTGGAGGCGCCGTCTTTGCCGGCAGCCGCTGCGGACGAGCTGTCAGCGGCGGCATCCGTTGTGGCGGAGGCGTTGGCCGCACCACGTGCCACAAAGTCGATGCTGATCATCTCGGCCTCCTCGGTCTCGACGGTGTAGGTAATCTCCCGCAGCTTGATAGCAATCCGGGGGCCAGCCGAGGCCTTGGCTGTGGTTGTGGCAGTGGGTGTGGCTGTTGCTGTTGCTGTTGATGCATCGGCCATCTCCTTGTCCTCCTGGTCTTCCTCCTGCCTGCCGGACTTTTCGTCCTGTTCGTAGTGCGTCTCGTACAGAGTCAGGGGCAGCTTGCCGCCCACAGACGGCTCGGCGAGATCTTCGGCGTGGAAGGCCAGCAGCACGGCGGCCGTGGACTCGCTGCACAGCGGCAGGATCTGTTCGTGGACCTGCATGACCTGGGCGGTCGGGCCCGAATGGCCGAGCACGGTGTACCAGCCGACGAGGTCGAGGTGTCGATCCTTATGGACCGTTTTCACTAAGGGGGAGAGTTAGTAAGTTGTAGTTGCGTATGCCCAGCGGACAGTGGAAGACGCACTTTGCTCGACGCGGTCGTTGAACCACACGGCGCTGAAACGGGCATCGCCCCCATCGTTCTTGTCGACGACAAAGTCAAAGGTGTGCTCGAGTGTGACTTGGCGGCCATTCTGCTGGCCCAGCAGCGCGCCGACGACGGGGCCCGGCTGCTTCCGCAGAGTGTGGCGGGTGATGTGGTCGGAGATGGAGAGGAGGACGAGAGGGTGGAGGACGGCGGGGACGGCGTCGGCGGCCTTGACAGTCGAGAGGAAAGGGTTGGCGGGGGTGGTAGAGGCCACCATGTTGGCGGATGGGGGAGAGGAGTGAAGCTGAGGTGGAAGCTCTCTGAAGCCGGCCGAGGGTCTCTAGGGGGCGTGTCGCATCAGCAGGGCGGGACGGTCGTGTTGGGCGTAATCGCCGGGCGGTATTATTATCGTGTTATCGTATTATCGTGTTATCGTGAAACGGGCGAATAAGCAGAGCACGGTTGGCCGACGGGGCGGGGATTGGGTTGCTGAAGCAGTCGTGTGGTGATGAACAGCGTGCCGATTGGAGATTGCAGCCTGCTTGGTGCCGACTGGTGATGTGGGAGAGACCCCGCCACTTTGGCAGGAGCCACAGCACAGACAGCTCTCCCGCTAGTTCTCCACTATGATTGGTCAGAAATGGATGAGGCTCGAAATATGGATTTGGTGCTGTTTTCTCGACTAACACGACCACATTGCCTTCAAAATGCATCTCTTTTCTGGTCTAGAGACGCGAAAAGTGAAGTTTGGCTCAACTGTCTTATTTATTTTTATATTTCCTAAAGAGGTTTCTTTAATAATAATAAAAAATAAAGTAAAATAAAATAAAAAAAATGGAACTACAACTATAAAGAATAGGTTAATAAAGAAAAGATGAATTATAATAAACGTAAAAATAGAGACGGAATTATTCACATCCGAAATGTTTTCGTCTTCAAACAATACAAATAAGAAAAAGGTACAATGGACAAAACAACACCAAAAGCATAACGACTGCTAGGCGATTAATGGATAATAAAGTCAATGACACGAAGAAAACACGGTACCATTGGCCTCGAGAATTATATTTGAGACTACGAGCTGAATATGACGCTTCATTGCAGAGGCAAAAGAAGAGAGGTTAGATCTCTCCCCCAAAGGCAAACGAGTGCAGAAAAATGATTTTGGTTCAGTTCTGCTCTTTTCCACCCTCTTTGTCACCCTCTTCTACCTCCTTCTTCCTCCTTCCGCCTCTTCCACCTTTACTGCCCGCCTGCTAGGTTTGCTACCTAGCCAAAGGCATCGAAAACATGGGGAAGGAGCGAGGCACCTCTTCCTACACGCCCCGCAATGGCAGCAGAATGACGTCGAGCCAGAATGGAGACGCAAAACAGCTTCTACAGATCTCTTTGTGTGAAGGAAAAGAGAGAGAGAGCAAGAGCAATATGAAGCTGGAATGATCAATACTCTTTTGGCTACTTTTCTTTCATTGATAGTCACATCAAAGATTGCGAATAATTGATGGCAGAAGAGAAAGGTCTTCAATGGGGTGCGTCGACGGCGGGAGGGAGAGGCCTTTTGTATCGTCCTCTGCGTCCTCCATCGTTCTTGCGTATTCCTTCATCGCACCATTTTGGAACTTACCGGGTGTGGTCGACGCCTGCTAATGCGTCCTCTCCACAGACAAGGCCGATCGATAGTCTTACCCCGTGAGTATCGATTTATACCACTCTTTTGAGTGCATAGAAAACTACCACGCTTTGCCTGGTAGTCTGCTAGATTTATGGATTGAACTCAACGAACTGGACTGCAAGTGGATGCAGCCTGACATTTTAGCCGCATCTTTGAAGCTGTTTGGCCATTTCGACGGGACCGTTCATCGCTGCACTCTGAGCGGCTAAGGCGCTTTGTATTCTGAACAATTGAATGATTGAACTGGGCGAACTGAACTTCGAGTCGGCCAGGCAGGGAGAGCGAGCTTTCATATAGAGAATGGTGTTCAGGTTCACAGATCAACCAACCGCATTTTGGCGTCCAAACGGGCTGAATATGATATGGCCAAATGTTACTGCTGCGTCAGCACCTGAACTCTGGCACGCTGCACCAACATCCATCACCAGAGTCAGCGACGCGGCCAGGACCGTCCCATGGAAAGAGAAGGCGCTGCTGGGCGTAGACAGTACAGCACCTGTCAGCATCTGCCAGCGCCTTTACACTGTGCTTTGCACCGTCATGTTTGACGTAGCGGCGTAGTCGATGCCGGTGCAAACGACCGTGACGCTGCTCTTAGTCAACAACAAACCAAGCATTGGCGCGTCATATTACAAAGTCATACAAGCAGCAGGCTGGCAGCGACCACAAGAGTAAGCCTTCACCCGCTCTCTCTCTCTCTCTCTCTCTCGGTTTGCTTCTCATTTTCCCTTTTAGGGCACAGGTTGCCAACAGGCAAGGTCATTCCCTCCTAGTCGAGTCCACGCCCCTCTTCCCTCGTTCTTTTTTTGTTCTTTTCTCTTTCCTCTTTTCTCTTTCCCGCGTTCTGCACACAACTTTCCTCTCGTCTTGCCCCCCGCGCCTCCGTCTTTCGTAATTTTGTCAAATTTGCTATTTTTCATCCTTTCCATCTCTCACGATCTATCCCACCTCCTTTTATTTTTGGTCGTCTCCACTTCTCCTTTTCATTTTTCGTGTACCACTGCACCTTGCTAGATTTTGTTTGACATCACCTACCGTCAATGGTTCCCAACACGCCGCCTGGTCAAGGCTCTCAACTCAAGAGACCTCGTCCCGACCAGCCCCAGCCCCAGCCCCTGCCTGCCTCGCATGACCTTCTTCCAGTCGCGCAGACAACGACAACCCCAAGCCAATCTGCACCCGAGCAGCATTTTACGACATGTGGCTCGTACTATGGCGGCAGATTTCTCTCGCCCATCGGCACGCCATCGTCCCGCGAGCCCTGCTTGTGCAGCCTCGACAACCCCCACATCTGCTGTCGTTCCTTATCACAGTACTTGACACCAAGCGACCTGCAACCTCCGCCACAACGGCCGTACTGTAAAACCCGGGCATTCATCCTCGAGGCAAACGTGCAATTTAAACTAGAGGGCGACATCCCACAGAATCCACTACCCCCCCAAAAGCCGTTCCCCGTGAACAACACGAGTGCCGCCGCGACGACGGAGGAGACGGTTAATGACGGCAACGAGCCGGTGGCCGACGATATGGTCGACATCGACCTCGGTGACCCGCTTGACGACTTCATCAGCCGCGAATACGACACGCTGACGGAGTTTCCAGCCAAGGACGAGCAGGACAACGACGATGACAGCGACGAGGATTTCGATGTACCCAGCAGCGACGAGGACGCCGTGGCGCCCGAGGAGACTGCCACCACCAGCAGCACACTGGAAACCTTCTGGGCTGTCATCCCCAACCTACCGCGGACTGTCAAGGAATTTGAAAGACGCAGTCGTAATTGGTTCGCATGAGGGCATGGCTGTGTTTTGACTGTTTCTTTGCTGTTTCTTTTGCTGTGTCATTCTGTCCTTTAAATTGGATTGGGTTGGATTGGCTTGGGTTGGGATTTTTTTTGGTTTCTCTTCTTGACTAAAGGTACTATTTCTTTTGGTCACGGCTGGATAGCGAGGAGTCTTTGGTACGAACAACTTTCTTTTTGTATTTCCTGGGATCTCTTTTTTATATATCCCGAAAAGCATTGAGTATGGAGTTTGGAGTTTGGAGTTTGGAACACTTGCTTTAAAGTCTACTATGAAATATACTTTGAAGTCTACTTTAAAGATTCATTTACATGTTTTTTGGGTTACTTGCTCTTTTGCCTGCATCTCCTTGCGTATTATTATTGGCTGGTCAGACAAAGATGTCGTTGACGAGGCTTGGCGATGGGGTGGCAATGGCCGGACCGAAGGCAAGGCTGGGTCCTGCTAGACTGTGTGTCTCACAGCGAGACGGCTCCACTGTGAGGTTATCTGTTGGAGCCGAGCCGGGCCTAGCCCCGCCTATGCAAATTTGACTGGCTCGACCAGCACGGGGTGGCTTCCGGGGCACCAGTGTGCCACTTTAGCACTAGAGACGCTAAGACGCGTCCAACGCGTCCAGATTCTGCCCCTCCTTGACTTCTGTGCAAATCGCTCCACGAAACGTTCAATACGTTCACGCACGACACAACGTGCCGACGTGCAACGCCGACAGACGACGACACATTGCCACGAAAAAAAAGACACAAACCCAAAGATGCCACCAACAAACCGAAAACGGGCACGGTCCGACACCGAAGGCGGCAGATCGGCCCACCGGAGATCGCGGCGCGAAGACGACGACGATGGCGACGATGGCGACAATGGCGGCGATGGCGACGATACCATGGTGGCCGGCCCCAGCAACAGCGGTGGCATGGACCTCGACAATGACGGTGGTGACAACAATGCACAGGCCCAGAGCGGCCAGCGGGGATCCTGGCGCCTCCCCTCGGGCTACGACGACAGCAACCGCGCGTTCCTCCAGGCCCTCATGGCCCACGGCGCCTTGACCTTCCAGCAAGCTCAGCAGGTGCTGGCGCCCATTCTCAACGTGAAACGGGGCCTCGAAGCGACGGCGGCCGGCGCGAGCCAGACCGAGATCCAGTACCTGGTGCCCGAGGACGTCACGTTTGACATGTTGCGGCAGTACATCAACCAGGCCAAGGCCGCGCTGGTGCCGCTCGACTTTGATATTCGGTCGGCGACGAACGAGCGAGCCATGGGTAATGGTGGTGGTGGCGGCGGCGGCGGCGGCGGCGGACACAACAGCAACGACCACCGCGTCTGGGTCCTCGTTAGCACCGACCACGACCCCAAATCACACCTGGCTGTGCTCTTCACGCCGCGCAAGCTCGCGTTCCTGCACCGCCTGCTCGACGCCCTCTTGGACACTTACAACACGCCGCGCATCGAGGCGCTGTGCCTGACCGAGCAGCAGGCCCTCAAGCTGTCGCGGCCGCCGCGGACAGCAGCACGGCCGAGTGTGGGCGGAGATACGGGCGGAACTGGAACGGGGGCCGGTGCGGACGTCGACGCAAATGCCGCGGCGGCCGCGTCCCGCGACAAGGGCCTGAAGCACTCCGTCGTGCTGTCGCTGCTGGCCTCGCTCGTGCGCCAGGGCTGGCTGGCCAAGAGCGCCCAGGGCTTTTATGCATTGACCACGCGCGCCCTTCTCGAGCTGGAGCCGTTCCTCGTCGAGACGTACAACGAGAACGAGGAGCCCGCGGGTGCCACTCCCGCAGCCACCAGCTGGCAGCGCATCAAGTACTGCGCCGCCTGCCGCGAGCTCATCACCTCGGGCCTGCGCTGCGCCACGCCGACCTGCACGCTGCGCCTGCACGACCACTGCGAAGAGGCCTTTTGGCGCACGCAGGCCGGGCGCGCCCACAATCACAATACATCGGGCGCAGGGGGCAGCCGCCGGCACCGCTGCCCCACGTGCGACGCGCCCTGGGGCAAGGCCGAGGACGCCAACGGCGAGGTCGAGGGCAAGCTGCACTTTATCGGCGAGCGCGCCATCACGTCGACGGACGTCTACCGGCGCAAGAAGCGGCAGGGCCGGCCGAGCGAGGGCGTGGACGAGCTGATGCGCACGCTGCAGCCGCGGACGGCTACAGGAGGGAGAGGACGGGGAGGAGGGGGAGAAGGAGAGGTGGCAGAGCCGTTCCGGCAAGCAGCCTCCCGGCGACGGGAAGTGGATTCAGAAGGCAAGGAAGAGTAATGGGGGAGTAATGGGGACACGGACCACGGACAACAGACTACGATGATGTACACGGGGATGGCAGACGAAACTGGTTTACTTGGTATTTGCACGGGCGGCCGGCGTTTTGGTGTACAAAAAGAGTTGGTTTTGCTCATAGTTATGACATGTTATGGGACACTTGCAGAATTAATCTACATGGCCGTTGATTGACACGGGCTTGACGGTGCGAAAAGCACACACGACTTTGTTTTCTGGACGCTGATTCGGCCGTTTCTCACCCTCTCACTTTCTTGGTGGAATCCTGGTGCCTTGCTCGTTGGATGACATCACCCCGCTGAGGGCTGTGGGCTGTGGGCTGTGGGCTGCGTGTGGTCCTGGTATTATACGTAGCGCCCGCTGCTTAACAGAGCTAGTTTAGCGGAGGCGAGCTGAAAATGCGGCCTCCCAGCCGCCCTCCCATTCCCGCCCCTAGCTAGCTCAGTGCATGTGCGACTGCAAGAGAGGGGAGAATCGATAAAAGAAGGGAAACTCGACTTGCTCGTTATTTTGAACTCGACGTTGACAAAGTCAACCGAAGTACCAGGCCACACCCAACCGCCAACATGCTCGACTACTTTAGCACCAAGAAGAACCGCAAGCCCAAGCCGGAGAGCGCCAGCCCCAGCGCAACACAACAACCGCCTGCGAAGCCGCCCCGGCCGACGGCGACGGACCCTGTCGAGGACGTGCCCGTGCTCGACCGCGACGAGCAGTCGTTCCTCGAGAACCTGACGCTCAACTGGGGCGCCTCGGACAACGACGAGGGCTTTGGTGAGGACGATGGAACAGGCGAGCGGCCGCCGCTGCCGCCGCGCATCAAGACGCCCGACCTCACGTGGGACAGCGACAGCGAGTCGTTTGTGCGCGGCGAGCGGCTGGTCGCGGTCGACAACGACGTGCTGATGCCGACGACGTCGCGCGACAAGAAGAAGTATGACAGCAACAGCGGCGTCAGTGGTGTCGGCCGGCGGTTGTCCACCCTGTTCAGTTCCAAGAAGGGCAAGGACAAGGACCGGCCGCACCCAGCGCACCTCGTGGTACCGGGTACGACGGACGTTGACGCCGACGCCGCCTCCTCCAACAACCAGCTGGCCGTGACCGTGACGCCGACCGAAGAGGACCGCGAGCGCGAAGACCTGGTGCGTGTTTTGGACAACCTGGACCTGGGCAAGGACTCCAGCGACACGGCCGACCGCAAAGACAAGGATGGCAAGGACAAAGGGAAACAGTCCAAGACCAGCAAGTTTGCTGTCTCCCTCTCGGCCGAGTCCACCGAGCTCGTCCGCCGCTTCGTCCTCGTCCTCAAGGACCTTGTGCACGGCGTACCCACGGCTGCCGACGATCTCAAGAGCCTGCTCGACGACCGCGACGGCGCGCTGGACCGCGGCTTCGAGCGCCTGCCTTCAAGCATGCGCAAGCTTGTTTCGCAGCTGCCCAGCAAGCTGACGTCGTCGCTGGCACCCGAGCTGCTGGCGGCCGCCGCGGCGTCACAGGGCGTCAAGTACGAGGAGGAGAAGGGGGGCGTGACTGCCAAGGGGGCTGCCAAAACGATGCTGCTGCCGCTCATCACCAAACCCAACGCCATCGTCAAGATGCTCAAGGCGATCATGAACGCACTCAAGCTGCGCTGGCCCGCCTTTATCGGCACCAGCGCCATCTGGAGTGTTGCTCTGTTCTGTAAGATCCCCCCCCCTTCCCCCACCTTTTATCTTAAACCAAGTAACGGTTAGAAGGACACCCCTTGCTAACCATCAGTGCTCCTCTTCGTCCTCTGGTACTGCCACAAGCGCGGCCGTGAGGTGCGCCTCGAGAAAGAGGCCGGTGACGTTGCTGCAGGCCCGTCGACGCTGCCTGGCGATGCCGACGCGGCCGATGCTCGCGAGCCCCCAATTGTGATCAAGACAGTGTCTCCTGAAGAGGAGGAGGCAACGACGAGTGGGATGCCGCGGCCGCCCATTGGCCCGGATGCACCGAATTAAGAAAACATATACCCGAGAAAGATGGACGATATAAGCTGGTTAAATTTTTTTAATGATTTTGTTTTGGGAATTTTATGCTTCTTTTTTCATGTTCATGACGAGGTCACGATGGGATGAGAATTGGTGGATGTACGTACTGCCGGATACCATAGGACGTATACGCTAGTTTAGGCAATTCATGATGCTTTTTTTTATTTTTGTTCGTCTCGTATCGTTTCGTCTACGCTATGCCATGCCCTGCCCATCCATACCTGTCTGTGCTCAATCATCTCAATCGTCCATGGACGCGTCCCGTCCGCCCTCTAGAGCGGCCCGTGCCGTTCTTGTGCTGCTGCTCGCATCGGCAATCCCTGCCCCACCGCCCGCTCCACCGCCGTCCAGCATCCAAAAGTACACCTCGTCGACAATGTCGTACACAATGTCCTCGGCGATTTGCTCCGCATACCGCTCAGCAACCGGCCGCAGCTTTGTGAGAGACGGTGGCCCTGTTGGCAGCGGCTTGCGCGAGAGACCGTCATCGTCGTCGCCCGTATCGATCATCGTGACGTCTCCGCCGTCGTCGTCATCACCGCCACCACTGCCGTCGATTTTGGGCTTCAGGTCCTCGCCGGGTGGTGGGTACCAAAAGTCCGGACCAAAATTCACCTCCACAGCGCCGCCCCCAAACACACTGACCGACGGGTAGTACCCCAGCGTGCCGTCGTCCAGCCGCTCGCGCGCGCCCTCTTGCAGCTTGCCGTTGGTCGACGACGCCGGCGGCAAAAACGACAGCAGATTCGTCCACGGTGTGCCCCGCAGCTTGCCGTTCTTGTACACGCGGATGTGTGAGCCGGGCAGCGTGCGCATGCAGGCGACTGGGTGGTTGGGGTTGGGCGGCTCGCCGCCGCCCGGCACGCTCGCGGCGCCCAGGGGCTGCTTCTTGATGGTCGTGTTGTGCGCCGATGCTGGGTTGCTCGAGCCGTTAAGCGTGGGTGCCGGGTTGGCCAGGTCTTCGAGCTCGCGGCTGGGCACGTAGTCAAACTTTTCAAAGACGGTCTTGGTCGTCTGGAAGCGAAAGGGGATGCGGTCGCGCACAATGTTGGGCCCGTCGTCGTGGTCGTAGTCGCGCCGGTCGTCGTCGTCAATGTCTACGGCCGGGTTGTACGTGCCGTGCACCACCTTACGGTGCAGTGCCTCAGACGGCAGCTGGATCTCGAGTCCAATGACGTCGCCCTCGCGGATGTCCTCGTCTTCGTCGTCTTCTGTGCTGCCATTCCCATTACCCGATCCGCTCCCGCACCCGCTCCCTCCGCTGCCCGTGCTGCTCCGCGACACCGAAAAGAACTCCTTGGGCCGCGACATGTGCACTTTTTGGCCCTTGCGGTCGCGGATGCCGTAGCCGTACGCGTCGTAGCCGACGGGCGCGTCACGGGACGCCTCGCGGCGCGCCCAGCCCACGCGCACATGGCCGTGCGATGGCGGCTCGCCGGGCTTCTTGCTGTCGGTCTCCTTCTGCTTGCCGTTGTTGCGGTCACCATCCTTGAGGATGCCCCGCGTCACCTTGCATTCCCAGTACCAGCGTCCTTGCCGTGTCGCCACGTTGGCGCGCGCCGTGCGGAAGCCGCTGTCGCCGTGGATGTTGAGCCCGGTCTGGTCAAAAAAGACGTTGGGCGGCGCATCCTCGAAGCTAAAGTGCGCATAGTGCGGCTTCGGCTCGGTCTGCCGGAAGTAGTGCGATGACGGAAAACGAGGGTCGGCAATACCGCTCTCGTAGACGTAACCGCGCCGGTTAATTGGTCTGGAGGTTAGAAGGGGGACAAATCGGCCGCAAGGGTGGTAGGGAAAAAGGACTTACTGCTCAGAAAACAACTCCAGAAATTCAACCTCCTGTCCGCTGGCCAGCTGCACGCTGTGACGGGTCCGGTTGATGGGGCTCGCTGGCGGCTCAAAGTCGCTTGGCCGCAGCGGCCCGGCAAGTCGTACGCGCACCGGCAGGCCCTCGTTGGCCTTAGCAGCGGCTGCTGTCTTGGTCGTCGTACTCGCCGTCTCGTTTCCGCTTCCCCCTCCGCCTCCCACACTAAACGTCACGGTCGACTCGTTCGATCCTCCACCTCCTGCCGTCTCTTTGCGTTTTGGCTCAGGCGTCGCACGCGACAGGCCACCTTCGGCCGCCTTGGACTCCCGCTTCTTGAGCGACTCCTTCTTGACGCGCTTCTCGCGCACAGCCACATTGGGCACGTCGTCGCTCGGCCCTGTCGGCTTGGGCGTCGACCGCGACTCAGGGTTCAGTGGTGACCGCACCGCGGGCGTGTGGTCCTCGTCGGCCAGGGCGCGCTTCTGCGGCAGGGAGGAGGGCGGGTTGGGCGGCGCCGAGGGCGCGGGTGAGGCAGAGGAGCGCGATCCGGCGGCGCCCGGCGGTGGTGTGGGTGATGTGCCCGCGGTTGCTTGTGCGGGGAAGGAGGAGAATGGGATCGTCGGCGGCGGGATGGGCGTTACTTTCACGCCCGTCGGCGCCGCGCGAAGCGCCTCGTCCGGGGCGGCCTCTGAGTCCGAGGCCATTGGGAAGGAAAAGTCAGAAGAGACTGAAAGAGATTGACAGGGAGCGTCTATTCAATCTGACGCGGTCAGGTCGGTTGCGCGGACCGTCGCGGGTCAAGGGGGGCTGGCTGGGCGTGCTGGTTCGGAGTCGTCAAGCTCTTTTGCGCCCGGGGCCACTGAAGCTATTCAGGAGGCGCGTCGGTCTTTGTGCTGTTGTGTCAGCTGCGTCGTAGTGTGGTTGTTTTGCGCCCGCGCAAAATCGGCCAGATGTGGCGCTAGCTGGGCCCGACCAATCAGACGCCGCAATGCATGTAGGCTGCACGTAAGCCACACTTCAGCCTCGTGCCGGGACTGTTGCTCCAGAATTTTCTGGCTCCTGCCCTGCTAAAACGCCCTGCAGCAGAAAAAGTCGCGAGCTGCCTGTGTCGCGTTTCGCTGCCTCACGAACTGCCATTTGCGCCAACAAAACCAACGTCTGACGGAACTGCCCATCAATCCCGGCACCCCACGGCTGATCCCTCACCTCGAACTGGCCCGACCTGAATTGAATCAACATTCTTTCGACTTTTATCATCCGGCGAGAAGCGAAAGGCCTGTATCGACTACCCTTGCCGCGCCTTCGGGTCGCACCCCCTTCCCAACAACCACAATCATGGTCGCCGTCAAAGGAGGCGTGTGGACGAACATCGAGGACGAGGTGCTCAAGGCGGCCATCTCCAAGTATGGCCTCAACCAGTGGGCGCGTGTGTCGTCGCTGCTGGCGCGCAAGACACCCAAGCAGTGCAAGGCGCGCTGGAATGAGTACCTCGACCCCAGCATCCGCAAGATCGAATGGAGCAAGGAGGAGGACGAGAAGCTGCTGCACCTGGCCAAGCTGATGCCCACACAATGGCGTACCATCGCACCCATTGTCGGCCGCACGGCCAACCAGTGCCTCGAGCGCTACCAGCGGCTGCTTGACGAGGCCGAGCAGCGAGAGGCGTCCGAGTTCGGGCTGACGGGCGACGCCGATGGCGAAGCATCGGCGCCATCAGCCGACCACGTGCGGAAACTGCGGCCTGGCGAGGTCGACCCGGACCCAGAAAGCAAGCCCGCACGGCCCGACACAATCGACCTGGACGAGGATGAGAAGGAGATGCTGAGCGAGGCGCGTGCGCGTCTGGCCAACACACAGGGCAAGAAGGCGAAGCGGAAAGCGCGCGAGCGGGAACAGGAGGAGTCGCGGCGGCTGGCCAACCTGCAGAAGCGGCGCGAGCTCAAGACGGCCGGCATCAACATCAAGGTGGTGACGCGTCGCAAGGGAGAGATGGACTACAACGCCGACATCCCCTTTGAGAAGAAGCCGGCGCTGGGCTTCTACGACACGAGCGAAGAGATTGTGCGTAACGAGCGCCAGCGCGCAGCCATCGACCCACGACTGCAGCATGCGTCCAACAAGCGCAACCGCGGCGACACGGACACGGACGAGGCCGGGCGCAAGAAGCGCAAGAACGACGGCGACAAGAAGGACAGCGTGTCGGCGGCGGCCATGAAGGCCGGCCAGCAGCAGCGGCTGCGCGAGGCCGAGCAGAGCAGCAAACGCCGCGCGCTCGTGCTGCCGACGCCGCAGGTCAGCGAGGGCGAGCTCGAGGAGATCATCAAGATGGGCGCGATTGGTGAGCGGGCCAACCAGCTGGCGCAGGCGAGCGACAACGAGGCCACGCGTGGCCTGCTGCAGGACTACTCGACCATCCAGGGCACAGGCGGGCCCATCCGCACGCCGCGCGCAGCACCCGAGGAGGACCGCGTGGCCAACGAGATCCGCAACATCCGTGCGCTGACCCAGACGCAGTCGTCGCTGCTGGGCGGCGAGAACACACCGCTGCGCGAGGGGTCTGGGTCCACCGGCTTTGAGACAGCCGCGCCGCGGAAGCAGGTCGTGGCGACGCCCAACCCCTTGGCAACACCACTACGGACAGGAGACGGTGCTGGCGGTAACGGAGTGCTCGCCACACCCCTGCGACCGGGCCAGACGCCACTACGTACGCCACGCGATGGGTTTGCGCTCAACGACGGCAGCAGCAGCAGTGGTGGTCAGACACCGGCTCAGCGCCAGCTCGCCCTCCAGGGTCAGCTGCAGAAGGGGCTCGCGTCGCTGCCCAAGCCCAAGGACACGGACTGGGAACTGGAATTGCCGGAACAAGCCGACGAGAACGATGAGAAAGCGACACGGACGGTCGAGCAGCAGGTGGAGGACGCCGCCGACCGCGACCGGCGGGCACGCGAGCACCAGGAGGCGCTGGCCGAGCTTGAGCGCAAGCGGCGGACACAGGTCATGCAGCGCAACCTGCCGCGGCCGACGACAGTGGACCTGGCAGCGCTGCTAGCGAGTGCCGCGAGCCTCGAGGACCCGGCTGAGGCGCTGGTGGCCAACGAGGCAGCGCTGCTCGTGGCCAATGACGCAGCCAAGTTCCCTCTCACTAAGGCGGTGGCACGGCCAACAACCACCTCGTCTCTCGAAACGATTGGTGATGACGACCTGGCCGAGGCGCGGCTGCAGGTGCTGCTCGAGGCCAAGAAGGCGCCACCACGCGACGTGGTCAACTTGACTTGGGACGGTCTTGTCCCAGCTGGTGGCGACAACGACAACACGACGGCATTGCTGCTCGGTCTCGGCTGCTACGATGATGACGACGAGGACGAGTCCATCTCCCTGCAGACAGCACTCGAGGTATGTTGACACCCCATCTTGTCTTTTATTCTACGTTTACATTGCTCACCTGCTAACTTGACAGACTGTCCGCGATGCCACACTCGCTTCGGCCGAAAAGGGTGCTAAGCTCGAGAAGAAGCTGACTGTGCACCTCGGCGGATACAAGCATCGCGCCGAGATGCTACGCAAGAAGATGGGCGAGGCGCACGGCGCGCTAGGGAAAGCAGAGGCGGCACTCAACGGCTTTGAGATTCTAGCCCGGTCCGAGGACCAGGCTTTGCAGCGGCGTTTGGCCGGGCTGCGCGACGAGGTCAGCTTCATCAGCCGGCGCGAACGTGAGGCCCAGGAGCTGTACCGGGCAAACCGGGAGGAGTTGCTGGCGCTGGGCGGGCGGCTTGCGACGAATGGCCACTAGGGGTGGAGATGGAGGACGTTTTGCAATCAGTTGTCAATATTCTCAGGCCTTATTTTGTAATTGTATTATATCTTTTAATCATTTGCGGGTTTAAAAAACTCGGTTTTACGGAGTAAGGCTTTTCTTTTGTTTCTTTTCATAGCAAGTGGCATCTTTACAACCTACGAACAAACCTTGTTGTAGGGTACAGATCTAAGAGGAACCTCGAGAGATAGTTTTTGAGAGTGATGTCTTGAGCGTGCATCTCTACGTTCATACGGCCACAGCATGGAGAGTATCAGGTCGGTGTCCTGCTCAAGAAAAGACCGGGCATCGTCGCCTCATCGCGTCCCTGAAACTGCCGAAACGGGACGTAACTCGCCTTTACTCGTCGTATACGAGGCCTAGATGCACTCTCCCTTTGATAAAGCTGTCTTGCGTTGACGGAACGTCGGTCCGATATGTCGAGGGCAGATATGAATGTCTCTGGTGGCTTCGCCTCTTTTTAGATTAAACACTGTTGGTGCTGTCGATGGGTACCTTCGACTGTTGCCGCTGTCGACATGTATCCCGTTCTTCCTAAACACTTGGTCGAATGTCCGAGCTTCTTGTTCATTCGACGAAGGCCTGGGTGGTCAAGTCGGCTTTTGTTTTTGTGCCAATCTGTTCATTTCGTCGTGATGTCGCTAGTAAGCCTTGTGTCTATGGGCAGTTCGCCTGGTCGGAGTGTCGTCAAGGTTGTCCATAGCTTGATTGGTATAGTCGTGTTGTGCTCTCGAAGTGTGCTGCGACCATTCCCGCAGTAGCTGTAGACTCGAATGATGACCTGTGTATTCTTTTGATATGTGGCGATAGCTGTCATCGTATTCCTTTCCTCGATGCCTTTGATATGTTGTGTCTCGTGATGGATGGTCATGGCATCCATATGTTATCGTCCGTTGTTGCGATGCCGTCTGCCGTCGATGATTGACCAATATTGAATGAAAACAAATTCAAAAAAAAAATCAAAGCATCTCACTCAACCGAGGACATGTCTTCGTTCTTATATCTACAGAAAGCGGCAGACAAGAGCACATTCTCATCGATTTCTACCATGCCTTGTGGCCCCTTTTTGTTGTTCTCCCATCGTATTTTCCCTTTTCATCCCCTTTCATCCTTTTTCCTCCTTCCTTTTTCAAACAGCCATTGCCCTCTTTCATCCTACGAGATACGTAGAGTCTGAGCAAGAAAAGGGAGCAAACACGGCTGCTATTTCGGAAAGTTTGAAAGCGAAAGGTGGCAAAAAACGACGGAAGAAGACGATGGAGATGCCATGCCACGTAGAGGCAAGACACATGGCAGAACGACAACTGCCTGAACAGCTTGGCTGAAGTTGGAAGAAGTTGGCTGAAGTAGAGGGTGTGAGAAATAGATCACGGCCCATCCATGATGGTTCTTGTGCCCTGGGAAAGGACTAACTACATATCCCAAGCCGGCATCAAGATTAGCCACAGCCTCTCACTTTTTTACGCTCTTCGCCTCTCATTTTACGCGGCGGCAAAGTCGACAAGCGTAGGATGTGTTCATGAAAATACTTCAGTTTATGAGAGCTTGTGGAAGGAGATGTTAATATTCCTGCTATATTTTAATTATAGTCTCTGCTTCGCCTGGTTTGAATTAAACAACTATAAACCGTGAGGCTCGTTGCATGTCGTGAATAGAAATATCACGATATCAAAATGACGATGCTTGAAAGGGGCTCTACCACAATCCGCCACGCTGTCACGACCACATCCGGTATCAACACCATTCCTGTAATAACCCGGCAACTCAAATATCAAATCATCTCAAATCGTCAGCCAAGAGTCTGTTCGTCTCAACAAGTCTCACCATGTCTTCCGTCTCGTCCTTTTAGCAATGCTCCCAAAGACAGCCTGTCCCTAGTTCCCTTCCAGAAGTTTATTTTGGTCCCCTCCTCTGCTCGTCGTCCCGTCGTCTCGTTCGTCTGTCCCAAACCAAGGTTCGTGCTCGACAGGACGAGTGCTACACAGTGCTTAATAAACACCGTCAAGATAGAGGAGGGGTGTACGATGTCGACGATAGCAAACGCCGGTCTGTACTAGCTATTCTGAAGCAGATGCACACAGAACTAGGTGGCAAGATCGACTTTGTTGCATGCTTCATGGTCCGGGGAAGCATGCACGGCAGGCATTCAGGGTCTTGTTTTTTTCTTCTTTTTTCTTGTGCCATCTACGACCGGATGAAGGAGAACAGATGTCCGGAAGAAACCCTAAATACAAACGGCCCCCAATGAGGCCAATGTGTCCGACACCCTCGCCCTTGGTCATGCACAATAATTTCTTTCTTTCAAGCTGATGCAGATGGACGGTCCCCAAAGAACAGAAAAACAACAAAAACTCAGGGAAGTTGGAAGGTAGCATGCAGATTATGCGATGGTGCATGCTCGACTACAAGGAAGATCCAGGGAGAGAGAAGAAAGAAAGGTGATAAAAGGAGGGTCGCAGCAGATGATGGCAAGTCAGTCCCATCCGTCAGGGCAGGCCGTTGCATTTCCGTGGCGATGCAAATGGACAGGACACAGGTCGGAAAGACCAAAAAATAGCAGACGACTGCAGGTGCTTGCACATGTGTACGGAGAAACCGGATGGTGGCAAGGACAAGGGCCGATGCAAGAGGAGGTGTTCAGAGAAAAGGTGTAGACACAGACGTCGTAGCATGCAAAGGGGATGCAAAGCAAGGACGAGACGCAGGGAACCGGGATCAAACAACGTCTACGCACGACACGACGGGCCGGTTCGACGATGACGGTGATGATGGAGGCGGAGGTTACAGTTCCAGGGAGAAGGGTTGATGCGAGTGTTTGGAAGAGTGCTCGAACGCAGCGAGATGGAGTGATGCGTGCAGCGACGGTCATACGGGGAACCCACATGGCGGCAGGGAGTAAGAAGAGGGAGTAGGTGTAGGCGTAGGTTTAGGTGAATGCGGTGAATATGCAGAGTCTGTGATCAAACGAGACAGATGAAGAAGGAAAAGCTTCCAGAACCTGTCTGTGCGATGCTCATCGGGAGAGAGGGTGTGTGAGTGGCACGTTGGCAAGGAACAGGGACCGAGACAAGGAGAGATGCAATGAGGAGACGCTGGTGTGAAATGCACTGCAGCCTCTTCCTTGAACATGCAAGGTACATCATGTAGGTGTGATGCGTTGTGACGCAAGACGACGACGGGATGGAACGATGATGGAACTGAATAGAGGGAGATGCAGAAGCAAGATAGGGGACAGCAAAAAGGCTAAATGCTGACTGGATGGCAAAAATCATGTTTTGATATGCAACCAGTTATGAAGAGGCAAAAAGAAGAAACTAAAGAGACAAAAGAGAGGAAAGAGGTGGCATAAGATACACAACTCAGTGAAATAACACAAGCAAGTTCGAAGACACGAATACAGGTGGTCGGGGCTATTCTTTCGAACAACGTATCCAGAGACGACCAAACCGTGGTTCGGTACCTCCACGTCTGAGAAGGCACGCAGGTATGGAGGGATGGTGGAAGGGATGGGGACGTATGGGGAAAAAGGACGAGACGAGACGAAGCCGTGGAAGCACCGTGGAAGCATACAAAGCCAATCGAAGGTAAGAACGAACTGGGTAGACCATGGGTCTTGTTCGTCGGCGTACTGGCCGATTTTAGCAGCCGCCCATGTCAAACCCTTGTCTGTTGAACACATAAAGAAAACGTCAGCAAGAGAAGAAAACATGGAACAGGAAACACAAGAGACAAGATCATGGTACCGGTTAACCGAGTCGAGGCAAAAAAAAAAAGAAACAGACGACAGCCACCATGGATCACGAAAAGATGGTGAAGAGAGGAAGAGGAGAAAGAAGAGACACGGCGAGCCCCGAAGATAGGAGAGAAGGAAAGATGGGGGAGATGACGGAGAGAGACGGGAGAGACCCAGGAGTTGGTCGACGGCGGCGTGGGAAGGATCAAGGGCAGTGGGAAGTGAGAGCCTGCAAAACGAGCACGACATGGAACCAGGAACCAGAAAACGGGAGACGTGCAGCAAAATGGCACTGTAGCATTAGCGGGCGGCTGGGCTGTAATTACAGAGAGAAAAAGACAGCAAACCCTCACGTATTTTGACTGAACAAGAGCGGAGGAGTGTACTCCCGGAGACGAAACATGAACGAATGCATTCCAGAAAATGAGAAGGACAAGATATGTACATAACGGTAGTATAGATTCTGTTTCTTTTAGTTTTGATACTTGCAATTGCTTGTTGTTTTGATTTGTTTGTTTTCTTATTCTTCCTCACTGAACTTCCTATTTGGGAATTAAGCTTAATAAGCGTCTTTGTCGTCTCCTTCATCCCTACTCACTCGATCTCACCGATTTGTCTTTATCTCCTGAAGTGCATCGATCTCTCATCGATGTGATGCCCTAGTCTAGCATCGACACCAAAATTCTCCGTTCACAACAAGGGGTGGTAGCGAAGCGAGACGAAAGGGGTGCTCCGTGCTCAATGCTGGTGCACAAGGGCATTTACGCAGTTGCGCACAGCGTGGGAAACAGGCAATCCGATTGGAACGGTTCTGCTGTTGCGATCCGAAGGAGCAACGATCGAACGAACCGGAGGGAGAGAAGATAGAAAATAAGGGAGCAAAAAGAAGGGATCGAAAGACAGGGGGCTCCCCGGAAAAGAGCGACGACCCCTGTTTCTCTCTGGCTGACAACTGAGGAAAGAAGCTGCGCAGAATAGAGAGAGAAAAGACTCAACGACGAACAATGAAGTCGTTCCAGGATGACGTCGATCACTCGTTTTGGACGCCGCCCACGTTGCAACAGCCGTGAGAACTTTGAACCGGCCAAACCTGTGGGCGATGAAACAATGAGGGGGGCAGTTGGGCAGTATGTCAAAACGCGGGATAAATTTGAGGTGCGCTATGGGGTTTTGTAGTGCGTAAAGCCCTCAGTACGCAGAAAATAAAATAATAGACGACATTTTCGCCTCATACAAACAGTATTGTTAAATATACTGTAGCCTTGAAAACACACAAAATATTGAAGGCAAAATGAAAACAGGAATAGACGAAGTTCTTCTGGTTTTCTTGTATAATATCATTTAGACTGGCCACCGCCAGGTCGAGATCGTTGAGCGACACGACTTGCCAAATGCAGTCCTTACACAGAAATGCAAACAGAGCCGGCTTGGCACAGGTCACGCAATGAGTTTGATCCACAGACAAGGGGGCCATGAGTAGGAACGAGTATGAACGAGAGGTCAACGTCGTGATCAAGGTACGACCAGCGATCAGAGATGACAAAGGCAACCTAAAGGGCTGACATACACTTTCATGCCCCTACAACATCCCCCACGTGCACATTTTTACACACGAGTCTTATCGCATCTGTTTTGCTTCTGTGGAGGAGCTGCGACTGGGATGCCAGGATCATCCCTATTGCGTGTTCTGGGGGAGGCACCCTGGGCGGCCTGGGGGACATACAACGAAGAACACACAAACGACAGTAGTGGTTCGCCAGGAGGCGAGAGGCGGGAGGTCCATTGCTGCTAAAACGTGGGACGTGTCAGACCATTTGATGGGCGCTGTCGCCATGCTGCTGAGTGGAGGGAAATAACAAGAGAAAAAGACAGGAATAGATGGAACTACAATGGGAATAGAACGAAAGAAGAAAAAGATGCGATCAAGAGCCATGTTGGCCATCTTGTGGTCTACGATTGATGTGGGGGAAACACAGCAAAAATGGAGAAGATGGGGAACATGGAGACGATAGACAGCCGTCTGGCCAGGACGCCTGGCCAGGACTGTTTCGTACGTGGGGAGATCACTGGATGGTTTCGGGACTGCTTTTAGTTGACAAAAGGTAAAATGGGCCGAGATAGGGGAAGCAAGTGACGGCGATGAGAATACAATGAAAATAATTCAAAGAAAATGTACGAAGACCAGAGAACACAGCGAGGCACTAGACCACCGGCATACAGAACCGCTGTTTACTTCGGTAATGCCGAAAGCCGCAGGTGACGGACAAGGCATTGCACGGCAGTGGGCCAGTTTGCGGAATGGCAAAAGGGAAGACCAGGAAGGCCCGGAGAGGGTGGTGCGGGTGTAGACCTGGGACGAATGGTCAGAAGAGAGATCAGGTGAGCAGCGAGCAAGGATGAAAAGAGTATGAGAGATTCCTGAAAGGATTTTGTGTTGGCAAAGCACCCAGAAGGCAGACACCAGAGGGACTGTCATGCGGAATAGAAGAGGATGCAAAGCGACGAGGATAGCACAGCAACGAGGCAAGCACATCAAGGGTGCTCAACATGGGGAGTCCCTGCCCCGGCAGTGCTCGTTCACCGTCAGCATCTGGCCAGGTCGGTGATCATGACGGACTCTACTTGAGAACGGGACAAAGTTTAAATGCATTGTGCAAATGAAATGAGTCGATAACTCTGCATAAGATTCGAAATTTTGTACTTTTATAGCACTATTTCGTACATTATTTGATTTTGATGCTTGCAGTTTCTTTGATGCTCACATTTTGATTTCACCTCCCCATTTAGTTTGTCTCGGTTCGTCCGGAAGCGACGGAATCGACGTCGAGGAAAATAGGAAAAAGGAAAAAGAAAAAGAAAAAGAAAACAACAGGGGCAGCACGCGTACACCAACAGGGAGTAACTTGCAGCACGCAAGGAAGCAAGTCCAGGGCGTTCAGGTGCACAGGTGCATAGGCGCCCACAGGACCAGCAAGGCTGGGTCTCATCTGGTGTATTCGGCCCTGATTGGGCTGGGATCATCATGCTGCGCAGGAATTAAAAAGTGAACGATGAAAGACGTGACAGGACTCGCTCGGCACCGAACCGACGGTATGGCAGCCGGCCAACACAGAACATCCACCACCACGAGCAAGATCGATCGACCCAGACCCTGAGCCAGAACCCTTTTAACTTTTACGTTCCTGTCCTCGCCTGACTCTGATTCGTCCTTGGCTGGCGACGGACACGTGCCGCACAGCCAAAGAGCATCCAAGTCTGGTTCTCGTAATGGCCTTTCCTTTCTTTTTTTACTCTATGGTCATTTTCTGCTTGTCATCCTTGTTTTTCTCTCATGTGCCCCCTCCTGCGTAATTATTTCCCCTCACGTTCCACGGCAGCGTCCTGGGAGAGGCAAGATTCTAGAAGCTTACTCTTCTCATTGTGCTGTAAGGTGAATAAATCAAAAGGGGAAAAGAAAGTACATTCACCTCGGGACCGTGCTGTAGCGTCTATGCCGGCGAGGGATCCCCTGTCTCCCTCTCTTGGGTGCTCTAGAACGGGAATTGCCGTTGCACTCCGCTGCTCCTTTGTTGCATTCTGCGGTCTGTCCCTCCGGCGCGACTCGAAGAGGAACGCAACGAATCTGTACGCTCTGACGTGCAAGTCAACGCTTACTCCTTCGGCACTCAGGCCAGTCGAGCCTTGCTGGAGAAGCACCGCCGCTCGCTTATGCAGGCCGCCTTGTCTGCTCTGTCCAGCCAGACTCGTCTGCCTTCTGTCCTCCTGACCGGGCAAGACAACTGCGACGCAAAGACGATCATAAGCCGTTGTGTACTTTCCTTATTCTGCTTTTCCATATTCTTAACGGCCCTATTCATGAACTCTCTCCTTCACTGCATTGGCTGCCCTGGCTGTCCTGGTTCAAGGTCACAGACCTTTTTTGTCTACCACCCTCCCATTGCTGCTTTTGTCTGTCCCATGTCCCTTGCTCCTGTCCACCTGGCCACTTTACTGCTGCGCAAATGTGCTGTATTGCCCTGGCTCTCGAGGCCTCCTCCTCGCTGTGCTTTCCTTTTTCTTCCTTCTTTTGTCAGCTCCATCCTATCCTCCCCAACAACTGGGCATCTGGAACCCGTTTCCACCTCAACCTCTGTCTTATTTCATGTGCACTATAGGCAATTTATGTTCCTGTTTTTTAATAGTTTTCTCGCCTCTGGCTCGGCCATCCCACAAGTCCGAGAAGGAGGGGAGGAGGGTGGACAGCCATCCACAACCAACAGCACCCACACCATTTTTCTTCTCGATCCTTTCAACACCGGCATTGCCTTTCATACTACACAAATTTAGAGTTATCTTTTGGGGTGCTGTTCCTTCCATTTCCCTCCACTTTCTTCGATGTCTTGTGTCATTTTGTTTTAACCGGCACGTGGGTCGCTGCCTTTTGGTTGTGTGCCCATCAAAATGGCATCCTCTTCTCGGGGCCTGGGTGTGCCTTGCCTTGGGCGCCTGACACGCAAGTCGAGAGGGCATGCACAACAAAAATTGAGAAGCTGCGACAGTAAAGTAAAATAAAGAAAGTGAAGAAAATAAAATCTCCGTTCCTCCGAATCCTCCTTTGTATTGAATTTTTATTTTTCAGAATGTCTCTTTCTTGTTTCGTTACTTACTTTCCGATCAACGTAACGATCCGAGAATTCGAGCGAGGGTCAATTGTGAGCGTGCATCTTGTCTACGCGCCAGTGTTTTCTTTCTTTTCCTTTTTTTTCTATTTTATTTTTGTCATTTTGTAAGACGGTCACTCCGCTGGTTTGACGCTCTCTCTGTCATCGTAGTCCATCCTATTACCGTTGATGCTTTCACGCCCCCTAATAAGTGAGCCGTTCGGTGTTCGAGATAGATTGCCCTGCACTTGTTGGTGCTTCTTTTCTCGCCTTGCCCTCTTCTTTATCACCCTCTCCTCTCTCCTGCCGCGTTCGTTTACGACGGATGGCCTGAGACCGGGTTTGGGGCGCTTTGGCCAACAAAACGGGTCATTGATTCTTTCTCCTCTTTAGACTTGCTCGGAAGTCGAAGAGTCGCCAAGATTGTGATTGATATACTTTGTGCTGTCAACTGTTAAGCACTGTTTCTTGATGGTCTGTTTCTTGACGGGCGGGCAGTCCCTGCCGGCGTTGCTTTGCTCGCATGTCTGTGCATAGCGCCACACGCCTGCAGGTACCACAAGTCCAGTGCGCTCAAAAGTGCATGGAACGGCTCTGCCGCAGACCTTTTCGAGCAGCTCAGACGAATGTGCCCTAACATCATCTTCACCCTTTTTTTCTTTCCTTTTTCTTCCCTGCGTGTTAGTGTGGCGTTTGTGAATCCGCGCCTTGTTCGGGATGTCACATTGGCCAGGTCCAGGGCTGCAGCCTTCAGCTTTTACATACTCGCAGCTCCCAGTAACATGACCTCACTGCAGCTGTCCGTATCTGGCAAGTCGCGTTAAAGGAAGAGTAACTGCTGCTGCGGAAAAAGCAAGCATGGAGACCAATCTCTTTCTGTAAAGCAGCATATATTCGTTCCAGCTTCGTTCTGGTATATGTCGTAATAGAAGGCAGCAACAGAAGGCAGTGCGAAGAACGACAGGATCATAGAAAAGTCCCGCAACACAACTCCTTTCAGGAAAGACGGGCCCTTCCCCGACCTCCTTCTTTCTCTCTTCCTCCTGACTTTATCGTGCGAAACAAACGACGAATGCAAGAATAAATTGTAGATTGCCGCAGAACGTCCACGAAACATTGGCAACTTTGACTGCCGGGCCCGTGGGCAAAAACGTGTTTTGTTGCTGGTTATTGTCATGTCGTCAATGCGGTTTTTTCTTGCATCTACAGTCTACCTTTCTTCGCTTCACGCTCGCCTTTTTCATCAAAATACAGCATCGCCAGCATCGCCCGCTCTGTCTATCGATATTGGGATGCAGTTGCTGTTCCGAATAGAGGCAAGCCGAAGTAAAAGAGAGAGAAAACGTCCGTTCTCAAGGGGTATCGTAGAAAATATGTTTCAACGAAACATGATTATTTGAACAAAATTTTGTTGACCTTCCGTGTGCTTTGTGTGATAACATGCGTATTCCGTACAGCGTATTTCCTTTCATCCTCATTTTGGCACTGCTGACCGCTGTCAGAATCAGAATGATGCCCGTCACAAGAACGCGCGCCCTCCCCCCCCCCTTCCCACCACCACGACATCTGCCACGTGGAAAGCGCTGGCGCATCGCACAGAGAGGCAAAAACAATGGGCTTGCAGGCCCCCAGGCCCCCAGGCCCGGTCTGGCCAAGCCAAGCCCTCCCAAGCCCAAGCTATAACGGCCGGACAAGGGTTGTCGTTGGGTGCATGCACGGTATGGGTGAGGGGCAAAGGCACGCGCCGCAAAAAGGCCGAACGAGCGAAAGCTGCATCACTCTGCAGCCAGGGGCTTCTCCGTACGTTGTGTGCAGACGGTAAGACTTGCAGTGAGAGCATACACTTGTCCAGTCCAAACAACACAAGACACACAGCAGAAACGCATCTCAGGGTCGCCCGTCTCTTACAGACGGCCTGCTGCTCCCTGGACGGCTGCGGTCGGGTGCTTCTGAGACGAAAAAGGCAAGGCACGCACAGGCTCCAGACGGGGTCGTTTCCAGGAAGGAGCGGGCACCCACCTCACCTGGGGCAGACCCTACATCAGAGACGGGGCAGGGAAAGTCGGTGAGCTGACCTGGAATTTTACCGCAGGTCTGATCGTGCCTACCTGCTTTCTTCTTGTCACGATATGCTCTTTCCTTTTTTACTTTGCCATGTCTTTGGCCTCGCTCTCGCCCTCCTTTGCTCCTTCCTTGCCCTCCCTGTGGATACAATTTCTCCGTCAAACTTGTCGTTCTTGCGGGGTGCCTCCTTCCTAAAAGGGGGACGCCCCATCGGCCTAGCGCGTCGTTCTGTAGTGTGCCCAAACGTGTTAGTGGGGGAGTTTCGGTCCGACGACCGTCGCTCTGTTGCGTGCGAAATAGATTGGCGCTAGCCCACGTTTCTCCAGCGGGGGTTGGTTGGAGAAAAGTTGAGAGGAAAGAGCAGATGAGAGAAAAAAGGGTGGAGCACCTCCTGGGCTCGGTACTTGCAAACCATCTTGTCCCGAGGTGCAACGCATCGTGCGGCGAGTAGGACACACACTGTGCAGAATCTACTACAGCACCCTGTATTCGCGCTCTTTCTCGAGCGACAGCCGCCTGTAGCCAGCCAAGAAAGAGGGAGCTTTGAACAGCAAAGTAAACAGACTTGGAAAAGTATGAGAAAGCAACTCGAAAACGTACAATAAAACAGCATCAACAACATCAACGACAGAAGTGTATCTGCCGCGAGTTACTTATTAAGCACCCAAAAAAGGAGGCTCTTCCACCGTTGCCTCCTCCTCTCAATCTACCGATGCTGGGAAACAGACAACAAGGCTTGATCTCTCCGATGCCCGCGGGAGTCAAAGCGTGCGTAAAAGGAATGAGGAATTAACTACATACAAGTATGAATGAGTCTAGAAATTGAGTAAAAACACAGTGTCGTCCAGATTGCCATGCTTGCATGCACTATCAACAAACGACGGGCCCCAACGTGGGCGGCTCGTGTTCCAAGAACAGGGCATCTGGGTTGATCGCGAGAGTGATAGTAGCAGTGGTCTGGGAGCCTCTGTCTTCGAGACAGGCAGTTTGCCTTATTTTTTTTTACGCTGAATTATTTTCTCGAATTGCAATGCCATTCACATATCTTCGTTTCTTCTTTTATTTTAATTTATTTTACTTGCCATGACCACCCCACCTTCATATCTTGTTTATATTTGTCTTGGCACAGTTATCTGTTATTGCTCCTTCTTCCTGCCCCTCTGGCCCAAGCATCACACTCGATATGAACGGCCCTCCCCGTTTGACCCCTTTGGGCCTCTACTCTCTCTTCGGCGCATTCTCAGCCACTTTCTTCTCTGTGTCTTTCTGTTTCGTTTCAACAATCCAGCATCGCCTAGATTGCACTGCGTCTGACAGCGGTCACCCCTGTTCTGCCCTGTGCCTTTCTCTTTTCTCTTTTCTCTTTTCTCTTTTCTCTGGCCTCTTCGCCTCTTTCTCGGCCGTTATTTGCTTCTTTAATGGTGTGTAGCTTGTTTGCATTGAGTGTCTTTTGACCTTCTTTCTTTCCTCTCTCGTCTTGCTCGCCTACCGATGAGGCTGGTCCAGTCAGCGCTTGTGCGTGTTCTCCACCAGCATCATGTTATTTGCTGTTGAGTTCGGACAGCACCAAAGACGATGGCCTTGGCAGCTTATGCACGTATACAAGTCGAGAGATGCTGCAAAACTCTTCGAGGATATGCAGTGACAAGGCTGCTACATAATCTCTTTTGCGTACGACAGGTTTGTACTCCGTATTTCACGCTCCACTTCCATGCATGGCTGGGGAAACCAGAGAAAGAGTGTCCAGACACCGGACCGCTGTGCATTTGCTTTGCCTCCTCCTTTAGGACTTCAATGTTGAGTTGTTGGCAGAAATTCGCAGAGGAGATGCCATGCGCTGCACACTGCGACGTTGGGCCACTGTGCAGCCACTGCGACGCTGGGAAGGCTCCAGCCCGGCTCCGAGAAACAAGACGAGAAATCCGGGGGGGTTTCAAAGAGGCAACGACCCTCATGCATGATTCCCCTTCCTTTCCATGATTGACAAACCTTTGACGAAAGAGAGCAGAGGCAACCAAAAGTACACCGATGTTTTCCTTGACATCCTTTTCGTTCCATTTTCTCTTCTCTCTGCCCCTACGCCGACCTTCTCTTTCTCACTCTTGACAATGACTTCAGATGAGCCAAATAAGAATCCGGCCGGTCTTTACGCTTGCCAACAAAATACGGCGATGCCGTCAGGCGAACGGTAGTGATGTACGTCTGATTCTTCTTGCGCTCTTTCTGCTGTTGACCATTTTGCTGTGCCTCTTTTTGCTTATCCAATTTGCATTCTCAGCTCCTGACTTTTTACGCCATGCGTCGTTCACACACCTGCACATCATATTGTCGCAGATTGGCCCTTAGCTTCCGTGTTTCTTCACCTCCAATAAGGGCATAAACAGTAAGTCGGTAGAAACGGGGTCTCGGCTCTCTCTCGCAGACGGCCTGTTGTTCCTTTCCTCTTACTCCGTACCTTACCTTACCTTCCACGAATCCTCCGTAGGACATCTTAATTTTCTATCCTCCGTCTTCTCCGTCTACTCTGTACCTTTTATTTTGTTTCCGACCATCAATCTCAGACGGCCACTCTTCTATGGTGTCTTTATTTTTATTGTCCTCCTCAGATTGTCTTCAATCTTCACTTCTGATTAATCGCGTCTTTTCTGCGTTCTCAATTCTTACCAGCCCTCTTTAAACGTTCTTTTTTGCGTCCGGCGTCTCACCACCCGATATATAGGGGGTCGCCACGTTTGCTTCTATTGACAGGGGTGTCTCTCTTCTGTCTTGTTTGTATGTGGACTGTATGTTGTATTTTTGTCGTGACATCCACTGTTTTCTATTCTGTCTATTTTCTCTTGTATTTCAAGAGTCTATACTTACTGTGAACCATCTGCCATCTGCCATTTGCCATCTGCCAATTTTTGAGTCAGATGATGCATCTTTATTCTTATGATCACGGCCCTCAAAGCTGCTGTTACATTTTGTTGCCTTGCATCAAGGCCAGGCCAGGCCTGGCCTTGCACTGCAATCTACTTCCGTAGAATAAATAAAAGAAACACAATCTCACGCGCCGGATCCATCCACGTTCCTCCGAGTGATATACAATAAGCCCATTCAAGTTTCTTACACCCTCTTTTTTCTTCCTTCTCGTTCTACTCCCATTGACTCAGTGTGGCCACTTCTCATATGATCGGCGACAACTGTTGTGCTATTTTGTCTTTTAACACTATATGTTTTCTTCTTATTCTTTTCTCCCCTCTCCTCTTTCTCTCACCCTCACTCAGTTGTTGCCTCGCCTCCCGTACCGCTGGTCGTGAGTGGTCCACCCAACCTCCCCTCCCTCCCCATTTGCCTCCAATATAAATGCGATAGCATTTCGATATTGCCCTCCTTCAACAGGAGAGACCAAAAAACTGAGCAATGCTTTGGTACAACAATAACAAAGCAAAAAGAATGCCGCCCATGTTTGCGCATGCAGGCACGCCAAGACTTCCAAGCTGTTCAGAAGAGGCCCGTACCTTTTCTGTGCCTCTCCGTGCTTCTGCGTTCCTTTGCACCCATTGTACTCTCCCTCTTCGCCTTGCATCCGTTGGTCCATTTGGCACTTCGCGCGCTCTCCTCCGCGGGCAATCTAAATTTCAGGTTTATGTTCATTTTTTCTCTCTCTTTATTTATTCTGCTTCCTCTTTTACGTTTGTTGGAACCGACATCGACCTCTACCGCGTTTTTTGTGTTGTCTGTTCAGACTTGCAGCAGATGTCTGCGTGGCCAACACCGCACAGTCTGCACAGTGCGCTGCCCACAACCACCTGCCAAAATGACACGCCCCCCTCTACATTTTTCTCCACTCGCGACTCCACCACTCCAATCCACTCTGCTGTCCTCGCCGCCTTCTCCGCTTGCAGGACAAAGAACGGGGAGAGCTCACGGCAGAAGGACACACGAAAAAAAGAGGTGCAATTGTACGAGTACGGAGTCAAAAGAGGACGAGAGAGGCAAATCCCGCCCAACCCCGCCATGCAAAAAGGATCTTGTGCCTACGTCTTGTACCTGCTGTCGTATGCCGTCGCCGTTCCTCTTGACGTCCAAATCGACGTCGTACACCTAAAGAAAGTGCTAAGAGCGCGCATCGTGACAAGTCTGGTTCGGGCAAGAGGAAGAATGACACCGAGAAGGACGTCGCAGTCGATCGTTCAGGAAGACAGCTCTCTCACTCTCTCACGCACTCTCTCCTTCGCTCTTTCCCCTTTTCTGACAACGGACCCTCTCCATCGTAGTTTCTTCCCCTTCCAACATCTCCACACCCCGGGCCCCTTCTTCCTCATATCCATTTGCTCCTTCCTTCTCCCAGCTCTTGCACTCTCCCCCCTCTTTCCTCCACCTTTTCCTCCATTTTTTTTTCTCGTTCGCACCTTCCCCTCCATTCCTTCCAACGAGCATTTTCTCTGTGCCGCCCCGTTCACTCTTCACCACCCGCGGCGATCCTCCTCCTTCTCCCTCTCTTCTGTCTCCCTTCCATCCTCGTTTCGTCTCTTTCTCTCCCTCACGGTCTCGCCCACCTCACCTCTCGGGCGCGCCCCCCGTTTGTTTGGGCGTCGGTTCATGCTGGCCTCTGGCTCGGCCGCCACTGCATTATGCGCATGCCATCCGAGTCTATTTCTGGTTGCCTGTCCTGTTCTCTTTCTCGTTCTTGTTTCCCATTCTCTCCGTCTACGCCCACCCTCTCGGCCTCTTGCTCGCCCATCATCCGTCGCGCTCTTCCCCACACGCGACAGCTGCTGCTCGGTCCGTCCAAGTACCGCCTGACCGTCCACTGATAGGGCGGGATTGGTAGACTCACTGGCCTGGCCAGACAGGCACATCTACCCATCGTCTTTACGCGATCGCGCCACCTAAACAATCTATTTCTTCTTCACTCTGTACACCCCTCCCACCCCATATGTGCCTTGTCATATACAACCTCCTGCCGCCTGCCCGCCTCCGCTGCCAAGACTGCGTGACGAACGAGCGTGCATATGGTTTTGTATGAACGACGACGAGTCGGCGTCGCGCGCGAGAGGAGGCGGCCTGGCCACGAGATTTTGGATTCAGGACTAGGGTTGTGAGGAGGGAGGCGACCCGAGAAACAGAACACGGTAGACAGCGACGACAAGAGCGAAAGCGGAAGCAGAACAAGACATCTCCAACAGCCAAGACACGACGACAACGCAACAAACACATAATCTATCACGGAGACAAGCAAAGAAGAAGAAACTCGAGCATAAACGAAAGACACAAACCAAGAACAAACAGGAAAGAATCAAGAAAGGCTGGACCTGGCCTCGACTTGCCACACGACGATCCAAGGAACGATAGCAACACCCTCAACAACGACAGAAACCATCAGACAAACAGGTCCGACAGACACAGACATCCCATATTGCGAGGCCACCCCTCCCCGATAGATGATACCGTGGGCCCCCTTGCTCGACCTCACCCTCCTCGCTCCCGTGGCTCAAAGCTTCACCCCGTTGCACAGCTACTGATCGCCCACCCTTGTCAACTGTTGTCTTTTTTATTTATTTTATTCTTCTTATTCGTTCTATACTTTTCATTCTTCGGTTTTCTCTACTCCTATATTCTTTTATTCTTTTATTCTTCTATTCTTTTATTCTTTTATTCCTTTACTTTTCTCCCTGCGTTGCTATCCCCTGTCATTATCTGTTATTCTCCATACCGTTTTATTCTTCTTCCCACCGCGACGACCGTTCCTCGTCTCGTTATATTTATCATCGCGAACCCCCTTCGAGCATCTCGACTTCTTGTCTTTCTTCTCTCCTCTCATCTTCACTCTCCTTGCTTTCTTGACTTTGTCGTCTACCTTCGTTTATATCGACTCCTCGTCCCTGTTGCTGGAGCTTCACCCAACTGCCATCACTCGTTTGAAGTTGGCCCAACGTCTCTTTCTGTTTCTTTAGCTTATACTCGACTTTATTCTTTTCTCTTGCTACCTACTCGACCTCTCACCTCTCAGACCTCCCATCTAACATCTCGCCATGTTGTCTAATCCGCTCCACCGCTTTTCTCCCTACCACACCATCCCCACCACCACTCTGCTCTCCAACGGCCATGTCCCGACCGCCCACATGCACGCCTCCGGCATGGACGCCCTGGCCCAGGGCTCGCACTACGCCCTGCAACAGCTGCAGCAGCATGTCGGCGTCCACAACCCGCACAACCCGCACGGCAACCCACACCTCGCTCGCCCGGGCCACGGTCAACAGGTGAAGCACCGCCAGAACCCGTACGGACCCGCACGCGGTGGTAGTGCAGCCGGGCCCATCCGCCGCCGCATCAGCCGTGCCTGCGACCAGTGCAACCAGCTGCGCACTAAGTGCGACGGCCAGCACCCTTGCGCCCACTGCATTGGTAGGTCTCCCTCTCAGTTCCCCTCTGTTTTTTTTTTCTCTTGGAATCTCACTCCCGCTAACGATCAGAATTTGGACTGGGTTGCGAGTACATCCGCGAGCGCAAGAAGCGCGGTAAGGCTTCGCGCAAGGATTTGGCTCAGCAGGCAGCAGCACAGGCGGCGGCAGCAGCGCAGGGTAAAGGAGATGGAAATGGGGAGGATCAAGGCGAGGTCAAGGCCGCCCACAGCAGCACCGCCAGCAACGATGGCCATCCACAGAGCGCCAACGACAAGCTGATGAGTGACCTCGCCGAGGACGCCATGCAGCGGAGCCAGCGCACCGGCAGCATAGACAGCCTCAGCGACATGGCTAGCGGCGACATACATCACCACCACATGGACCAGCAGCAGCACCATCAACAGCAGCACCCGCACCACCTCGACGGCTCGGCAAGCAGCCTCGACCTCAACGGCTACGGCGTCTCTGCTACGGCCATGCACAACCCTTACGAACGCCAGCAGCAGCAGCAGCAGCAGCAACACCAGCAGGCCCAGGCCGCTGCGGCCGCGGCCGCTGCTGCCGCGATGGGCGCCGGTCACCACGTCCCGCACACGCCATATGCGCAGTCGCAGGCCACCATGTCTAGCTACCCGGAGCTGCCCTACGCGCTGCAGACGCAGAGCCCGACCGGCTACTCTACCAACGCCAGCAGCTTTCGCATGGGCACGAGTCCGCTGAGTGCCTACCCGATGGCCGGCGACGCTGGATCGCCGCCGTGGATGACTATGTCCTCGCCACCACCACCGCAGCACCAGCCGTATCACCCGCAGCAGCAGCAGCAGCAGCAGCAGCATGCGCAGGTGCAGGCCCAGCAGCAGCACCAGGCCCAGCAGCAGCAGCAACAGCAGCAACATAACGCCGCTGCACAGATGCACGGTCTGCAGAACATGCATGGTATGCACAGCATGCACAACATGCACCCAGCCCTGGCTGGTGCGACAGGTGTCGGCATGGGCAGTCTCGGCGGTCTGGCATCAGGCATGTCCCCTTCGTCCATGAGCGGACCTCTAGCCGGCCACCACCCTCACCACCACGACCCGCACAGCCAACATCAGCACCAACATCAGCACCAGCACCACCTGATGCCCAGCAGTTACAACCCCGCGCAGCTGCGCTACCCCGTGCTCGAGCCGCTCGTGCCACACCTAGCTGGCATCGTGCCGCTCACGCTCGCCTGCGACCTCATCGACCTGTACTTTGCCAGCTCGTCGTCCGCCCAGATGCACCCCATGTCACCCTATGTCCTAGGCTTCGTCTTCCGCAAGCGCTCGTTCCTGCACCCTACCAAGCCGCGTGCCTGCCAGCCCGCGCTGCTCGCCAGCATGCTATGGGTCGCCGCTCAGACCAGCGATGCCTCCTTCCTAACCAGCGTGCCCTCGGCCCGCGGCAAGATCTGCCAGAAGCTGCTCGAGCTGACGGTTGGCTTGTTGAAGCCACTCATCCACACACCGTCTAATGGTGCCGGCCGTGGCGATGCGGGCAACGGCAACGATATGCACATCCACGACGACGACATCCACCATACCGGCGACAACGTGGACGAGAGCATGCAAGCTACTGGCATGGATAGCCCCGTCTTTGACGGCGTGTCTCTCGGCGGGCTGGGCGTGGCCATGCCAGGATCCATCAGCATGGAGGCCGCACTGGCCCATGCGACCATGGACACGGTCAACGCCGTCGTCAATGCCGCCAATGCTAACGGGAATGCCAATGGCAGCACAAATGGTAACGTCAACGGAAACACCAGCGGCGGTGCATTCGGTGCTGCCGGTACCATCGACGATGTCGTCACGTACATTCACCTGGCCACCGTCGTGTCTGCCAGCGAGTACAAGGGCGCTAGTTTGCGTTGGTGGAACGCTGCCTGGTCGCTGGCGCGCGAGCTGAAGCTCGGCCGTGAACTACCGCCGCATGCCACGTCCGCCCCGACCCAGACGCAAGAAAACCAGCCAGAACAGGGTCAACAGACAGAGGCCCGGGCACGCCAGCACAACCGTGCGACCCGCGACATGGATGCCGACGGCGACGAGGAGGACGAGGGTGAGAACGGCCTGATGAGCATGAACGGCATCGACGGCATGGACGGCATTGGGAGCATGGATGGCATGGACGGCATTGAGGCCATCGACGACAGCCTAGACGGCGGTGTGGCTGCAGCATCAAATGCAGCCAACCCTGTTCCCGTCCATGTCATCTCCGATGAGGAGCGCGAAGAACGCCGCCGCATCTGGTGGCTCGTCTACATTGTCGACCGCCACCTGGCACTGTGCTACAACCGCCCGCTATTTCTGCTGGACATTGAGTGCGACGGCTTACAACGGCCTATGGACGACACTGATTGGCAGAACGGCGAGTTCAAGGATGCATCGGGCAGCGACGGCAAGGGTGAGACGGATGACAACGCGGAGAACGCGGACGACCTAAACAACCCGGATCCCAGTCTTACTATTGTCGGCAGTGAAGAAGACGCCAAGCCGACTATGGTGGGCGACAAGGATGGTCAGAACGGCAAGACGGCAACCAACGGCCACCGCATCCACCGTGGACCTACGTTTGAGTGCAGCGGCCACAGCATCTACGGCTACTTCCTGCCGCTCATGACCATCCTCGGCGAGATCGTCGACCTGCACCACGCACGTAACCACCCGCGCTTCGGCCTCGGCTTCCGCACCTCCCAGGAGTGGGACGCCCAGATCTCCGAGATCACGCGCCACCTGGCCATCTACGAGCAGAGCCTCAAGGCCTTTGAGCACCGTACCCTGAGCCCGTCAGCGCTCGTCACCGCCAACGAGGAGCAGGCTGCTGCCGCCATCGCTGCCGCCGATGCTAGCAACGCCGCTGCAGATGCCAACACCAAGAACAGCCAGAGCAACATAAACGCCGGCAATACCGTCGGTGTCAATGTCGCCGGTCGTGCCGCCGGTCGTGCCGCCTCAGCACCCCAGGATGCTGGCACGCCGTCGGTCCGCAGCGTGCACTCGGTCCACTCTGACCACTCGACCCCACTCCCCACGACCTCCTCGGTTGTCGTACCCATGACCTCGGCCGCCGGGCCCCTCACACGCATGACCGAGCTCGACATCCAGACGCGCATTGTCGTCGCCTACGGCACACACGTCATGCACGTCCTTCACATCCTGCTCGCCGGCAAATGGGACCCTGTCAACCTTCTCGACGACAATGACCTGTGGATCAGCTCGCAGGGCTTCATCACGGCCACGGGCCACGCCGTTTCGGCCGCCGAGGCCATTAGCAGCATTCTTGATTATGACCCGGGCCTGGAGTTCATGCCCTTTTTCTTCGGCATCTACCTGCTGCAAGGCTCTTTCTTGCTGTTGCTCATTGCCGACAAGCTGCAGCTCGAGGCCAGCACCAGCGTCGTCCGCGCCTGTGAGACCATCATCCGTGCCCACGAGGCCTGCGTCGTCACCCTCAACACCGAGTACCAGCGCAACTTCTCGCGTGTCATGCGCAGCGCTCTAGCGCAGGTGCGCGGCCGGGTCCCCGAGGACCTGGGCGAGCAGCACATGCGCCGCCGCGAGCTGCTAGCGCTCTACCGCTGGACAGGCGACGGTACCGGCCTAGCCTTGTAATGGGGCAGGGACTACGCCTCTCACATATTTTCCCCCTTTATTTGTTTCACATATTTGCACCGCTTTAGAGTTGGATACGGTTTTACAGGAAAAAGACGGATGGACGACGGCAGGCGTTTTTTTATTTATGTTCTCATGCCTGTTTTTTACTTGCGTTTGTTTTAACTGTCTGGGCGTGCTGCAACGAACCAAAATATGGAAAGCACACACACGAGAGACGACCTATTATTATGCAACAACACAAACAACGGAAGGGGATGGGCTGGCAGCTTTTGCTCTTACTTTCTTTTACTGTTGACGGGCAGCGGTAATGTTTGGATTACTACGTTCATGCTTGCTTGTTACTTCATTCTGCTTCTCTTCCAATTCAGCATGCCATTGGGGTCTGCAAAGTAAATTTGAAAATTCTTAAAAATTCAAAGCAGACGTTTTATTTTAATCCGTTTTTGAACCCTTACCAATTCTTTAATCTCATCTCATCAACAGTGCATCGTACCACCTCAACAAGGTCCGGCTCGGGGGATTGTGTGAGCTGCCTCCCCCGAGCGGGCCGGGGAAGGTCCTATCTTAACACTGGGGCCTTCTGGCCGGAAGCCTCTTCAGTATTTCTCCGAAGGTTGTGCAGCTACCATTGTTCGCTTAACAAAAGGCGATCTGCTTTTATCCCTAATTTCGATGTTTGTTGGTTTTGCAACGATCGGATCAGCCCGCGGCGAAATGGGGCGCGTCTTCTCATTTGTAAGTTCGCGGTTTTGATCTACTCTCTCGTGTAGACTTCAGCTACATGAATGAATAATGACATGACAATACCTCGTTTTATTTGTCCGGATGAGGGCCGCAAAGTGGCCGAACACAGAACCCGAAGAAAAAAATGGCGCGGCGTAATACGGCCACGTCGATGTGTGCGGATTGTCGGTTCTAGGTCTTGGTCTCAGTTCTCCTTCTACATATCAATTTTTTTTTTCAACTCTGCTCGACGAAATCACCCCTCCACCTTCCCCCCCGGCTCTTCATTTTCTCTTGTTGCACGAGCCGTGCACCCGGGAAGCCGTGTGTGACCTTGGCCGTTGTCTTTCCTTTTTCGTTTTTCCTTCCTTTTCTGTTATCCACCCACCACCCACCAATACTTGTGCTACAATCCCTTCCTGCCTGTCGCCTTGTCACTTTATAAACAGGGTGGCACAGCATCCATCGAGATGTCGTACACAGGAATGAGGAACAAGAAGAATGGGTAGAGTGCCGCAATGGGGTTACCGGAAGACTTCAGACCCGGACGACCAACGAGAACAACGAGCAACCAACGGCGAACGGCCAACGACAACGAACAGGAAAAGACTGGTCACCTGCCAGTGCGCTGCAACACCATAAGTTGGTTTAAGCGCCTCTTTGCCAACGTTGGGCTGACCAGAATCACGCCTTTCGTGTGATCCTTCTCAGTTAGTATGATTCGATCTACTCCTAGTACGGTTCATCCATACGATAATCTCGTGCCTTTCTTTAAGAGTCATCGATTAAATAAGAAGACGTAGAGGGACAGCAATCAAAGTCGTCAAAGTGAAAATACCAGTTGCATTGTCTTGTCTTGCCCGAGTACCTTTGCCTATTCCGGTTCATATTTCGAGCCTTGTTTCCTATTCCTATTCCATTTTCCTGTTGTCCATTTTCCTGATTCCGATCCGTGTCCCAGGTTCCGTCGCATTTCAATTTTTCCCTTTAAGGTCAACCTAAATGCTCTTCAAATTCCAAGTACAAAAGTCACCGCAGTGCAAACAAAATCGTTTCGCCAAAGCGCCAAGTTTACTGCAGCAGCGGTTAGTATCATCTATGCATGTATTGACAAGGAAGGGTAGAGGAGACACGCACATCAATGCACTCTATGTGCAATCTAACGCCTCTTCCCATAGCATCCTCGTCTTCCTCACATCGAGTCCAGGCACGGTCCGCAGACCTTGAGCTGGCAGAGCTGGCACTCGTAGACGGCAAACAGGTCGTCCATCATGCAGCAGCTGCACTGGAACTTAAGGTAGCTGTTGTCGGACTTGATGTAGACAAAGTAGTGGTGGCAGGTCTTAGGATTAGACATGATGGCGGTTGTGAGGGGTGTGGTGAGGGTGGAAGATAAGACGAGTGAAATAGGGATAGCAATGAGATGGTGAAAACAGAACAGAAGTTCTAGAGGATGTTCGTTTGTAGAAAACAAGAGAAGATGAAAGAGACGTGAGAAAGGAGGATAAAAAGAGGGACCGGGGGCAACATATATTGCAAAAGGTCTTCGACGTTCAGTGATAAAGAGGAGATCGAAGGAAACAACAGTCCAATTTCTGTCCTTCCCTTTTTGTGAAGCCTCTGCCAGCGTTGATGTTAGAAAAGCTACAAAAACGGAACTTTTGTATTTTATGAAAACCCAACGACCCAGATGGGGGATCTTTTGATTCTCCGTGTACTTACTCTTCTCGATAGGTGTGTGGCGATGTGTGTTGTGCGAGGTGTGTGTGTGAGGTGCAAGGTGTGCAAGGTATGAGGTGGTACTGAGCCTGATGTTGGAAGGTTCTGTCGGCGGGTTGGGTGTGTGTGGATTTGTTTGTCGGATCTTTGTGTTGCACAAAACGAAAAGAACAATGCAATGTGAGGCAATGTACAAAAGTGCGTTGATAAAGGGAAATGGACACAATAGAGGGACCGAGAAGACGTGAGAATGAAAAAACTTGGGAAACAGGCCACTCTTTATATTCCGAGGCAAGGCTGGGGCTGGCAACGGGACGAGACGGCAGTGGGCCTCGTTTATCTTGGATTGTCTCGAAGACCGCCGGAGAACAGACAGCAAAAAATAACGTGAGAGAGGTGAGCGAAAACGGAACACGCCGGTCCCAAGAAAACGTCTGATCCAGGAGAGTACGACGACGGGGGGAGAGACGGAATAGTTGGTGCTCTCGTACAAGTTACGGAGTAGACTCGTACTTGTGCTCGTCTTGGTTGGCCGTGGTTGTGGTTTGGTTGTGGTCCCGGCTTTGGTTGCGGCAGTGGTGGTCTCAATGGTGGTGGGCTGCTGTCGTTCCAGGGATACCGCGGCTTCGGAGGGTTTCCAGTAGTTCACAAAGAACGGTGGCGATGACAAGCCGGTCAGGGAACAAGGCACGGGTCAAGGCAGTTGGTGGGCCGCGCAGGAGGAGAAAAAGGAGGCTGATAGACGGTTCCAAGGCGTGTGCATCTGTGCGAACGTTGGGTTGTGCGAGGTGGTGTGCAGACGTTGGAGTGTACGGTGTGCAGAGGAAGAAAAAAAAAAAAAAAAAAAAAAAAAAAAACCAGTAAAATAAAACAAAGATTAATGAGAAAAAGAAATGTCAAAGAACTCAACTTTCCTCAGATGGCATATCCCAGTACCGGGTATACATGTGCAACGGTTGCCGGCGTCCTTTTCCCCTTTTACAGGCACGTCTGCCACTTCTGGCCTCTCTTACATTCGTACTACGTGCACTCGTAGAACCTGGGCTGTCTGCACCGGCCGCATGACGGACAAGAACAAGGCCGGGGGGACGAAGCCGCTTTGCTCAGCTGACCCTCATAGGAGGTCTGGGCTTGGGGCGAGGGTGTCGACGAGCTGGGGCTGGAACTGGAGTCGAGAGCCGGGAGCTGGGAACTAGGAACTGGGAACTGGGTACGAGGCGAGCCCTGGTTCGGCGTGTTTTGTTTCTTTTGTTTCTGGGAACGGTTGACAGAGACAGGGCAAGACTGGTTCAGAATAGGGGAAGGTGAGAGTAGGAGAATGAAGACGTGGGAAAGATGTGGGAGGACAGTGTGAGAGGTGGGAGGAGGAAAAGAAAGAAGAGGATGGGTCAGGATAGAAAACTAAAGATCAGGAGAGACACAAAGTGGACAGGGCAAAGTACTTTTGGGAAACGGGTCAGTCTGGGACGACAGAGGTCGAGAGTGCGGTACCCTAATCGAAGAGGGCGCCTCGAGACGAAAAAGAAAAGACTAGGAAAAGACGAAGAAGGGAAGAGGCAGAGGCAGAGGAAGACAAAAAAGAAAACAGAGCTCAGCACCCAAAAGACAAAACGCCCAAAGACGAAAAGCCCAAAAGGAGCAACGACTAAGCGGATGGGGGGAAAAGAAAACAAGCGCCCAGGGATGGACTTTGTCAAGTTGCTTGCACCAATGCCCCATGGGCCGGCAGCGTTTGGTTTTGCCTAGTGCCGGACCATGACAGAACGAGACCAGAGCACAGAACGCAGTAAGTACATAGAAATGGGGCCGGGGTTATAGAGTACTTGTTTTACACGTATCTTATGGGCAATAACACGAAAAACCGTGTAAGTCCTTACATGTATCTTACGTCGTAATTACACCCCTCTGGCCTTCTGCAGGTGAGCCTCTTTTTTCTTTTTTTTCTTCTTTTTTTATCATTTCCATCCTTCCTTCTTTCCTTTTTTCGCTTTTCTCTTTTTTCTTTATTTTCTTTATTTTTCTTCTTTTCTCTTGATTTATTTCTTTTCCCGTCCCATGCACGCTTTGTCCTTGCTCACCGTCTTCACCTTGCCTCGGCGGTTCCTCCGGCCGTCCCTGGTATCGTCGTCCGCGCCTCTGACCCCCATCCCTTCCTCTTTAGGCATCGGCCTACGAGTTTGCACCTTTGCTCAGACCAGGTCCCTGGGCATCCTGGTGCCACTGCCTCCACCGCCTGTCTCTAAGCACAAGGACAGGTATTTGTACGCAGGGCATGTTCACTGTTTTATTTTACTTTTTTCTAATCTTTCTGTTTCCTCTTCTTCTATTCTAACCGACGCGGTCAGTGAGTTCACTTGGCAGAACACTAACGACCCTTAGCGTTGATCGACGGCACTTGGAGGGGGGTGTTCAGTACCTGAGACAGGCACACACACGAACACACGCACTCATGAGCATCATGCAAAACGACCAGGTAGGTTCGTCGGAGACAAAGAGGACGCTCGGACTGGGCTGTGAACGGACTGGGACGTGTCAAATGGAAGAAGCTGAAAGAAGACAGGAAGAAGAAAAAGAACAGAAAAAGAAGTCAGCCCCAGACCGATGATCTCAACGAGTTTTCCTGGTCGTTGGGAACGCTCTTTTTTGGTCTCTTTTCGTTATGTCTTGGTGTCTGCAGGTAATTACAAGACAAAATAAAATGCCTTGTAAGGACGATACGGATGATCGCGCCTTCCTCGCCCATATTCCACTCCTTCCATTTTCGTCGACTTGTCAACTCGCGCCCCGTGCCTCCCGTATTGTCAACAGAGGGCCGCGCCGTTTCCTTCCGTACCTTTACTTGTATCTTACACTGGACCCTCTCTGTTCGTGTTCTTCATTCCTTCTTGATTTATTTTCTCCTTCCCTTGTCCACGTGTTACATAAGCTGAATCATGATGCTTCTCCCTCTCCGTGGAAAAGTGTCTTCCCCCCTTTCATCTCACATGCAAAACAGCAACCACTTCTCACTTGCCACCTACGCGCGTGCGAGTGCTGGAACGATACAGCCCCGTGGGACATCGGCCAGGAACGATCTTATCACAGACTAGTGTGTGATGGGAAGCGTTTCTCCCGTCTTTTCGTGCAAATTCTCCGCCCGGCGTTCCGCTCAAATAAGATACCTTGTAAAATCCTTGTAACTCATCACTGGCCAGTCATCGTCCAGAACACCCCTGCTCATCGCTGCCTCTGCCTCTTTGTCTCTCTGTCTCTCTATCTCTGTATCTCTGTATCTCTGTATCTCTCTGTCTCTTTGTCCTCTTTTGTTCGTTGCCTTCTGGGCCGCTTCTTTGGTTGACCAGGTCCAGGTTTCCATTTTTTTTCTCTCTTTTCGCCACTGTTGCACTGCGACCTCGCATTGGAAGCTATGCTAATTGTTCTTGACGTGCTCTGTGCAATGCACAGTTCAATTTCCGTTACACTGGGAGACAATACGGCTTCATGATAAGAAAGGGAAAGAGATAGAAAGAAAAGAGAAACAACAACACCACAGAAAGTAAACCCGTGGTAAACTAACTTATTTTCGCCTCGCGACGACTGCTACGACGTATTCTATCCTAAAGAAGAATGGAGCATAGTACGATGTACTTGTACTATGACATACGACATCAAATTGTTGGTCATATACGACACCAAACAAGTCCCACCTCCTTTTGCAAGCCGTATGTACGATGGACTCGACGCAGGATAATCTTGCGCCAGGCGCCGTCTCACTTGTTGACAGCAGAAACTCCCCACATTGTTCGACCACACTTAGTGAGCATTCCGTAAGATATGGAGCAATAGCGGTACGACAGTGCCTCAACTGCAAAGTTCACTGCCCCTTCTTTTCTTCCCATTTTGTCCTTTCCTTGCCCCCCTGGTCTAGTCTGCGATCCATAGCGTGCCATGTGCTCGACCGTTTGAGCTATCGTAATGGAGGGTTCCACAATGAGAGGTCGTCAAATCCACCACGAAGCAGCGGTCCAAGAGGACAGCGAGTCTGGCTCTGCCTCTCCTCATATTTTGATTTTGGCAGAATCGCGGACTGGGATGGCGCTGGGGAAACTTGACACTGGCGGCCAGCTAGACCGACGCCCATGCCTTGTCCGGCGTACTCGTACGAATACGGAGGGGCCTAGAATACTAGCACGGAGCCTGCGGAGGACAGGGGCCAGGGCAGATGAGGCAGAGCGAGAAATAGGGGAGGGGGAAGAGGGCGAGCATAAGGGTAAAATGTCGCCCTGAAGGGACAGAGGTAAGAAAAAAAGTGCATCAGTCGTCCGTATTTCCGTACCATCACAAAGAATATCCCGGCCTCTTTCGTCTTTTCGTCTTTCCGCGCTCCTGCAAGCTCAATCGTTGGTGGAGGTGCTGGCATCGAATGACAGAGAAGCTGAAATGGCATTAGAGAAGCTGTTCCGCACTGCTTCTTCATCAAACGGCTACTTATTTGTCTTTCATTCTTTTTTTCCCTTCTTTTTCTTTTGTCTGTCTTTCAGCGTTGCATGAGAACGCCCAGACAAATCCCCCTCTTGTGTTTCTTGTCTTTTTCACATCTCTCTTTAACGCCCGGCTATCATCCGCACCAATGACTTTTTCGTCCAGGTTGCCAACCATCTCGTTACATCGTGTCGAAGTTCGGGCGAACAAGAGAGAGAACATCGCAATATGCGAATAGAGACCAGCGCGAACGCGTCGTCAGTAGAGGTCAAACGACGAGTTCTTTACGACATCTTCGCAGGAACTAAAAAGATCCTTGTTCAGATCAACTCAGACGAGGTTTCACACCCTTCCATTGCTTCTGTTTCCGTTCGGTGGGCCTCGTTTCCCTCTTTTCGTCTCCTCCTCTCCTCTTATCAAGCAGTTAGGACGTGAGATGCTCCATTGCGAGCCTATCGAAACCCATACAAACCACCATACAACCCCATAAAACTCCATAAAACTCCATAAAACTCCACAAAACTCTCCATCGAACGCGTGGTAAATTATGGGCATATCTTAGCGGCGGCGCCAACGTCGTCGCGAAGACGCAACGTGCTCGCGTGGAAACCCGAATAGAAAAGAAGATGATTAAAAGAAGATTAAAAGGGAAAGAAAACGATAAACATAAGCCACGCCCACCGTTGCTCGCTTGCCGCCCGTCCCGTTTGCTGCTAACCTACAGGAACGTGGAAGCCACAAGGTTCACCGGTCTCAACGCTGTGAAATTCCGGAGGCCGCAAAACAAGCTACACCATTTGCGTACTTTAGAGGAATCCTTACCAAGGATCTAGACAGGGCAAAAGACGCTTCATGAGTGTTTACAGGCACTCGCACGAATGCTGTCTATCTTCAGCTTCGTTTTGTTTCTCCTCCTTCTCCGCTGTTCCGTCCTTCTTCCATTTTATCCTTGCCCGATCCTACGAACGTATCTTTCTGTCTCGTTCGCTCTTGGCGCACTTTTTCTCATTGGATAAGGCTATATTTCTGGGACAGACGCATGGTCGTAAGATATGGTGCCCATAGCTCTTCTGTAAGATCTGACAAAGGCCCCAAAAAGGGGATCAAGGAGGAACACGTGTGTTGGTGAGGATGGCTCTCGTCTTCCTGTGAGTCGAGTACGGAGTATTACGGCGTAAGATACTTCCTCGATACAAGTGCTTCCTTTCCCCTTTCTTCTATGATGCTTTCTTCCGAAAACATCCTGTATTTTTTTTCATCTTCAGCAGCCGATCCAGAGCCTCCGTGACTTACACCGCCCGTCATATGAGCTCGCCAACGGGCATATGTGTTCCCTTCATCGAGTCCTGCTGGTCAGAGCACAAAAAGAAAAGAAAAAAGAAGAAATTTATGGTAATGGAATCCATGTCGTTGTCGCAGTACGACGTCCGGTCTGACGACGTTCCCCTTCGACATCCAAAAACCCTTCCCTCGCGTCACGCTGGTAATACTCCATCCAGGTGCAGCATTCTTTGGGTCTCTGTGCCCCAGGCTCGGCCCCTCCTCCGTGCCCCCCCAATACGGGCCTGGTGGGTCGGAAAGCACGCGAGAAATTTTTTGAGTCTTCTTCTTTCCTCTTCTTTCCCCCTTGCCCACCCCCCCCCCTTCGTTTTAACGGTCTGCTTTACATTGCCGAATGAAACGCTGCAGCGCCCCCAAAACGGACAAGAAGGAATTAAGGAAGACAGGAAGACGAAGAAAAAAGTAACCATAGAACAATGAAAAGGGAAATATGACTGCTCAGTTCGCTCAGTCTGGCTCCAGTCCACTGCAACGGCGGGATCGAAATCAGCAAAAAACCAAAGTGGACATGATCGAAAAGAGAAAAAGAGGGAAGAAAAGAAGACAGTTCTGCGGCGCAAACCACTCCATGGCCATGCGATGCGCGTGCTCCGATAGAGCACAACAATAAAAAAAGGCAACAGAATGAGGTCAAGCCAACAGATTTTCGCACGGAGCACTCAAGAAAGCAAAGGAAGGGGAAATGTACGGAGTACCCATGGAAATAAAAGAACGATCTACCATCATAACGACGTCTCTTCTGATCGGTTAAATGGTAACAGCATTCACGACAAGCCCCCTCATCGTGAAAGCCAGGATACGATGGCGTTGCCAGGCTTCTTTTGTCGTAAACGGCATGGTTCGATGTAACAAGAATAAGTGTATCGTAGGAAATGGCCATTTAGAAGCCAGTACTCCGTAGCCGTCATTTACTTTATATCTATAAAAAAGATGCATCATGAGCACATTTCGCAAACGCTTTTCGGCATCTTGAGACGAACAGGTAGGTTTAGAAACTTTACATGTATTGGCAAGGGGCTGTATGTTATTAAAATAGTAGTTGCATGGGGTCAAGACAAAGCCTGTGAGAAAATAGGAATCAGACTCGTAGGGGCGACAGGGCTTAGAGGGTTAGACAAATCCGAAAATAAAATCGGCACGGCCAGAAAAGCATTTCTCGAGATGAAAGTATGTTCGTCGTTTATCCTGCATTTTCTTGCCCTTTTCTTTCTTTTTTCGTCACTCTATATCCTGCGGTTCCGCGGCATTTACTGGGACGAGTGAGTGTAAGGGAAGCAAGAGACAGAAAGGAGCATGAACCTTGATTGTTCTCTAAAAATAAAGCAAAAAAAGGAAACATACAGGGCTAACATCGAAGATGCAAAAATGCAAAGCGCAGTCTATTTTCAATCACGTTCCTCTCTTTACATCTTCTATTTGCATTATTTTATGGTCATTTTTGGAGGCAGCCCCAAATGTAAGACATGCATGTAGAGACATGACAAACCCCCGCATCCCAACTCTAGTTGCTCGAGAGAAGTTGCGAAATAGAAAAAAGAAAAAGAAAAAGAAAATTTAAGAATGGTTAACCAAACGAGAAAAAATGTATTCCAACAGAAAGATAGCTAAAATGCAAAATCAAAGAGCCGTGGAATATGAGCGTGGGATGCATCCGAAGTTCCGTGAAACGTCATAAAGCTTCCCCTATCGGCGATCTGTTTATCATTTAAGGTGAGAGGAACGGCAAGAGTGCAATACCGCCAGTTCACCTTGAGTGTACAAATACATCCGACGATGTTATCGACTCAGTCTTTAACTTTTTTTAAAGTATGATATACATTTTGAAGAAATAAGACGAGAGATGGGATAAAAAGGAATAGAGTCGGGTTGAGCTTTCCTTCCGCATTGAAATCGTCGGCTGCTGTCTTGACCGGAACGTAAGGGATGCACACCATTAAGTCCTTTATGTACTCGCCTTTGGAACGTATAATTATGCCTTCGGAAATCCAATATGCCATAGTTAGGGGGAAATCGGATACCGCTAAACTTTGAGAAGAATATTATGGAAATTGTAACCTCACTTTCTAACTCACAATGCTTCTTCCATTTTTTATTCATTTCATGTCGACCATTGGAAATATAGAGCTCGCAAACCAAACCGAATTCGCGATGATCATAGAGACCCCCGATTCAAAGTCATCGATGACTTCCTGCGATCGTGACGCGGCTGCGTGAATATGGGCTGATCAGACCGTGTGAAGAAAAAGAAAGCAGGGGAAAAGAAAGCAAAAACAAGGGTCCCAATCCGCCCAACGGCCTCGGAAATGCAACCTGAACTCCGTACGTCCTAACTCGCCAGAGCTCGCCAGCACTCGCCAAAATTCGCGTATCCTGTTCGCTTAAGACGTTGCGGCCCTTTTATTTTTTCCTATCCTTCCACCAGTGTGAAGCGCTTCTACAGCCACATGTTTCAAAGACAGTTGTAGTTGCATGCTTGCACATGCAATCACACAAGAGCGAACTAGTGGTGTAGTCACGGTGTGGTAGTGTTGGAAATGCAGCGTTTTGCTCAACAGTCTCCGAAGAAGGAAGGAAATTATGGCAAGGCTCTTTTGATTCTGTATTTCGATGCTTGGATATTTTTTTCGTCTTTCGTCTTTTGTCTTTCGTCGCGAGTCTCTCAACTACTGCTTCATATGAATCGTACGGTCATTGAACTCTGGTCCGGCCAAATGGCAAGGTCGAGATAGAATAAGAAAGGAAGAATGCTTGTGTAGCATGTATTCAGAAGTATCTCTATCGAAGCCCTCTCTTGTGCTGCGATGTTTGTCTGAAACGACCGGTGAGGCTGGAAACCCAACGTTGACATGTGCAAATTTCGACTCATCAGTTTTCATATTCTCGACCGTTTCTGGGCACTAATTCACTTTTATTACGGGTTTTGGTCGACCATTCTCTCGTTCTTTTATTCGCCACTTTGTATGGAGGCTCGCGGGAAAGAAGAAGAATTGGATTATGAATATGGCATGGCATCTTATTATGTGGCTACTTACGTTGCTCCAGGTCCAATTTTTCTTTGGAAGACTACCGTTTAATCTTTATTCTTTATTTTTATTGGAATAAAAAACCGTAAAAAAAATTAGAAAGTAAATTATTATCTCAATGCCTTTGATTGCTTTTCACGGGGACTATTTTCTTATTTCTTTCTTCTAAAATGATCATCTTTCTGGAAAATAGTCAACAAATTTCCGTTCAATTCATGGTCTTCTAAAAACCGGTGTCGGTTCACAATTCTAATAAAGCAAAGCACACACGCAATGATACAAAAAGGAAAAAAAGTGGACAAATGAAAAAAAAAAGCAAAAGCCTTTCCCGACGAGAGCTGAAAGAAACGAGACGTGCAAAAAAGGAAACAATGCAGAAAAAAGAGCACACTTCATCACCTTGCATTCTCTCGTCTCCGTTTCCACCGTTATCCCCACTCGTCGGCATCTTCCTTAGAATCTACTTTTTCATCCGCTTCTTTTTTTGTCCTTTCACGGCCTTTTCACGTCCCGGCCGAGATGGGGTCGCCGTTGGCTACGGTCACAACCGCCGCCGCGAATCTGGGCGCTGGGACCGGGACGTGGGGGAAGAGGGAAAAGATTGGCACCTGTTTGGGGGGCTGAGAAAATGCATGTCTTAGAAGACCCCCCCCCCCACCAACACTGAGCTCCAACGATCACTATCGTTGATTTTTTTTTGTTTTGAGTTCTGGCCCAATTTCTTTCTTCTTTTCAGTTCCCTTCTTCTCTCCTATTCCTTGCGCATGGATGCCCAGCGCACAGCGCTGGGGGCCACTAACAGCCGCCGGACCAGCTTCCGGGGCGAGAGACATGACCAACGAACGAGGTGAAACATGCAGCTATTTTGCTTCTTTTTCACTTTTTTTCTCTGGTTTTTCATTTCTTCTTCTTGCTCTCTTTTTTGCTCTTTCCGTTTTTTTTTCCATGTTTCCCTCTCACCATGTTGTTGGGAAATGCCATGCGAACAACCCATCGCCGGTCATTAAACCCTGCATCGTCGTCTCGACCAATAGGTTCACATCCGGCCACAAGGACACCAAACGAGACCCCGTATGCGCGCGTACACAACGCCATCCAATCTCGGATGTGCTGCATTCCGGGGTGCCGCCTTTGAAACTTTACGTCATCCCAATGGGCCTGACGAGCAGCGGTGATCGCCTGGGTTGCTATGCGTCGGGCATGATTAGGGCCTTTTCTTCCTTGGTCGCCGCTTCGGCTGCTTCTGCTGCCGCTGCCGCCTTCTTTGCTGCCTTATCGACACGCTTCATTTCGAGGCCGTCTTTGCTCTCATGGGCGTCGACGTCGCCGGCCTGCTTCTCTTGGAACGTGAAAGCGTCGGACAGGTTGACAGCCAAGAAGGACTTGGGTAGTTTGACCCTAGAGTGAGATGGTTAGCACAAAGGCACAGAACATGCGTAGGACAGGACAACAACGGGTGCAACTGACTGATGGAACCGCCCGCGCAGGGTCTCAATGACCGTCTTCCAGTCGTTGTGGGACGTCAGACTGCGGCGCGGCGCACAACTGATGGTGTGCCGGCTGTCCAGCTGCACGTCGAGCGGGTCGTAGACGTGACAGCCCGGGCTGATGGTGATACGGATGCTGTACTGGTACGTGGACGTCTCGACGGCGCTGTCGCTGTCGTGGCAGTCGCCGCCCTCGGGCTTCTCCGCCTTCGGCCGGCTTGTCTCCGACTCGTAGAGCTCAAAGCAGATCTGCGACAGGTAGTCCAGCTCGGGGATGCTGGCGCGCGTGATCTTGGTCTCGATGCCGCCCTCGAGGATGGCGTTGAGCAGGGTGTAGATGTGTGACTCCTTGGTAAAGTAGAAGAACGACTTGACCTCGTCCGAGGCCTGCATCTCCTCGAGGTCCTGCACAATCTCCTTGAGCAGCGGCAGCGAGGTCAAAAGGCCAATCTCTAGCTTCTCGCTGTCGGAGATGCCGTACTCTTGGGGGCAGATAAAGTCGAACAGCACCTTGGCCAGCTGGTACAGCTCGCGCAGCGGCTCAAAGCGGGCGTCGGTCTTGGCCTTGGTCGGGCTGTTCGTGCCCTTGTACAGGTGGAAGTATTGCTCGGCCGGCGGCGGCCCTGTGGCATGACGGAGCCCGGCCATCCACGAGCGGCGGCGGAAGATGCGCTTGACACTCGCCTTGTGTTGGTTGTTGCTGCTGTTGCTCGCCGTCGCGCTGTTGCCACCGTTGCTCCCGTCAGACTTGCCGTCTTTGCCAATGGCCTGGTCCTTGTCGGTGGCTGTGGTCCGGCTCGTCCCGCTGCTAGCGGTCGATGGCCGACCTTCGTCGTGTGACTTACGGTCGTCGATGACGGAGCCGGTCTTCGATCCCTGAGAGCCCGGGTTGGACATCGGACCGCCGCTGCCATTCGATCCGCCGTTCGCACTATTGCCGGCAGCACCGGTGCCGACCCAGTCCTCCTCCTCGAGCATGTGCTTCGGGGGCGTAAAGACCCATTCAAGGAATGCGCGGTTGTGGAGGGCGTCGAATTTCATCGTGTCGTACAGCTCGGAGATCTTGCTAGGGTCGACCTTTTCGAGGTCGCAGAATTCGGCAAACAGTTTGTCCCAGCGCTCGCGGAACAATTCGGCGTCTTCGCCGCAGCACCAGCGCGCCTGGATGCCGTTAACAGCGTTCGCTTGCGCGATGGAGCTCGTCAGGGAGAAGGAGCTTGCGCGACCATCGGCAACGCCATTAGCAGCACCACCCGAGCCGCCAGTTCCGGTACTGTTTGCAGCAACGTCACTGCCGAGATTCACCGTTGTCGAGCTGGAGGCCGCCGTGCTCATGGAGCCATTCGGACCCGACTTGTCAAAGCTGGGAGACGTCGACAAGTTACCGGCGGTGCTCTGGCCGCTGTTGCTCAGACGCCCGGAACTGCCGCCCGTGCTCTCTGACGAGCCCTTGAGCTTGGCGTAGTTGTAGTTCATGACGCGGCGGTGGAAGTTCATCAGCTGCACGACACGGGTCTGCACTTCGGACGGCTCCGGCATGTTTTCGGGCCAGGCAAACTGGGGCGGACGCTCGTTGTCCTTGCGCAGGAGACCCTTCAGCTTTTTCTTGACCTTGTCCATCTCGTCCTTGGCGGCATTCGAGTCGTCGAGAAGATCCTTGCGGATGGTAATAAAGTCTTCAGGCAGGTTCTTCTCACCCAAAAACGCCGACGCCCAGATCTGAGCACTGGTTGTGACGCGGCGCTCGGAGCTGCTAAAGACGTGCACCTCTTCCAGAATATCGCGGTTCAGCAGCTGGTAGTCGTTGCGCATGTTGTCGCCCAGCTCCTGGGCCTGGTACCGGGCCGAGTGGGTGGGCTCGCCGCCCCACTTGACAATGAGCTGCAGCTTGTCGAGCACAAAGTTGTTCTCGGCGGCGGTAAACTTGGACATGGTCACGCCGGACAGGGAGTCGTGGCGGCGTGGCGGCAGGCGGGGGGTTATGCCGTCGTCGGCCGGCGGGTTCTGGTCGGCTAGGTCACCAAACGGACCCGTCGGCAGGGTCGACGTACCGGCCGGCGTGACATCCTTGGCGACTCTTTGTTCCTCTACGGGAGGGAAGACTGTTTCCTCAACAGGCGACTTCTTCTTGCGGAACATGGGCTTGATCTGCACCTTGGTGCCCGGCCACGAGCCCTTCCGGACCAGGACATTGCGGAGTGCCAGAAGCTTGCCGCGGTCTTCGATGCCTGCGCGAATGGCAACATCGACGGCGTTGGCGACACTAGCAAGAGCGGCTTCGCCGATGAGCAAGACCTCCTCTTGGTGGCCCCGGAGAAGCTCAATAAAAGGCTCCGTATGAAAGGTGAACTTGTACTTTTGCTTTGGCGTGCGATCGGCATGGCGGATGACGGAGACAACACCTTTGAGCTTCCACGAGTGGGCCGGGGGCGGTGGCGGTGGCTTTTCGGGCTCGTCGTCTTCCATGATGAGCGGGTTCTCGGCGTAGTTGGGCGTATGCGGCAAAGAGGAAGCGGCGGTAGATGGCAGGCTGCCAGCAGCCAGGCCGAGACCAGTCTCTGCACCTGGTTTGTCGAGCGACGCAGAGGCGGCGGCTGCTGCTGCTGCCGTCGTTGCAACAGCCTGGCCATCGAGACGCGGAGACGAGGTACCGGCGGGAATGGGTTGCCGTGGGCTGGTCGGCCCTGTGACACTGCCGTCCTGGGGTTGCGCCGGAAGATCCTGCTTGTCGGAGGGGGAAACTTTGGACGTCTGGTTGGCTTGTGCGGCCTCCTTGTCTTTGACAAGGTTTTGCTGCAAGGCCTTTTGCGCAGCCGTCGGAGCCTCGGTACCATCGGCCTGTACGCCGATGGGCGGCGTAGAAGCACCACCGCCCGTACTCGGTGAGGAGGCGTTGTTGGATGCAGCGGTACCGGCAGAGGCAGCGGCGGCATTGGCAGCAGCAGCAGCAGCCACGGCGGCCGCGGCCGCGGTCTTGCGCAGCTTCTCTTTAACAAACATGTCCTTGAGAATGTTGGCGCACTGGTCGTAGTACTCGTCATTGTCCTTGACGAAACTCCAGCCGTTGACATCGATCACATAGCTCTTGCCATTGGCGCGCAGGAGGTCGAAGCCGCAGATGCATTGTCCAAACGTAAGCGAAATCTTGCTGGCCATCTCCTTTTCCTCGCTGTTGAGGGTCGTGACGTAGCGCACCTCCTTGCCGTGGGTGTTGCGCCGCACAATACCGTCGACCACGGGCGACTTGCGGGTCTCGGCGTGGCAGTAGGTGGGGCCCACGGTGTATGCCTTGACGTCCTCGGCGTTCTCGACACGCATAAACTTTTCGTAGATGTAGCTCTCGGTGGGCTGGGTGATGGCGCGCGGGATGTTGAGGTTCTCAAAGTATTCGGAGCTCTTGTTGCCGATTTTGCGGAAGAGCTTGCGCGCGCCGCCGCCAGCCGACGAGGGGAAGTAGATGATGATGTTGTGGTCCTCGCCGCTGGTGGGCTTTTCAACAAAGGGCTTGCGGATGAGCTTGCCGTCCACGCTGAGCACGTCGTCGTTGTCGAGCAGGACGACCTTGGACGGCGGCGGGTTCTTGGCGGGATCGGTGGCCTCGAGGGTCACGGCGCCGACCTCGCGGATGTGGCGAGCAATGTCCGGGGTGAGAATGCTGGGGCCGCCGTCGCGCGTGACCTCGAGACGCTGGGGCGTGGGCACACCGATCTTGTCGAGGAGGCGCAGACAGGCGCGCCGGTCCCAGAGGACTTTTTGGAGGGGCACGTCGTTGACACAAAAGGGCTTGCGAGCCTTGACGTAGGCAATGGCTTTGTCCAAGGGAAAGCCGTCGGAGTAGAAGGAGATGAGGTAGTCGCACATGGGCCAATTCTCGACCTCTTCGTCGAGGATGACCTTGTCGCCAAAGACGACGACGTCAAACTCGTTCTTGGCAATGAGGCGGTTCAAGATGTTGCGGCTGGGCTTGCTGCGGGCCTTGGCATCGAGGGCACAGACGCCAATGACACCCAGCGGGGCCTTGCGGGCCTCCTCCTTCTCCTTCTTGTGGTGAGCATGGTTGCGCTCGCTGCTCGGGCTCTGGCTGCTCGGGGCGGTGCTACCGCTGAAGCGACGCTTGACTCGGCTCCGCGAGCGGGTTGGCTGGGTGGCCGACCGTGGCGGAGGCCCGCCACTGCCATTCGACTGAGTAACGAGGGGCGAGACGACACGCCGTGAGGCGATTGCGTTATCGGAAATCGAGGTCGAAGTCGATGTTGCCGGTCCCGGTGCTGAAACGGCGCTTGAGCCGGTCGAGGCGACTGCCGGTGCAGAGAGCGGGGCGTGGACGGCACCCGGCTCCACCTGCAGCGGCGGGATCGAGGAGAGGGGAACGGGTGTGACCTCCGAGTCTGTCAGAGATTCAGTGGATGGGTCCACGGGCTCCTTGCTCGGGCTCACTGTTGCGGAGGCATTGACGTCGCTGGAGGGAGCCGGGTCCGAGGCGGGACCAGACGGCGCTGTCGGCTCCGCCGGGGGATCGGCTGGCGGATCGGGGGACGACATGGTGTCCCTCGTTCTCGTGAGTCGTGGGTAGGGGTCGTCGTTAGGTCGTTCGCATCCGTGGCGTGTAGGTTGTGTAGGTTGTGCAGGTTGTGTCTTGGACGAGGAACAAAGAAAATGGGAGGAGAAACAGAGAATGTGACGAGATCAGAGACACGCTGGTGACGTTATGTGTCTCTGGCAGTAGGGGGTCGTCGGCGGAAAGGGGAAAGAGCGGTGGGCAACGGTCAGGGTTTTTCGTTTCCCAATCGGGAAGCGGTGATGCTGCGGAAGGCGCAAGTCGGGATGTTGAGACAAAAGGAAGGATCGTAGGTCTCGACAGCCGCCTCTTTGTCTCCTAGCCTGGGAAGGAGCCTCACAGCAGAAAAGGGCAAGAGGGAGCTGAGAAGGACGTACTTTTGGAAGGAAAGAACAAAGGAGCCGAGGGGCAGAGGCTAGACGAGAACGAAGAGCAAGAACGACCCGGGGCGAAGCTAGAACACACGGCGGCGAAAAAAAAGAATGGAGCTTTCCCTTTTTTTTCTCGGCAAGGCGAAGCTAGGCCCATGGAGCTGGGACTAAACAAGGGCAACGGGGAGAGCGATCTCGAGAACGTGCGCCTAGAACGTCGGGGAAGATAGGCTTGTGAGAATTCAACGGAAGATACGACGGACTATATCAAACAAGACAAAAAAAAGACAAAAAACACACCTAGATTACAACACACCGTCTATCGACGCCGGCAGCCGGAGCAGGGCAGCTCGAGGGACAGGGGGCGAGCCCAAGCGACCACACGGGACCAAAAAGGAGGTGAAGGCGAGAGAGTAAACGAAATGCTGTTATTGGTCCGCAGGGGGGCGTCTGCGAAGCGTTGACGTGTTGTCGTGCGCTGTGTCGTGTGCGCTTGCATGAGGCCGTGGGTCTGGGCATTGGCGAGCGAGCAGGTGCAGCGCTCGGGAGGAGGCGATATAGACGGCGAGAGAAGCCCAGAGAAGGAAGGAAGGCGGGAGGGCAAGGAGGCAGCGCGGGCAGGCGCAGAGGGACGAATTGGCGGCGGCCGTGGACCGGAGCGGGACAGGATGGGCAGGAACGGACGTGTCAGTGCATTCGGGACACGATGGGCAGGAGCGGACGTGTCAGTGCAGTCCCTGGATCCCACGGGGTCTTCACTGATTCACTGAGGCTGGCCCGAGAGGGCCAGCTGTGGACACGCTGGAGAGGAGATGACGCGATGGACGAGAACAGAGACGGTTCCTGGAAGCAAGCCGTGTGTAATTGAACTGGAATCGCACAGCACACAGCGGCTGCTCGTCACGATAACGGCTGGCCTGTTGTGGAATTGCCATGCAGCATGACGTTTTCTGGGTTCAGTCTGGGTCCGGTGCTGCTGCTTTTAGAGGCCGTGACAGCGCTCAGAGTGGCGCTAATGCTGCGGTTGCAAGCGACCAGATAGAGCCGGCGTTTTCCTTCAGTGGGCGGAGCGCTGCCGGCGACGAATAGGAAGCGCAGAGGCGAGCCACGGGGTTGGGCCAGTAAGAGCGGCGGCCGGCTCTGGTGGAGGGCCTTTGGTGGAGGGTCAGCCGACACAGGGCGCAGTCAGGCAATGCGTGAGCGAACAGTGGGGTAATTACAGAATGTCTTCAGGCTCTTCAGGGCTTTCAGGGCTTTTCAGGGCTCTTGCTGATCTTCAGGGCTCCTCAGGGCTCTTCAGGGCCGTTCGGTACGTCGACAAAAGAACAGCCTGCAAGCCCACGAATATAAGTTTTTCGTCCAAACAAAATATAGTCAGAGCCTCATGCCCATGACGTGCATGCACCAGCGTTCCCCACGAACAGGAACACCGCCTGCGCGGGTCGCAAGGGGGTCTATGTGGCCGATCGATCGCCTTGTCTTGTTCTGTCACCGAGACTGCAGACGGGTGACGGGGGGTCGTTTGGGGCGGCCAGGCCAGATCATAGGGCCTAGGGAGTGCTGCTAGGCCCTGAAAAACACGCCCTCCCGAAAGAAGTATAAGCACACGTGCTCACCTTCCGCGTTGAGACAGGCGAAGAGGCGACGACAGACAACCAACAGAACGAACGACGAGACACGACGAGTCCCAACGACCATGACGGAAGAAAACGTGAACAAAACGAGACATCACGGGTAGCATCACAGACAACCAGAATCAAAATGCTTTGGAAATGCCAAGCTATTCACAAAAATGTAACCTAATGTTCGCCAATGTATACAAGAGAAAATGCAGCAAATAGAACACACGCAAGATGATACTCCAGATCAGCACCACGATCACCCCCCGTGAGCGCCCCTAGCTCCGCGGATTCCGCAGGAAGCCCACGACACCGCCGCAGTAGCCCACCAGCGCGTCCAGCCGGCTGCGCTCCTGCTCCTGGACGAGGCGCCACTCGGCCAGGGCCGCCGCAAAGTCGTCCAGACCGCCGTCCCTGTCTTCGGAGTCTTCGCCACCAACATCCGCCTCGACGGCCGCACTGCCGTGCAGCCGCAAAAACACCGTCATCCACGCCTGGACCAGCTCGTAGTCACGGCGTGCGCGCAGACGGCTCGTCATGGCGCGCACAAACAGAGCCAGCTCGCCCTCGTCGGCGGCCAGCGAGCGCAGCTCCAAATCTGCCTGCGCGGGCGGCAGGCTCTTGAGGTGGTCGACAAAGGGGGAGACTACAGGGGTTAGCGGTGAAATCATCAAATAGAGAAGGGGCCCGGTGACTTACAACTCCCCGTCTTGCCCTGGTGGAGCTTGAGGGTCAGGGCCTGCTGGGCGCGCGTGAGGTCGAGCGTGAGGATGCGCGAGCGGGCGTCGTTGGTGTTGGCGTCCTTTCCGTCCTTTCCGTCCTTGCCGTCCGCACCAGCTTGGCCCACACTCTGGCCGTTGGTATAGGCGGCGCCCAGACCAGCCTTTTCGGCATCGGCCGAGCCCACCGTGCCCAAAAAGAAGGGCGCCTTCTCGGGCACCTTGGGCGCCTCGCGCGGCCGGTTACGCTGCTTGATCAGGTCCAGATGCAGCAGCGTCTGCCAGCGCGCCTTGGGCACCAGACTCAGCGTCGTCATGTCGGCGCTCAGCTGGTCGAGGATCTGGGCCGGCACAATGTCGTCGCTGTCGTCGCCACCCGCCGGGTCCTCTTCATCGGCAAACGCGCCCTCAAGCAGACCCGCACTGCCCTCGCCAGACACCGTCGGACCAGCAACAACAGTCTTCTTCCGTCCCTTCTTCGAAGAGGAGCCCGGTGCTGTCAGCGCCTTCCGTGCCGTCGGCTCGGGTGTCGGCGCCTCGACGACCGGCCGTGTTGGCACGTGCTTGAAGAGCGTCTTGTTCGTCCACAGGTGCACGCCCAGCGCACCGTCCGGCGCTACGGCCAGGTACTCGCCGGTGCCCGAAAAGGCCACGGCGCGGCCAGGCCGGTCGAGCGGCACAGAGTCGATCAGGTGGCTGGTGGGCAGATCCCAGACGCGCAGGCGGGCGTCGTCCTGGGTCACGGCCACGATCCAGCGGCCGTCGCTGGAAAAGCAGAGGTCGTTGATGTTGGACGGCTTGTGCGTCTGGCCGGCCGCACCGGCGCGGAACACACGAATCGTCTTGCGCGTGACAAGATCCACCACGCGGATGGTGTTGTCGCCGCACGCAAAGGCGAGCAGGTCGTTGGCTGCGTGGTAACGGCAGGACGTGATGGGAACGCCGCCCCACTCGCTGATCTGGTCGACGAGATGGCCCGTCAGGAAATCCCAAAACTTGACCGTGCCGTCGAGCGAGCACGACACCACGACGCTGTTGAGGTTGTCAACCACGACACCCGTGATGGCATCTGTGTGGCGGCCGGCGCCCGGGCTGCGGAAGCGAGCAAATTCAGATTTACCGCCTGCTGTGTCGTCACCGCCTCCGCTGGTGGCCGTCGCCTGCAGCTGCGTCACACCGTCCGCCTGCCGCAGCTGCTGCTGCACCTTGAGTTGGCGCGCCTGCGCCGGCGTCAGCCGCGAGGGAAACCGCTGTCGGTGGATGCCCGATTGCAGGTTGTACATGTCAATGGATCCGCCGGCCGACCCCACCAGCGCAAAGGTGCCGCAGGGGCTGATGGCCACCGTCGACACGTGGCGGTTGTCGCCCGTGCACAGCGACCAGCGGCCCGCGCGCTTGCGGCCCCAAAACCACGTGCGCGCATACGCGTCATCACGGTGCGCCGTCACCACGCTCTCCCAGCCGGTCATGCTGCTGGACTCGGTGTCACCCGGCCGCAGGCCGTCGCCCGCCCGCCCGGACTTGCTCTTGTGGCCGCCGTTCCCGTGGGGCCCACCAATGCGTAGCCAGATGGGCATCTTGCCGGGCAGCGCGCCCATGCCGCCGTCGCGGTTTAGGGAGGAGGCAATGCAAGTAATGGGTGGCGCCTTGAGGTCCTCGAGCGTCGTCGTGGGCCCGTGGCGCAGCGCGGACGTCGACAGGATGCCGAGCTTCTTGGCTTTCTGGCGAACGTTGCCCTGGCTCAGCTCGCTGCTCTGGCCGTCGCGGCGCAGCGACCAACCCCACAGGCTGCGGTCGAGGCCGCCGCTCAACAACCACTTGTTGCCACTGTCGGCACCGTCAAAGTCGGACGGCAAGAACTGGAGGCAGTTGACGGGCGCGGCGTGGCCGCTGCGCGTGTGCAGGATGCGCGGGATGGGCGAGAAGGGCGTCTCGTCAAAGATCCAGGAGCGCAGCGAGTTGTCGAGACCGCTGGTCAGAATCACGGGCTGGCCCGCCAAAAACTCAATCTTGCTGATGCCGCCGTGCACGCCGCCCGACGACAACGATGGCGGGTTGTGCGCGCTGCGCAGCACGCCCATGATGCGGCCGCCCTTGTTGAGGTCCCAAAAGGTCACGTCGCCGCTGGTAGTCGTCGCCGTCGCCATGACACCCTCGAGACGGCCGTCCTGGCCGGCGCCACGGCCGTCGGTGCGAAACGAGATGCATGTGACGGGTGCGTCGTTCTCGCCGTCGGCCGTGACACCTGCCGTGCCGGCCTCGACGTGGATCAGCGGCTGGTCGCGCAGCACATCGTGGATGACGAGCGGCCCGGCCGCGTAGGCAATCGCCAACAACCCCAAGGCGGGTGTGGGCTCGAGGCAGGTGACGCCGCCGGGCGGGTTGGCCGTCTTGGGCGGCAGGATGGTGTACACGAGCTTGCCGGAGCTGACATTCCAGATCTCGACCCAGCCGTCGGCACGTCCGACAAACAGCTTGTTGAGGAACGTGGGCATGGTGCACATGCCGCCCGTCAGCTCGTTGCTGCCGGGGGTGGTGGCGGTGGGCTGCAGCGTGGTGTAGTGTTCGAGCGTGGTGGACTTCCAGACTTCGATGCGGGTGCGGGCGAGGCCGACAATCCACGCGCCAAAAATGGAGATTTGGCGGGTGGGCTCGGTCAGGTCGCGGGGCATAGGCAGCTCGCCGACCTTGCGGCCGCGCTGGAACACCCAGACGCCCTGGGTTGCGCTGGGGGGCTTGGTGTCGCTGTCTCTGTCGCTGTCGTCGCTGTTCTCCTCCTCGTCGTCGTCGTCCTCCTCTTCTTCCTCTACATCACCGTCTTGCTTGCCACCCCAGGCAGCGTACACTTTGTGCTTCCATGCGTATGTCGCGGTAATATCGCGCGGGGTCTGCGGGCGTGTGACAAAGACGAGGTTGAGGCCACGCTTCAGGTCGTAGGTCTGCAGGCAGCGGCCGGCCGACGTCGTGATCTGGAAGGTCGTCTTGCCGAGGGGGATGGACGTGAAGGGGACGGCGGTGGGCGAGACGAGACCAACAGTCTACGAATGTTAGCGGGGCAATTAGTGAGAAGTACAGAGCCTTGGAACTCACTCGGAACGGCGCAAATATGTTGGAGCCCGTGGCAATGGCGGACGAGGCCGGAACGGTGCTCAGCTTCTGGCGCTTGACCAGCGGCGCACCGCTTTCGGAGTGCGGCATGTCGGCCGAGTGTTGGTGGTTTCCTAGGAATAAAAGGCCATACACGTGCGAGGTCAAAGGCTGGGCGTGTCTCGATTTTTCGTGGATTTATTGCAGATTTTCGCAGCCGTGAGGGTCGCCGTGGTGTTTGGGTGGTGAAGCTTTTTCCTGCACTTTCCCTCTGATTGCCAACTTTTTTTCTGCTGGGTCTAACTTTTCTTATCGCGATAAGAACGCTAGTGGATTTTTCTGGCAATTGAATCCGCAGGGACAATTGACACTGTGCATATATGTACATGTACTGTATTACGCACTGTCTCTACGTCAACTTCGATGCTCTGCACAATGTGCATTTGCTTTCCTCCCATCATGCCAGCTCCGGCCACTTGGTCATCCGTTCGTGTAGGTCGACGACGGTGTCGCCCGACACAGCAAAGACGCCGTTTCCGCGGTGGTGCAGCATGCGGCCGGTGTGCTGCACCTTCTCTTCGTCCCACCACGCGCGGACGGCCTTGAGGATCCAGAGCGAATAGCGGCCAACAAGCTGGCGGTCGTGCACGACGCACTCGATGTTGGCCATGACGTGCGGACCGCCGACAAGGGGCGCGCGGACGGCCTGCGCAGGCAGCGGTGTGAGGCCGAACCGTTCCCACTTGTTTTCCTCTGTGTCGCTGTCAGTCTCATCATTCGCCGAACAGTTGCCAATATCGACGACGGCCTCGGCCATCTCGACGCTCGGCACGGCCAGGACACACTGCCGTTGGGCGCGTAGGGCCTCAAACGACGCGTCCCAGGGCCCGAGACAGACGCCGACGAGCGTGGGCCCGCTGTGCTGCAGCATCATGTGGAAGCCGAGCGTCATGAGGTTGTGTGAACCGTCCGTGACGGAGCCGGTCGAGACGAGCAGGATGGGCCCCGGCTCGAGCAGGCGGTGCACCTGATGGAGGGGCAAGACTGTAAACGGAGAAGAGTCGGAGCCATCTTCCGGATCTTTGTCCTGTGCGTTGTTGCTGTCTTTAGTGTCTTCTTCCTTTTCCGACTTTTGTCGCTTTTCCGTCGCCGCTGGGCCATCTTCGGCTGGCGACGGCTCCACCTCGACGCTGCTGCGAGTTTTCCGTTGTCGGGGCATCTTTGCGCCAGAATCCGCCGCTAAAGTGTAGTCCAGGGTTGACGATGGATAACTAGTCGAGAGGAAAAAAGAATGAAAAGAAGAATGAAAACCGACTGAGGAGAAATGGAAGAGTGCTTGTTCTGCGATTTTTAATACGGCAAGATGCTTCAAAAATAGTGTAATATGAACGCTCACTAAACTCTCATTATTATGCAAAATACTAGACAAGAACGCGTGCACAAGAGAAAAATACTCTTAAGAGTATCATACAAACTCCTCATCGTCATAGGCGTTAGGACTTTGTCTCTTCAATGAAGAGCCGATGCGCTAGTCCTCTTTGGGCGCTAACTCGGCTCCTGCCCGACCGCGCTGGCGACACACTGCTCGGCGGACGCTGTTGCGAAAGCCCGAGGCCGCTCCTCACGTTGGCAACCCACCAGCAATTGCGTTAGGGGCAGCAAAGAGCCGGTCGGTGGTGCAAGGGCACGCGAACTGAGGGGAAATGTGGTTGCGTGCGGTTGCGTGCGGTTGCGAGCATTGAATGCTCTTCCGATCGGCTGTCTGCAGAGAAGGGTCTTTTCCTTTTCATACCTCGTACCCCTCGTTGTTCTCCTCGTCCTCCTCCACCTCCTCCACCTCCTCGTTGACCTTGACATCGACACTCAGCTTCACTTTCGACCTCATCTTCATCCTCCCTCACCACCCACCTCACATCTCACGATGCCGATCGAACTCCCCGTCACGACGGCCCTCAAGGAGGGCACATCCACTGCCTACGGCTTCTGGCTGACGTTCGTCTTTCTTCTCCCCCTCCTCTGAGGACTACCCTCTTTTCATTCTCTAACACGTCCAGGTTCCCGAGCTCGGCCGTCGCCCGTACCATCCTGCGGTCCGCCGCCACGTCGCCCAACGGCCGCTACTCCTGGGTCCTCATCGACGCCGAGCACGGCCTCATCTCCGACAAGGACTACTACGAGCTGGCCTCGGCCATTGCCGCCGAGGGCGCCAGCCCCATCATCCGCATCCCCTGGGCCGAGGAGTGGATGATCAAGCGCGCCCTCGACTCCGGTGCCCACGGCGTGCTGACGCCCATGTGCCACACCGCCGCCGACGCCGAGAAGATTGTCGCCTTCTCCAAGTACCCCGCACGCGCGGGTGCCGCCGCCGGCACCAAGGGCGGCAGCCGCGGCTACGGCCCCCTGTTTGCGATCCACGCGTTCCCAGGCGTCGCGGCGGGCGACGACTACGACGCCAGCGCCGATTCCAACCTGATTGTGGCCGTGCAGATCGAGTCGCGCCAGGGCGTCGAGAACGTCGACGCCATTGCGGCCGTGCCCGGCCTGGACACGCTGCTGATCGGGCCCTTTGACCTAGCCTTGCAGATGGGCGTGGTGCGCGGCGGCGACGAGCACGAGGCCGCCATCCAGAGCGTGCTGCGCGCGTGCAAGGCCAACGGCAAGAAGGCCGCCATCTTCTGCACGAGCGGCGAGCAGGCGGCGCAGCGCGCGGCCCAGGGCTTCGACTTGGTGTCGGTCATCACGGACATCGGCGCGCTGGGCGAGGTCATGACGCAGCAGCTGGGCGTGGCCAACGGCACCGTCAAGCCTGCGGGCGGCCCGGTGCGGGACGGCTACTAGGCGACGAGAGACGTCTCGAAATTAAAAAATTAGACAAAGCGAAACGTTTACAATAGACATTTTTGTTCATCTTGTGTTGCGCCTGTTTTGATTGATATTATGTATGGCTCGTACTGGTACCAAGATTACTCCTTTAACGCAGCCCCCTACGACAGAACCTTGGACAGCGCCGTCACCTGGTCGAGCAGGTCCTGGCTCTGGCCCGCCGCGTTCGTCAGCACCTTGGTCAGCAGGTGGTCCACCGTCAGGCCCGCGTCCGTCGGCGCGTTGCCCTGCGCCGTCTGGATCCGCGACACCTGGAACTCCAAGAAGAACTTGGGCACCTTGATGGCCAGCGACCCGGCCACCGACCGGATCCCCGCCTCTGTCGCCAGATACGTGTTGAGCTGGTCCTGGAACGTCGCCAGGTCGTTGTTCGCGAGCGGGCTGGACGTCGCAAACTCGTCCAGCGCAAACTGCAGCGTGGCGTCCTTGGAGTCGGCAAAGTTGATTTGCGAGAACGACACGTCGCCCGAGGTCACATCCGGCACGTTGTCAATCGTCGTCGTGGTCTTCGAGCAGGTGATGACGTCGGCCAGCGCGTCGGCGGCGGTCTGGGTCTCGGCAGGCAGGACGGTGTTGCCGATGACGAAGCAGAGGTTGGAGGCGCGCTTAGCAGGGGCGGGGGCTATATGAGTTAGCAGGAGCAGAAAGACAAGAGATGTGCAGGAGACGGTCTTACCAGCCAGGCAGCCCGAGACGCAGGCGAGAGCAACAAGTGAGGCACGCATTTTGGATGGTGGTAAGATGTTGAGGAAGGAAGACAAGAGTCAAAAAAATATAAACAAGAGAAGAGAAAGAAAGTTTAAAAGATTGTGAAAGTAAAAGAGGTCGATCAACGACGAAACAGAAACAGATCCTCGCAGAGGTGTAAGTAAAAAAGAGAAGTTGTGTTTGAGGCGAAAAAGACAGACAAAAGTGGTTAGAAAAGAAGTGAAGAGAGAGAGAAAATCAAACCAAGAAAGCGGAACCGAACATCATACACTCGTCACATAAGGGGAGCCAGACTACTCAGTACTTATACAACATGGCCTGCCTCTCAGACGCTGGGTCGATCCACGATGCATTGTCAGAGGATCGTGGACACCGTTGTTCTCCTCGGCTTGAGCCTCTTTTTCTCCGCTTTTGTCTCCCGGGTAGCTTTTGAAAATTTTATTTATTCTCTCGTCTCAAGACCTAGGTCCGTTTCATGATAGGGTCGTATGGGCGACAAAAGGGGAGAGGCTGTAAAATACGTATGGGAGTAGACGCTGTAGTAGACGTCTGAACTGCAAGCGAAGGAGTAAGAAAGGGGCCCGGCCTCACTTGACTGTCTTTGACACGCATCATGCTGACAGCGGTGGTGGACAAACGAACAGAGTCTTACGACGCCCGAAAACCGAGGTCTGTTTTTCTATCTCCTCGCTCGTCGACCTTCTTCATCGCTTTTCGTTTCTTCATCTGATACCGATACCACGTCAAAAGTGGCCTGGTCTGGTAGTGGATTCCCAAAAAGAGAGGGCATGTTCCGTATTTGTAGGTATCTTACGGAGTCTGACGGGTTTTGCATTATTGTAGGGAAAGGGGTGAAGGGGTCATCGCTATGTGCGAAGAGGAGGCTCAAGACGCCGGCAAGGGTGGTTTCGTTGACAGGCGCTTGGCGGGCCAACCCGAAACACCACCTGAACTCCCCCTTGTTGTTTGGCATTCGCTGCCTCCTCCACCGCACTCCTTGTTTTGTACCTCGCATGGCCTTGCGTAGGGGAAATCTCTCGCCAAGCTTAAAATCGGATGCTTGCGACAATCTCAAACAAATCGAGAGAGAAGAAAAAATTAGAAATAAAAAGCATAATAATCATCGTTAATAGCATGTGTAAGGACCGGGTTCGGTACACTGCAATGCGTCCCTTGCGCCGTATCGATATTTGTCGAGTCCGTGCATTTTGTGAGGCTCACTTGCATGCTGCGATGCTCTGGCTATTGGGTTACTGTCGTATAGTGTGTCCAAAAATTTCCGTATTATCATTTGTCTGTCCAATCGTGACCGTCTAACCCAACCCAAAAAATGCCAATGCCGAAAAACGTGAGCTTCTACCAACTAAAGAAAGCCTCAGCTCATCCCATGTCCCATGTTGAATTCCTCTGCGCTGTCTGCTATCCAAGAAAAAAAAAGCACCGCCCTTCCCAACCTAGAAAGCCCCTGTATGTCATAAGGTCTCCTCGCTTTCGAAATCCAAAGCCCCCCAGTGCTCCACATCACTTCGTCTCGACTTACGCTTGTATCAGTCCCTGGCTCGCCAGCGACGCAGGCACCAGAATGCCGGCACCCTTGATGCCACCATCATGGCATGGGCTCAAAATAACCCGGATAGGCGATGACTCAGCACTTCCATACCGCTGCGCCACGAGGTCGTCAAGGAAGCCTTGGCAATCGGCAAGATAATCCTGGAAGTTGGTGATGCAGCCGCCGGTGTATCCAACTACCAGCTCGAACTTGGGTTCCACTGGCCGGGGCGTGGAGGCGTCGCCGTTGGCGGCGTGCTGCACGACTATTGGAGGTGGAAGTTCATCGGCGCAGTCCAAGAGTCCGACGATGGCGGCTGCGATGATGGCCGCCGCGCGCGTCTCAATAGCCTTTGCGATGTGGTACAGCGCCACGGCCATCTCTTCCGTCCAGCGAAACGGCGCGGATGCGGAGTTGGCATCTGTGCGCTCGGCATGGAACCCTTTTTGGTGGCCAATACCATGCCCATTAGCCCGTCCGTTTGCCTCGCCCCTGATTTTGATATCATCCGTCGGAAACTCGGCCTCTAGCATCGCCAGCAGCGACTTTTCCCGTCCCGGTCGGTAGTGACTAAGAAATGTGGTGTTGTGCGGCTCGAATTTCTTGAGCAACTTTCTAGGAATATCCTCCTTGCCCACATAGAGAACGCTTGTCAGGTAATCTACCAGCATGATGCGCCCCAGTTCGCCGATATACCGTCCGGCCGTCATGTATTCGAGCGGCTGAAACCCAGGGAACTCGACGGAGCCGCTCAGCTCTTCGTCCCATATGTTGATGAGCTTGACCGCCCGCATGGCTGCCGCGGAACCATTGATACTCCACTCCGTGTTGACGGCGATCTTTGTTTCGTCGTCACCATCGACACCATCGCTATTGGCGACGTGGTTGACGTTGGGTAGAATATGTGCTATCTTTGGGCGTTTCGACGGGTGCAGCTTGCTGCGTTTCAACAACAGGGTGGCATTGCTTCCAGTCCCACAGATGATGCCCATGGCAGCCTTTTGGTTGGCAAGTGCCGGAACTTCGTACACGAAAGAGACCAGAGTCGAGACGGAGTCGTTGGCAATGGCGGCTATGGTGATCGGCGGTAGGGGAAAATCGACACTGGCCGCCCGTGCCTTTTCGTAGCCCATAACAAGATGCGAGCCAAGGTCAAGCCGGGATGAGATCGCAAAGCCTTTGCCCATCGACATGAGTTTAGCTTCGGATAACGAATCCTGCTCCATGGGGAAGCTGAACGTCACGCCCATCGGCAATGGCGTGTCTCGCGGCAGATCGAAGCTAATGCAGCCTTCCTGCACGACGACAGCAATACAGCTGCCGATCCAGGCAAATAAACTGTCCGCATTTTCGATTTTGAGGTGTTCCTGGATGGACCAGCTGCGCTCGTGCAGGCGGCGTAGGCATGACGTGCCCTGGTGTCGGCCAGCTCCTGATGGCGTTGGTAATGTTTGTGATGGTGGTTTGTCTTTTGTCGGTGCCGCATCCTTTGGTAAGCCGTTCAGTTGGTCCGCCCCATTTGTCGAGGATTCGCTGTCACCCAGCAACTCAATAAAGCCAACCCGCAGATTTGTTCCACCACTATCATATACGAGTTAGATAGCGATTCCCCGTAGTCACAGCCGTTACAAGCATGTAGCACTAGTGAGAGGGAGGGAGGATGGATAGGCTTACATGTCAATGGCAAGATATCTATTTGGTGCCCGCAACGTTACATGGCAGTTAGTACAGTTGTACCTCTCTCGCTTGGTCGAACTTCGACAGAACACCGGGTGTGTAAAAAGCCAAGCTCTACATCTGGGGAAGGCGGGGAAACTCACCGTCCTTGGTTCTTCTTCTTCTTGGTGAATGGTAGCAGGATTGATTCGGTGATCGGCGTGGGCAAGAACTGATCCATGGACTCGGCAGCCAAGCGGGTGAAGGTCGAGCTGAACTCGCGAGACAGCTTGTAGACGCGCTCATCGTCGACCCGGATCCGCTCTAGGAAGGCCTCGAGGCCAAGGCTGGCCTCTGGTATATCGGTTGTCATTGTGCTTTCAAGGTGAGACAGCCAGCAAATGTAGCAGGCATGGGCGGTGGTGTCGAAGCTCAGGTGAAGGAGGTCGGTGGGCCGCGGACGAGCTCTAGAGAGAGCAGAAGACTCATATAGCGGTGGCAAGTCGAACTGCAGTCACGACGGAGCGCAGAGGGCGAGAGGAAAAGTGGCAGGCTGGCAAAATAGAGTCGCGGCTGCGAAGCAGGCTGGCCGGGCCCTTATATTTGGGGATATTTGATCGTTGCCGTGTCTACTGGTAGGCACTGTCGGGGCTTTAATTATTCGATTCGGTCTTTTCGTGTTCGAGAAACCTGGTTTCAGCCGGCCCAGCAGGCATAACCAGCCATGATCGACAGCGGGACGGGCTTGTTTGCAGGGTTCGCTGGGCGGCGGGCGTGGGCGTGGGCGGTAGAGTGCGGGCTTCGAGGCAGATGGGATAATGAAAAGTCAGAAAAGAGAAGGGGAGGAGGAGAAAGGCCCGGCGAGAAGGACACGCGAGAAGAGGCACGGAGTAAGCCGAGGAGAGAGACAAGTCGAGGCTGCCCAAGTCTCTAGTTGACAGGGTAGGTCGCGCTTGCCCAACAGGCCAATGACGCATCCAGCGTCCCTATCCTACCCACCAAGCTTGCGGCAAGTGCGACCGCGTTCTAGAGGTGCCTAGCTTTGGCTTGTCCGAGCTCACGAGGCAATCAACGAAGCCTCTGGGAAAGACCACCAGCACCGGCGGCACCTTCCTTGTGATCCTGGTAAGGTGTACAAAAGAAACAAGAGGTCAGTCAACGTGTGGCCCAGCCCCTTTGCGCCTTCCGTGTCACCTTGTGCGTCGTGAGAAAGAAAAGACGGCGAGGAAGGCACGCGCCGAGGACGGGCAAGAGGGACCCTATTGCGGCCAAAAACGCCTAGCCGGGCCAGCCTGACCTCACCAACCCAGGTCCGCTAGCGGGGCAGGCTGGGCAGGGCAGGCAACGGTAGATTCCTGAGATGCGGAACGTTCACGTGCCCCGCCTGCCCATCTGTCAGGGGAGACAATGGCTGATCGCTGCTAACCATTTTTGGAAATCTCGTCACTGGATTTCGCCATTGTCGGCTGCAGCAGCGCTCCCTCCCTATCCTTTCTCCTCTATTGCCTCATTCCTCTCCTCTTTTGATATTTCGCGATTCTGTCGACGTCTCTCCCTCTCATCGACTTCTCCTCACCCTCTCTCGCCAACGTCGCTCGGTCTTGATCTGTATTCTAGGCGCGTCTTTCTGCATTTGCATGTTTCGGATTGACGTCGTCCGTCAGCAGCCTTTTTGTCGATCCCGCGCCCTCTCCACGAACAAGAGTAGCTCGAAATACGCAAACCACCCCAAAATAAGCATTCAACTGCCTGATCGGAATAATAATCTCAACTGCCAGACGAACGAACCAGCATCGACGGCGTAAGGAGCCCCAATAAACGAATAAACGAAGACGGCCGACGCAAAACGACGAGAAACTCTCCGCTGCATATTACTCGATTACGCGTTTCTTGGCGCCATACATAGCTTTTGCCCTTGTTGCGCCTCGACGGCACGTGTATTTGCGGAAGATTGCACACACGGTCGACTTCACCCGGGATACCATCATCTTCTTTTGTTCGAAATTTGAATCTTCTAGACCGTTTCGCTCCGACCTTGAGCTTTTGGCATTGACGGCAGGTCTCGTCCTCCTTCGGTCTCGAACATCTTGTCTCCTCCCCGACCGATACGATCTTGATATACCGTCTTCCTCACACTACCAGCCCTATAGTAGCGTTGCGTCATCGTTATATCGGCGCACTTGAAAGAAGAAGAACAAAACACGCAAAAACCCACAAACTTTCTTCTTAAATGGACGAGAAGCGGTTGATGGCAGGGCTCGTGGAGCCGACGGCTGAACGCCGTACCTACTCAACTTCCACCGCACGTCGGCGGCTGCGGCTGCGCTTCGGATTTGTGGCGGCGCTGGTCTTGGTCGGGCTGACGGTGGTCTTGTTTTTACAACCGGCACCACTGTTGGAGGTGTCGTCATGGAGCCCGATGGCGACGAAGGAGGAGGTGTGGCAGTCCAAAACGCCGATCTATAAGATCGAGCCAAAACCGGACGCGTCCCGGCCGGTGCACACCAACGGCCGACTCGTGCCTTTCGAGGCACACATCATGAGCAAGTGCCCGGATGCGCTGGTATGTCCTTCTTTCTTGACTTGTCAATATTTTGTGCTCAAGCGGATGTACGAGAGACTGACTGGAGCTGTAACAGGACTGTCTGCGCGACCTTGTGCTGCCCACGATGCAGCAAGTGTACGACAAAGTCAACTTTACGCTTTCATATGTTGGGCGGTAAGGACATATCCGCCTTTTTTTACCCTGTAAACACACAATGACACGAGCAACATCACTAACTTAAACAGGCCGACAAGTGATGGCGGCGTTGAATGCATGCACGGTCCAGCTGAGTGTACGTATTTTCTTTTGCCCCCTAATCGTCCTGACTGAATCGTAACTTACTCCGTCCAGGCATGGGCAACATCCTGGAGCTCTGCGCGCACAAACTGAACCCCGATCCGAAGATCTACCTCGGCTTCACCATGTGCATCTCACGCGAGTACAGGCGGATCCCGGACCGCGAGCTGATCGAGGGCTGTGCGCTGGAGCACGCAGTGGACTTTGCGGCGCTCAACGAGTGCGCGACGCGCGACGACGGGCAGTACGCGATGAACCTGCTGCGCGACAGCGTGCAGCACACCAAGGCGGTGGGTGTGACCAAGAGCTGCACGGTGCGGGTGGACAACAAGGTGTACTGCATCCGCGACGACGGCGAGTGGAAGGACTGCCCGGCGGGGCCGGGCGTCCACGACCTGATCGTCAACGTGGAGAAGCTGTACCGGCGGAACTGAGTGCACTCTGAGGTGGCCGAACCGGTTGATAGGGGCTGCGCTGTGTGATGAGTGGTGTCACCAAGCCTATATCTAATGTCCTTATTCTTTCTGTATATGGTTTTCGTTTTTTTTTTTCGCCTTCGGTTCGTGTTGGCAGACTGGTATAGCATAGGCATTGGCATTATTGAGCGTTTTTTAGTTGACTCTCATGATGAATCATGACGAAGGGCTCGCGGCGCCCGTTGTGCTCGTTTCATTCGCACTCTTCCTGGCCTCTTCCTCTTTGAGCGGCCCAAACACGGCCGCCCACAGCTCGCTGGCTTCGCCGAGAGTGTAGCTGAGCGCCACGGCGTCCATGCCGATGTCGTCGTCGCTGCTCTGGCCCTCGCGGCCGCCTCCGCCCATGTGCTCGAGCTGCTCAATCAGGCTCTCGAGGCCTACGGCCTTGCCCGTGGCCTGCGTCGCGCCGGACTCGAGCTGAACGTGCACAATGTGGATGTGGAAGTGGTAGTACGTCGGCTGGTAGTGCACGTACAGCTTGAGCTGGTCGCGCTCGAGCCCCTGTGCCGCGTACACGCCGACGGTCGCGTCCACCAGCTGCTGGCGCATCTGCCGCAGCCAGGGGATGTGCCGCCGGCGCAGATCGCGCAGGCTCCATAGGTCGCGGCGCTCAACGACGGCCAGCAGGTGCAGCGCCTCGAGCGTGGTGCGGTCCCAGTTGAGGTCGGGCAGCAGCAGGAAACCTTGGTCGTTGGTGGTCTGTGAGTCATAGGGTGTCCGGAAAATGACGTCCTCGACCTCCTTGCGGCCCTCGATGATGTTGAAGACCCAGTTGAGGCGCCCCGCGTCGCGCTGGGCCTGGGCAAAGGGGCGGACGCGGTCACGGTAGACCTCGGCGGTCTCGGTGACGAGGCGGACGCCCTGGCGGCTGTACTTGCGGATGTGCTGCGGGGTGCAGGGGTAGATGAGGTTGATCTTGAGGTTGTCGCCGGCGTCGTTTTCGTTGCTGCTGTTGCTACTGCTGCTACTGCTGCTGCTACTGCTGTTTGTGCCCTCGGCGGCCATAAACCAGTGGTAGATGTCGTTGGCGCCGAGGTTCCGCAGCGACCGCAGGTTGCCGGCTACAGCGCCCAGGTAGTCGGGCGACGTAGGGAAGGGTGCACGCTCGAGAACCAGCAGAGCGGGTTGGCCATCGATCGTACCGAGGAGCGTCGTGCGGCGGCCAGCCTGGTCTGGAAGCAAAGGTTGTCAGCTTGATGCCCAGTCGAAGAGCGTGAATTGGGAGGCCCTACCTTGGTTCAGCGTCCGTCCGTATTGGAACTTGGGCACCAGGGCCTCAGCTGCAGCTTTGGGATCGGCCATTGTATGAGACGCGGGTATTTTCTTGCTTTGAAGTTGAACTTGTACTCTCGTTGTGTAAGACAGAAACGCGTTTCAAAAGTTGATGATGCTGTAGTGTAGCACTTTGCGGGGCAAATTGACAGGTCTCAGAGCTGTTAATACCCCACCAAAATCGTCAATTGGCGATAGTGAATCGCGACACAGCTAGCCCCACTCTTCATCCGAGGCATACAAGTAATTACATCAAACACTCAACATGATGACCTCAACCAGTCCTAGCTACACTATGTCTCAAAAACATTTTATCTTTTGTTTATTGTTATTCAAAACTCTATTTATAACATATTATTCTTAAGCAGTAAAAATGACCGCTAGCCACCGGAACCATGCTCATGCCGCCTTGTCTTGTCTATGACTCTACGCTTCTATCTTGAGACTCGCTTCAAACTCGGCCAGCGATACGCTCTTCTCCACCAGCTCGCCTCTTGATTTTGTGCCGTCCGCCGACTGTGCTGGTGCTGGCCGCCGCTCCAGTGTCCATACCTCCTCCACGCCCAGGCTCTTCAGGTACGCCAGCCCGCGCCGGTAGTTGGTCGCCACGTGCGATGTCCCGTGGCTGTCGTCCGACATGGTGAACTTGCCGCCCAGCTTCAGCCACGTCTCGGCAATGGCCCGCCCGGGGTACGGCTCGGCCAGTCCTTTCCGGAGGGCCGCCGTGTTGCACTCGAGCCAGCCGCCGTAGCGCGCGACAAACTCGAGGTTGCGCTGGATCTTGGGCCAGACGAGCGATGCAAGCCGGGCGGCCGTGGCCGGGTCGCGGGCCGGGTCGGCGCTCAGCAGGCGCACAAGGTCAAAGTGGCCGACGATACGCGGGCGCAGCGTCTGCAGCATCTCGAGCTGCTGGTCGTAGTAGTCTGCGTAGAGGTAGACTTCGGGGTCGGCGTCTCCATCAAGCGCAAACGCCGAGGCCGAGGCCTTCGCCTTGGCCACAGCCACGTCAATGGCCTCCTGGAACGTGGCCTTGTCGTAGTCGATGGGCGTCCCCCGGCTGCCCACGTGATGCACGGAGCCGATAAAGTAGTCAATCTCCGGGTGGGCGGCCAGCGCCTGGATGCGTTTGCCGTCGTCGTCGGCGCCATGGATCCACTCGCCCTCAAAGCCGACGAGGATGTGGATGCGGTCGACATAGGCGTCGCGCAGACGGACGGCCTCCTCGAGGTACGCGTCGTAGCGGCCCGCCAGATCGGCCAGCTTGCCGTCGAGGTCGAGGCCGTCGCCGCGCTCTTCCGGGTACAAATCAGCCGTATGCGCGCGGGGCATGTGCTCCGACAGGCCGAGCGTTTGGAAGCCGAGGGCAATGGCACGCTGGACGACCTGCTCGAGCGTGTCGACGGCGTGGCCGCAGAACTGCCCCGAGTGGGAGTGCATCGTGAACGCCATAGTGGGTGTGGGCGCAGGTGGTATGTGGTGCCTGATATGGATGGTTGTATTTTTTGTATTGTTGTTTTGATAGAGAGGGACGAGAAAGAAGAGGCCGATAAGAAGCACCCGGAACCCCTTGAACGTATGTTGTCAAAGGAGTGCGAGCAGGAAATAAAGAGGAAGAAAAGAAGAAAAGGAGCGCGCTCTCAATCAAGATCAGGGCACGCTGAGATATGACATTACCCAGTATCAACGACCGGCTTGCTGAGAAAAGAATTTTTAGATACCTTTTTCGCTCATGTTAGTTGGTGTTAGTGCCGCTCCGGAACGGCTGTCTGCCACGCCCTGTGGTGCAGCGCAGTTAGCGGCGCACAGCGCTGTCATCCCGGCATAGTCTGTGCTGAAGCCCATATCGTTCCGAGAGCCGATTGCAACGAATCGGCGGCCTGTCATTCGCCACGTTCTCGCGCTCCACACGGGAATGCAGCGGGCTGCTCCCGCAACTTTAGTGAGCGTTGCGGGCCATGGTTGCCAACGTGTGCTAAATAAAACGACCAACATGTGAAGCCGCGTTGAACCGCGTTGGAAATGCAACTTTCCCCTCTCTTCGTTATCGCTTGTCGCTGCGACTTTTCTTCGATCGATGTTTGGAACAATAAAAATGCACTTTTTCCATTTTTTTTTTGCCTACCTCCAATCCCGAGGTATATATGCTATACCAAAAAAAAAAAAAAACTACACACATTAAGAGACTCCATGGTGATGCGTAAAGAGAAGCCTGCAAGAAAAATATCCAAAAAGAAAGAGAAGCAAAAGGAAACAAGATGGGATAGAGGAAATGTTGTGTGATGGGTGTGAAAGGGCGATTTGGTGGGAATATGGGTGAAAGTGTGTGAAGGGATAAAATGAAAAGAAGAGGGCAAGACTAAAGGGGGGTTCGCAAAGGCTCGAATCCAAAATCATCATGCTCGCCTCCCGAGCTCGCCTTCTCTCGTCTCCTACCTCGGGGTATAAGTTTTAGAGGTTCGCCTCATCCAACTTGTGTCCTCTCTGTCGTCTCGTTTGCGTCGTCGTTCGCGTCGCCACTATAGTGCCACCTCTCTACCGCATCCGTGATGACTTGTACATCAAGGGCGGCGGCACATCAGCATCCATATCATCAATGCCTTCGTCGACCTCGAGTGCCGTGTCCGCCTCGATCGCCGCGGCAATGGGGCCGGTGCCCGTGCGTGGGACAGCAGCAGCAGCGGTGCCGGTACCGAGAAGCGCCTCCTTGGCGCTCGCCGCGATGCTCGGGCCGCCGTCTCGACGCATCGTCTGCGGCCGGAAGCTCCGCGTCTTAAGCGGCTCGTCCAGCGCCTTCAGCGCCTCGGGCTCCTCCTTCTTGATCCGCTCCATCTCGCGGTCGGCCTGCTCCTTGGTCTCAGCCAGGCGGCGCTTGATGTTGCCAATCTCCTCGTTGCAGTCGCCGTCGCGGAGGAACTGGTGCGCCGCGTGCTCGCACATGGACTGCACGTATTCCAGCCCGCGGTCCAGCTCGTCGTACACGTCCGGCAGCTGTTGGCCGCCGATCAGGGACGAGCCCTTGGCACCGCCGATAATACCTCCCACGCCACCGCCACCCACATACCCCTCGCGACCCGACGCCCGCAGGTACATGGGCCGGCCGGTCGCGAGCATGCCCGGCGAGCGCATGTTGAGCGTCCTTCGGAAGTTGAGCTTTGGCAGATCGTCGGCGCCGGATGGATCCGCAGCCGCAATGATGGTGTCGTCGGCCTTTTGGGTCGCCGGTATGGTGGTGTCCACCTCCAGCTTCGGCCTGTCTGTGTCCACGGCCATGCTGACGCCGCCGCTGCTGCTGTTGTCGATTTTCGGCGGGCCCTCGGGCACAATGGGGCCGTCATCGTCCGGCTCGATCGTGTCGGGCATCTCCAGCTCGGCCATGCGTTTGATGTGGGCGACCTTGGCCGCCATCTTGGCCTTGCGCATCAGGTTGCGCTGCGCCGACACAAACTTGACCAGCTCCTCGAAAAAGGACTGTACGTAGCTATCGTAGTAGACAATGATCATACTGCGCGTGCGGTACTTGGGCACGCCCTCGGCGCTGACCACCGAGTCGCTGCGTTTGTTGCGTTTCCGCAGCGTGGCGCGTGCCCGGGCCTGGGCCACCTCGGCGACTTGGGTGGTTTGTCTTGAGAGCGCCACCTTGGTCTGCTCGCTGGCGCCCGGGCTCGTGGGCGAGGCAGCGAATGGACCCTCAGGTACCGTCAGTGTCTCCTTGACGGCCGCATCGTCGGGCTCCTCGTTGAACGCGGCGCCTTCGCCCTGCGGTTTCAGCGACTCTGTGGAGCCTTTGTTGCGGACCGACTTGGTGCGGGAGGGCACCGCATTCGGCGACGAGGAAGACGACGCCGGGCTAGGATCGACAAAACGGGCGAGCTCGAGCTGGCGCTGGTCGATTTGGTTGCTCAGGTCGTCGAGCCGCTTGACCCAGTCGGGGACGTTGGTGATGAGGCCCTTGAGAGCGTCCATGGCCAAATCTTCATTGGCGTCCGAGCGATCGTGTCGGACACCAATGGCAGGCAAGATCGTTTGGGAAGAAGGAATTTTGGGCTTGAGAAGAGTCGTCGGAACAGCCCGGGGCGCACGTCGGGTGAGCAAATCACCTCAACGCAGCAGCGAGCGGATCCGTGGGGAGAAGAAGGAAAAGCGAATCCTTCGCAGTCAAGGAGACCGTCTCGGGGGTAGCGAAGTGGGTGAGTGCGCGCGCGCGCGCGCGTTCGCGAGTGAGTGTGAGAGGACCGAAAGGCAAGAACCGAGAGATGAGCGTATGATCGGACTGTAGACAAGCTGGCGGTCTATTCTGAGAGGACCATCGCCATGCGCCGTCGAGTATCTAATTCTCTAGAGGCGGTTGGGCACGAGCTCTGAGAAAGGATACGGCATAGCAGCTCCCACGACTCGAAAACAATTCTACTGTCAGCTGTCGTCCCCTCCGATCAGTATATTGCGCGTCTCGTGTAGCGATTTTGAGTAAACGACTATATCGAGGAGGGTTGTGCGCGAGGTGTTAAGCGACAAAAGCGAGAAAGAGAAAGAAGTGGATGGGGGGTTTAGGACAAAAACCAGAAACCAGACAACAGAGGCAGAGGGAGATGTGCAGCCAGCGCAGGCAGCCAGCGCAGGCCGCCGGAGATGCAAGGCTAGGGGTGTGGGGTTTAGCGCTGGTGCGCTGGCTGGCATGTGTTAGTGGGCTCAGTGGCAAGTGGGTTCGCTGTCTTACCCTTAAACGCAGCCTAAAAGTAGAGACGTTTGGGCTTAGCGCTGTCCACCGCGGAAGATCCGGTGCAGGGCCATACGACATATACAAATGGAAAAGACCCAAAAGAAGCGATGTGGGGTTTTTATTTTTATTGAACGGGCGCTGCATCGCGGGACCATACGACTGATCTGCAAAAGACAACAGAAGGCAAAACAACTGCTTTATGTATGCTGTGCTGTGCTAGAGAGCCCTCTTCTTCGTTTCTCATAAACGAATATTGGTCAAAGAGTAATATTCCAAAGAAGGAAAGTACCACTCGGGACTGCGAACGTCTGCATTTGGCAGCTGCGGTGGACCGTCCGAGCTTGTCGTCCCGCGCCTGCCCTACTCGAAAACCTCGCAGTGAGGAAGGAAAGGACTGTCTCTCTTTTTAGTTTCACGTTTTCCTGACGTGCTCGCCGTTGCGAAAAATTGGTGCCAAGTGGTCCTGCTAGGGCAAGGCCAGAAAGCTTGACGACGTGCAAGACCGCAAAAGGGAAAGAGCAACGCTGGCGGCTGGGGTCATGCGCGTATTTGCTCGGGGTGGAGGGGCAGGCAGAGGAAAGGGAGGACGGGCGGAAAGAACCAAATGTGGAAAGAACAAAGAGATTTGGGCATGCATCTTGCTCCAAGACACATTCTGCAGGGCCGAAAAGGAAGGAGCAGTCAGGCCGGAACTAAAACGTTGGTGACAGACAGGAAGGAGCCGCCCAGGAGGAGGCTAAGAGGGGAGAGAAATGGGCCAGACCGGACGAGATGCATTCTTTGTTTCTCCGGAGGCGTCCGTACCGGAAACGATTCAGCTGAGAGCATGGGGTAATTGATTAGCACACAACTGAACGTAAGGACCGTATCCGTGCGGAAACGAGGAGAGAAACACATTGACACGAGGGGAATAACAAGGCACAAAATCAGGAAGGAGCTGTCCGTACGAGAAAGAACGAGGGACAACCGATGCTTCTGCTCGAGTGCAGCCGAGGGAAGAGCGAAAGCGAGAGGGAGAGCTGCACTCCTCAAAATGGGCAAACCAACGTCACGACCAGAACGGGAAATGGCGAGCCCTCCCTCACATTTCTCCGTATGCCAAGGGCCAACACGACTTATGCCAGCTGGGGACCGCATCGCCTCCTCCCACGATGTTACCAATCTCCTGCAGGCGCTCCTTCTTTCCATCGCGCCGTGCAGAGGCGCTCGATCAAGCAGACAAGACGAGAACAGAGAAATCAGCGAAACAGCTGCATCATCGGCATCGCCAAAACGACCTGCAAGGCCTCCCCGCTGCCCCTCGTTCTACAGCATGTGTGCACGCTTGATCTGGGATAGCAACCCTGAGGTTCTGCTACCCATCTGTCGCGGCGGGCCGACGCGGTATTGCCATGCATTCCGTTTGTGTTAGATTCTCCGTTCTCTGTACTCTGTACCCTGAAATCCCTATATCATTCTATATTCCAGAAGAGGTATGGAGGACGGAGTATGTGTTCGCGATCCATCGCTGTTCCCCTTCAGAATCGATTGGACAGCATGAGCATTACACGATCCACAAACAGCATACAACAGGGCACACAAAGGTGCATGCAGCTGCACTTTTCAATTCGATTTGTGCCCCCTCCAAGCAACCCCACCCCAGCCTTCCTTTGCGCCCAGATACCTTTCCGTCAAGCTGACTTGCTTCGGCAGATGATTGAAGGAAGCACGCAAGAAGCGGTGTCGAAATCAACCTTCGAGAACTCGAAAGAACAGAGGGGAAGAAGCAACGAAAATGCCTTTGCCGGCCGGCGACGAAGCTCTTTTTGGCGTCAACACACAAATATTATGACTGCCAAGACCAATTTATCGAACATGTCGACAAAAAATGAGGGTGTGGCGGATCCTCCAGTTTCGACAGGGGCCTCTCACGCCGCAGCGGCAAGCCTTCCTCCTCGATGCGACGCTCACGTATGCCGTACGGGCTTGTGCGTGCACGAAAGTGCAAAACTTCTTAATCTCGGTCGCCCTCACGGCCCGTGGGGGTTGCTTCGGCCAACTTTACACGCAAGCTTGGTTGTGCTGCGGGATGGGCTGAACAACCACGAATGCAGTGGTTTTGTTACTGCTGACCACTTTCCATAGAGGTGATCATCGATTTTTCAATGCATCAAATCAACAGGCTCAAAAACACCGTTCACGCAATGGCCGGATCTAGGCCAGCAACGTGCAGCTTGCCGCAGACTTCGCCAATTAAAAAGGTCGTATTAGACAGGCGTGGAGAAAATACAGAGTACGGGTACATGAACGAAAATACTGTGATGAGACATGTATCTCGCATCGCAACGTTTTAGACACCAGTTTAACCTACAAGTTGCCAGGGGTCAGAGGGGCCATGGCGAAAGTCTCCAGAAAAACTGTGCCCGACAGTCGAGAGAATCTCAACGAGGGAGACCAAAGATGCTTCAACGGAATACTCCATGATACAGATCTCATTTGCTTTCCTTACTCCTATCCCGTGTGCATCTACATCTCGGAAGCAGTCCGACTGCGCACGGCCGTCAGACCTTCAGGCACCGTACTACGACATACAGGACGAAGCATATGGTGAGTTACATGCAAGTATTATTATCTTGGCAATGCTACCCAGCGTCTATTCTCCCGCCTCTGACTGTTGAGACTTTTGCGTTCTCAGAAACACATATCTGCCAGCCAACAAACCAACAGAACATGCACAACTGCATGGTTCTTATTTCAAAAAAAAATCCAAGGGCCATGTCGTCACAAACTAGTGAATTCTCAAAGTACGTTGGTTACAGCCTGATATACAACGTATTTACTTCGCACTCGCTGATGCAGCATACAAAGCGCAGGCACGAGCAGATGCGCGGTCTTTTTATTCAAACATCAGGCAATATAGTGCACTCGTGTGCATTCCTCAATCGCTCACACACAAAGATGGAAGCCCATCACATCCAGGATCGGCAAACGGAGCGAGTGGGCAAATTAGAAGACGCGATGCAGTTGCAATCACGCCTCCTTTGGCGGCTGCGCGCTGCAGGCTGGCCAATTCTGAATGGGCTGCAACCAAAAGGTACTGAGCAGGGCCTAGTTCGCACACCCGGCTTCTTTTTCCCTTCTTCCGGTCCCACCTCTCACCACATTTAACGTTCACTCACAACGGCTTCGACCTTCCATTCCAACCAGAATATTTCTTCGTTACCTTCTGCTCCGTACGGGGTATCGCCCTGCTGGCACTGGACAGGGACGCGTTGGAAATACGAGGATAGCCCTGCGAACCGACTTTCTCCGGCTTCCATCTCGGGAGTAAGTGAACAGAACAAAAGTAAGTTGGTTCGTCAAAGCTTCAGCACCCAAAATAGCATGTTATCACAGAGATATATCAGCAAGAAACATCACATTACGGAGTTTCTGACGTCGCGATGGTCCTACAACGACAACAGAAAGGCCAACTCTCCACGTATGATTGACGACTCTCGCGGCATAAAAAAGTCCATGGTCTTCTAGATCTCGTCAGACCAACAAAACATTCGAATCTTCCAGTCACAGCACAGATGCCAGCGGTCACAAATCAGAAATAAGACAAAAATTAAACGAAACTGTTGGAAATCACATGAGCAACGCGACTGTTTTAGCCCTGCATAATAACAAGGACAACAAGAAGGTGGGGGTTGAGACAGGGGAGGCAGCGCCGACAAGATCAGGCACATTGCCATTTGGGAGGAGAATGCAAGCTCTCCCCTCTAATATTGCCGTCAGGCTCACAGCCAGCCTCTCGTTCTGCCATTCACCGACGCCCGAAGCAACTCGTATCTCGCCGCCACTTGGACGACTAGCGGTGTACGGAAAACAAGGGGAAACTAATAGCAACATCGCATAGATCATACCTTGCGGAACACGGAAATCTTGTCCCTGTGCACCGTTGTCCCCCATTTGCGTAGGGCACTTGTCCCGTACAGCCAAAGATCACGTCAGACATGGTTCTTGGGTGTTTGAAAGTCTGCATCTTGCCGGAATATCGTACGCGGACCAGCCAATAATACAATATTTGGCTAACTGGGAAAGATCAACATGCCTACCGGCTAAACATTCGTATTCACTGCAGTTGTATGCTCATCGATTGTAGTTTTGTTTTTCCAACTTCCTGGTTCTGCTCGACAGGTTACATCTGCAAGTCTACATCGTTTCCAGCAATACTGGTAGGGCTGTTTGCCGTCCAGAGCCGCTTACTTTTAGCTATCTCACCAGGCCCAGCCGGCCTGCCAATGTCTGCAGGGCGGCTGCATCTGCCGCCACCCAATCGACACCCTTCAAAACGTCAAAAGGCGACGCTGCCGGTGCAGGCTCAGAAGATAAGGTAGTGGACCCGGCAGCCGGACCGGGATCCGGACCAGCATCCGCGCCGGCCGTCAAGCCTAATCCCTGGCCCAGTCCCAGTCCCCATAGCTCATCTACCACTGCATTACGGACCCGCGGCCACGGGTGCTGCAGCAACTCAGCCAGCTTTGCGCGAGCAACGACTCCTCCGCTACTGATGTCAGTGGTTCCAACCCTGTCAGACGATGCCACCGCGCCATAGACCTTGACACACGCCTCCACTTTGCGCACGCTCCCGGCCTTCTCTACGGCCTCGTTGACCTGGCGGCAGAGGCCCAACAGGTCACCGTGGTTAGGTGTCGTGGCCGAGTTGACTGTTATTGCTGCCGGCGGCAGATAGACCCCGGCATTGAACAGGAATGCAACAATCTCCAGGGTCGGGACGACAATGCGGTCGGGCGGTGTGATAACTTTGCCCGCCGCGGTGGTCGCCGCCGCGCTGCTGCCTGGCAGATTGCGCAGCAGGGCCTGCCACAAACACTGCTGGCGGGACTGGCGCTGCTGCTGACCACCGCCACCGCTCGCATTCACAACATAGTCCACCATGGCAGCACGGCTAGCAACGACCAACTCCTCGTTGCCGGTGTCGGCCGACGTGACATAGCCACGCATGAGTGCTGCCGTCCACTTAATTGCTGCTGAAGAGCCAGTCGATGCACCGTCCCCCGACTTGGCGGCAGCCGCCGCAATAGAGGTTTGGACACTACTGTTACCGTCGTTCTTCTCCGCGACGTCCTCCCAGAGACCGAGCAGACAGCGAAAGTAGGCTTGCGAGGAGAACGGCAGCGACTGTAGGTAGCTACCACGCTCGCCACTGACGGCTTGTGCGAGTGTTGCCTGTGCTGCCACACGCACCCGGTCAAGCTTCTCGGCCGCGAGGCGCAGGACACGGAAGAAGAGAATACTAGCGCCGGCCGGCTTGGGGACCGCGCCCGACCCGAGGGCGGCCTCTTGGGTCCAGAGAACCTGTGTCGCGCGCAGGGCGTGCATGCGCACGTGGGAGCCGACATCGCCGCGCGCGTCGGTAGTGTAGTCGTCGAGACCGGCGGCAAGGATGGAACGGAAACGGCTGCCGGGTACCGGTGGCGTCGCTAGCGAGGAGGACACTGTTGCTCGTTGCATCAGAACAGCAGGACACTTGGCCAGCGCCTGCAATAGGGCCATGCGAGTATCGATAGACCGGTCGGTGGCCCATCGGCCCAGAAGAGCACGGCTAATAGGATCGTCGTCTTCAGTCGCACCACCCTCGCTCTTTGAGGTTGTAATATCGTGTAGAGGAAACGCCTTAGTCAGGGCAAACACGTAACCGGTGCCAGTGGTGCCCGACCCGCTGGCACGAGCTTTGAAGGACACAGCAGCGGCAGCCTTGGGACGGCATACAACACCCGCCCAAAAAGAGATGAGCGAATCACGGTAAGGCGGGACAGGCGAAATAGATGGGGCGGAGGTGGAAGAAGGGGCAGGCGAGGGACCGAGAGTGATGAGCAAAATGAGTGCGGCGTCTGACGCGGCAGCAATGACATCTGCCTCTTGGCGGCTGAGCCAAGTACTTGGGCCGGACAGGGATACGGCAGCGAGGCTGGTATAGGTTTGGATCGCAGAGTGTGTGGAAGCACTAGAAGCAGAGTCTAGGCCTCCACCCGACGCAAAAGCAGCATCCAGGGCCAGCACTGTCTTCTGGAACAGCGTTGCGGGTAGCAGGATAGCCTCGGCGAGGAGAGCAGGGCCAGAAATAAGGGCCAAGCCTTGGTCTCTGTCGACGCCGACGCCCAAAAGAACGGCCGCTTGGATGATTGGGAACGACGACACGATCAGGCGGCTGGCAGCTTCGGCCATGAGCTCAGGGCGACGGGCCGCACTGAGCGCCTTGCACTTCTCCAACACTTCGTGCAACTGGCCGAGGACGGAGAGGCACAGTTCCTTTACCGTGTTGGTGTCGCCTTCACCAGTTGCAGCACTCTCGGCCAAGGACGGGAAAATGTCCAGGACAGCCGCCAGGGCCAGCAAGAAGCCATGGCGCTCTTCGACTTGACGTGCTTGCAGAGTCTTAATGCGCGCGACAAGCGTGCTCACGGTCGTGGCAAAGTAATCAAGCGGTGTTGTGCCCGCGTTGCGCCCCTCAGCTTCCGTCGCCATCAGATACGTGACCTGGCCAAAGGACTGCGCAGCCGTGCGGCGCGCACCGGCATCGCCTGCGTCGGCAAAGCCGCGCCAGCCCAGGAGCGTCTCCCGCAACGCAAGACCATAAATATTGCGGGCGAGCGTCGTTGCGCGCTGGGCCACGTCGGTGACGGCGCGCGACCGCAACGCCACGGCGTGGTAGTCGACGGCCTGCACCACGGGGATGCCTTCGCAGATGGTATCCGGGTGTCGGCCAATCAGCTCCTGCAGCGCAGCCGAGCTTCCGCGGCGGATGTTGCCGGCGGGATCCAGGGCGCCGGCGACCACGAGATCGGTGGCCAGTATCTGAAGGACATTGAGGGGCAGCAGCTCGGCCGTGGTGTAGCGGCGGGCCAAAGCCCAGATGCCAAAGCACGCTGCGTCGCGCACATTGGTGCCGGTAGCGCTGCCGGACGCGCTCCGGCGCTCAAAAGCGAGGCCGCGCTGCAGCGCACGCACAATATCGGGCAGGGCCTCGAGCGGCGGCGAGCGGCGGTACAGCAGGTGGGCGAGGGTCAGCATGAGGCCATGCCACTCGAGAGGGTCAACGGCGGTTAGGTCGAGCTTGTTGCTTCCGGTGTGCACCAGCACATTGCGCTCCAGCGCCTCCAGCACGGCGTCGCTGACCTGGGCGGCCATGTCCGGGCGGAGACGCAGCGTGATAATGCTGAGTGCCTTGCTCGCGGCGAAGCGCACAGGGGTGTCGTTATCGGCGAGGCGGCCGAGCAGGTAGCCAATGGTAGTCTCGATGGCGGTGTCGGCAGCCTCGACTAAGTCCGGGTTGTCGTCCGGGCCACTTTCGCCGAGCTGGTCGAGCAGCTGGACGTAGCGCACAGCCACGGCGCGTGTGGCCTTGATCATCATCTTGCGGGCGAGGGCCGACGACCGGATGGCGGCAAAGACGGCAGCTTGATCAGCGCTGTTCGCCTCCGACTCGTCCTCTTCGGCCACGGCGTTCACGGCGGCAAAAATGGACGCCAGTGCGTCGTCCATGTCCGAGGCGCCTGCTGCAGCTGACAGGATGCCGGCCAAGAAGGACAGCGTGCCAATGTAGTAGTAGGGCTGGCGGATAGCCGTAGTGGCGGCAGACGTGGTGTTTGAAGCATTGGTCACGTCCTTCGACTCGCGTCCGTTGAGGGACGTCAATGCCCAGCAGACGAGCGCCTGGCGGATACCGAGCTCCTGCATGTCGCGCCGCATGGCAATGCGAACAAGCAGGGCGCGGGCGGCGTCGCGCTCTTTTCCTGGGACGGCGAGGTAGCGGACAGCGAGGGGCAGGATGCGCAGGGTGATGGACGGGATGGCCGCAGCTTCGACGCCCGGCCACACAAAGCCTTCAATGACAGGGTGACGACTGCGCCTGGCAATACCGTCGTCCTCTTCGTCTTCGTCTTCGTCCTCGTCGTCAACACGTCCACGCCGACCCGTCGAAATTGTGGACAGGTCAAAGGGCGCCAGCAGCAGCTGGGACAGCCACAGCAGCACGAGGTAGCGCTCCTCCCACGTCCAGATCCCGTGGTTGTTGCTATCGCCGCCGTCTTGGTTGCTGTTGTTGCTATGAACGCTGACGTCTGCCGCCTGTGCTTCCAGTGCACCCAGCAGAGGCTCCAAGTGCCGTGTCTCAACGGGCAGGAAGCCGACCACGACCTTTTCGCCGCGCACCTTACAGACGGTGTACAGCAGGCGGGCCACAGCGGCCTGGAGGGGCATGACGAGGGACGATGTCGACGATGAGGATGAGGATGCCGCAGCAGCACCAGTGGATGCCGTCGTGGTGGTGGCCGCTTCGGCCAACGCTGCGGCTGTGGCTGCCGCCGCGGTGGCATTGGCCTTGAACGAGCGCCGGCTGCTGCGCTCGACGGACTGCAAAAAGGCGTCAGCCAGCATGGGCAGCCAGCGCGCCAGGTAGACGTCGAGCAACTGGGGGAACTCCTGGAAGGGGTCGAGCAGCGCGGCCATGCGGGCGGTCTCGCGGACGCGGACCCGGGGCCGGACGCGGCGGGCAGCCACAGACTTCTTGGGGCCATTGAGGCCATTGACCGCTGGCTTGAACAGAAACAGCTCGAGGCTGGCGTCAAAGTCGCCCAGCAGGTCGTCGGCGATGCGCTGCAGCCGCACGTCGGCTTCTTCCTCGTTGGCGTCCATTGTGAGGATGGGGTGGGCTGTACTCTACTTTGATGATGGGAGTAATAATGAATTGAAAAGAAAAAGAAAAGGCTATGCCATCCCGGGCGTGCACATTGTTTATTTACTTGCAAGTGATCTAGGCAGCCGTAATTGTTGATGTCCGATATCTGTTGAAAAGGGGGGTCGTTTTGGCGGCGGTCGACAATCGTCGCGTGGTCACGTGACTCTACACACAAGGATGAAGTTGACCTCGGCGACAAGGCAGCAGTCAAAAACTCACAACAACATGGGGATTTATGAATATAAATGAAAGATATGAGAGCACTGCTGTTTTATATTTCTGCCTGAGTGTGTTCTATGCTATGTGCACTAATCCTGGCGACCAAAAATGCAATCCAAAAATGCAAAAGTGTTAAACTGTGGTATCTCGTAACCTAAAACGCCGTTTATTTTCATGAAGAGGGGGGGGACAAGGAAGAAGAAAGTAAAGAGAGAAAAGAGAGAAAGCCAGACAAGTCAATGTCCAGCGCCGGAAGTCATGCAGCCGCAATGGCGCCCACGAGACAGTCCATGGCGGAGCCGTGGGTGGCGGCCGTGGGGGCGCCGCCGGCGGTGGGCGGGCCGGACCAGACGAGTCCGAGCTGGTTGGAGCCGGCGACACGGTCGGTGGCCCAGATGGAGTCGGCGTTCTGCAGCACATAGGCCTTGAGGGCGCGGGCGGTGCTGGCGTCGAGGGTGGGCTCTTGTTGGAGGTAGTGCAGGTTGCGCAGAAAGACGCCCTTGAAGGTGGGGCCGTCGCCGCCGCAGGAGCCGCCGTTGGCCTCGCAGGACTCGTGCAGGATGCCGGCGGTGGACAGGGCATCGATGGCGGCGTTGGCAATGGCGGCGGCGGCCGGGATGAGCGTGGAGTCGGCGTTGGCGCGGTGCAGCTCGACCAGCCCGCCGAGGATGACGCCCTGGTTGTAGGACCAGACGGTCTGGCCATTGTTAACGCAGGTGCCGTCGGATTGAATCGTCAGACCGTCGTTGATGGTGCCCTTGCTGTTGATCATGCCACTCCCTCGAAACCAGGTCCACTGGGCGGTGGCGGTGGCCAGGTACGAGGCGCGGGCGTCGGCGGCCGTGGCGCGGTTGGCAAGGGACGCAGCGACGGCGAGGTACAGCTCGTTGGCAATGGCGTTCTTGTAAGTGCGGTCCTTGCTCCACCAGATGCCGCCGCCGCACGAGGCGGGTTGGGCGCCGGTCTGCATGTCGGCAAAGATAGACTCGGCCATGGTCAGGTAGGCGGGCGTGCCGGTGACGTCAAAGGCGCGGATCCACGCCAGCGCCCACCAGCCCTCGTCGTCGTAAAATTCGTTGATGAAGCCGGCGAAACCGTCGCGGGCGGCGAGCTGCCTGTCTCCGATGAGGAACGTGGGTGCTGTCTTCGTCTTTGTGTACGTCGACGTCACGAGGCCGACAGCGTTGACAACTTTGACGGCGGTCTGGGCCACTTTCTGGGCGTTGGTAAAAGTGTTGGCAAACACGCCGGCCAGCTCAGTCTTCTCGGCGTCGGACGCGGCACCGTCCAGGGCAAAGTCGGCCAGGGTGGTCAGCAGGTTGGCGCTGTTCCACCAGCCGGTGGAGTTCCAGAGGCCGTCGGCGTCGTCGTACCACTGCTGCTGCAGGGTGTTTACGGCGGAGGCGGTGTTGGCGGCGTACTGGGCCTTGTTGGCGGCCTGGGGCGCAAAGGGGTGGGTGGACATGAAGACGAGGGCGCGGGCGGCGAGGCTGCCGGCGCCGAGGAGGCGGACCATGGCGACGGTGAGCAAGCCAAAGAGGGAGTGGGTGGCAGTGACAAAGGTGGTGAGAGACGAGGTGAAGCTCGAGACGACGATGCCAGCACCGGGAGAGGAAAGAGAGGAAAGAGAGGAAGGAGAGGTGGAGGAGAGCGCAAAAGAGGCAAGAGGTGAGGGAGTAGTAGAAAAGGGAAGGAACGAGGTGCAGTAGCGGCGTGAAGAGGGAAGGAAGACGAGAAGAGTGAAAAAGGAAAGAGCTACTGCCAGAGCAGCGACGATGCGACGACGGGAAGGTGATGATGAGCGTGAAGGTGGTAGTGTGCGTGAAAAAAGAGACAGAGACAATATCAACAGAGACCGCCACCACGACACAGACAGCACGTCAACACCGTGGGCAGAGGCTCTGCGGGCAACGAAACACGGGCCATCGTTATATATATGCATGCCAGCGTCTGTCTGAATAAAGGGAGACTGGGAAGACAGGGAAGACAAGGACGACAAAAACGGAGGGACGGACAGCTTGGACGGGCAGGGAGACAGGCTGGCCGACGGGGCTCGCGACGATCTGTTTCTTCCTTTTCCTCCTCCTTGTTCTCCTTGTTCTCCTTGTTCCCCTTCTCCCCCACCGCCGACAAGTTGTTTCTTCTTTTCTTCGTCGCCTCGCATCGCTGCCGTGCCCACTTGGGATTTGGATACAGCCTCCTTCGTGCGAGGGCAGGGGGGGTTGTAAGCTTATCAGGTTGTGAGGCGGAGGGATAAGAGTTTGCAGTGTACGGAGTAATACTGCGGCGGCTCCTGCCAACGCAGAACCAAAAGCAAGCTTATTTTCTTTTTTGCGTGCGTTGTCCCAACTTACACACTCACAACTAAGCATACAAGCATTCAAGCATACTCCGTGCCAGGGGCGCCCCCTTGACGGCCGGATGAGCCACTTTGTCAGGGGAGGGGTGTGAGCAAGCACAATGCGCAGAGCAGTGAACGGGGTGGGTGTGGCGGCGTGTCACGGAGTGAGCTATGAAGATGCGACGAAAGACAAAGGACAAGAGACAAGAGACAAGGGCACGGAGGGGGAGAGGGGCGGGACGTTGCCGAGACGAGCTCCGGGTGACCCTCTTTTCGCATAGAGGTCGTGAGGCGTGCAATGCGCAATGCCAGTGGGTGGTGGCGGCGGAGAGTGAAAGTGCGATGAGAAGACGTGACAATGGCTGGAATGGGAAGCGATGAAGGCTGGGCGATTTTGAGATAAGATACATTGCCGTTTTGGCGCCTTCCAAAAAGCGCTGGCGGGACCAGGCCAGGGCCTAGCCGCAGCGGATGGTCGAGCCCCGTTTTAGCGTGTAAGGGAACCCATTAGGGAAGGGGCTTGCCGCTGTGGCCGGGCCAGGTATTACGGAGTAAATAGAAGTCGCGCCGCAGTGCTGTTGGCCCCTCTGATAGGCCCGAACAGACGTTTCAGGTCAAGATTGGCGCCTTGGGGGGCCAACAACCCCAAAGGGATAGGCCTGTCGCGGCAGCAAGGGACAACGCGTTCATCAAGGGACAAACGACCCAGTGTCGAACCAGGGAAACAAAACATGATAAACTCCCGGGACAAGAGAAAGGTAGCATCTGCGAGTAACATCCGAAGATGGTTCCGATGCTTGTCGATCAGCGATCGCCAGGGAGTGATGGGATGACCAGCACTGACAAAAAATGTAAAGATAAGAAAGAGAGGAAAAGAGGAAAAGAGGAACAATGACAAAAGAGAAAGAAGACAAGAGCAAGAACTGCCGATCTGAAGAAACATCCGACTGCAAGCGTTCCATGTTGTCTTCTTCTTGCGTCTTCTTTTTTGTAACGTCGTGTGTCGTAGCAACCAACTCGACAGAGACACGACAACGCAACACATGCTTCACAGGTGCCGCATGCTTCTATTTACGAGCACGAGGTTGTTCACCGCATGACGGGGCTCTCATGGCCAAGTAAAACCAGGTTGCTGCAAAAGAGGACATCACTGACTCTTCTCGTTGTCCCTTTCATGATGCCGTGGAATAGGAACAAAGAAAGGGCGAAACCAGCTCGAGACGGACAAGGCGGCTAAATATGAAAAGAGGGAAGCAGAAAGCGTACACGAGCAGAAGAAACAACAGGAGAAACCAATCGATAAAAGAAGCATGTGCGCAAGACGCACTGCAGTGTCTGTGTCTCTTGACAAAGGTGGTGCACAAGTACGTCGGCTGCACGTGCAAAGATCGTCGGCCAGGGGAGGAAGGGGAAAAGAAAACAAAAGAAGGCGGCAAAAGAACATGGGCTGGATGGGCTGGCACACCAGAAACATGAAACAAAAAAAGACCGGCGACAATAGAAACAGCCAACCAACAACGGCTGTGCCGTCTTTTCTTCCTTCTGCCCCTTGTCCTGGTCCCCAGCCTCAACCCTTGCTCGGTGCCACTTGAAACAATCAAATCGAGCACGATGGCCGACGGACCAAGGAAAAGAGATGGAAACGGTGGGAATCCTCGAAAAAAATGGGTGCTTGGATAAAGGGTAGAAAAGACATAGACAACGACACAAACGACCGGATCGACAGCCACCTCTAGTCAGAAGACGAGCAAAGGGCAGAGGAAGAAGATGCGGCAATCAATCCAAAACACAGGGACCGTCCGTTAAAAGGGGACAGGCAAGTCCCGTGCTGAACGCTGCAATGCAGTCCTTGCCGCTGTGTTCGACGTCCTACAGCGTCTGCTCCGGCACTCTACAGCGGGATGGTCCTTCCCGATGCCTGCCATCTATCTATCCTGCAGCTGCCATTTGCTAGGACGGAGTTGCTGTGTTAATATCTGCTTCCATGCAGAGAAGGGCATCTTCCGTTCCATGCCAATATTGACTACACAAGCAACACCCACAACGTAGTGTAAGACCCGTAAACCGACCATTCACTTTTGGTTTGAACCTTTTCTTGGTTGATGTGTTAGAAACAGCAAATTCAAGTAAATACAATAAAGACAATATCTGTACAAAAACCAACCGCAAAATTGCGATATGACAGCAAATATGACAAACACCAACCCTGAAAATGAAAAGAGAAAACAGTCTGCAAAAAGAAATGAAGCAGGCCTCCAGGGTATCGGTGATGATGTGACAGAAGGAAAGAAAAGAAAAGAAACGAAAAGAAAAGTGTGTAAACAACGAGTGTTCCCTTCCCTCTGTGTTTGTGAGCTTGTACCTTTTTTGTACAGCCACGCCACTCTCAAAATAGACCCAACCCATGTCAACAAGACATCATCCTGCTGACATCCCCCTCACGCCTCCGCCATGAGCTGCTCGCCCTCGTCCAGCAGGTCCGTCACCTTCTTGAGGTCGCGCACCAGGCTCTCACCCAGACCCACCAGCAGCAGCTTCTCTGCATTCGCCGGCAAGCCCAGGTACGTCGGCGGCTCGCGCTCCGGCAGCTTCTGGATCCACGCCATGCAGTCCGGCAGCGACGTGCCCGCCGGCACCACGAGCCCAGACGACTTGGACTCGGCGTCCTCCTCCACCAGCTTGTAGCCAATGTCGTACGCCGTGGGTGTCAGGATACCGTCCACCAGCTGGTGCAGCCGCTGGAAGTCACCCTCGTCGTCAATCTTGCCGCCGTACGTCTCTGTCACCAGGTAACGGATCATGTCCCAGGGGATGTTCTGGGGGGCAATGTTGGACCTGTTGCCGGCCACCGTCTCCAGCCACGTGTCGACCACAAACGCCGAGCATTCGTACTATAGTTGTTAGAATATAAATAAACATAAAACTGAGCGAACAGGGGGGGGACGTACATCACTGTCATTGAACTCCCAGAAGCCCTTCCAGCCGAGATTGGGCGCGTACCGCAGACGCTCTTGCACAACCGCGTGCAAAAACGACAGCAGCAGGTACAGCCGCGTGCGCTCCACGGGCGGGCGGCTGGACCGCGTCGCCAGCGACGACAACGAGTCCTTCATGTTGGCCCGCACACCTGCCGGTTGCTCGTACATGAGCACGCGCGACGCTCTCAACAAATTGACCGGGATCTTGGGGCTCGACTCCATCGACAAAAACAGCCGGAAGTCCGCGTGCGGGTTGAGCGAGTCCATGCGCTTCTCCAGCGACTGTAGCCACGTCGGCGCCAGGTGGACGTTCTTGACCAGCACCCACGAGCCCATCTGCGCCGCGTTGCTGACCGCCTTGTCCGCGCTCGCCAGGCCCTCGGCCGAGCCCATGGCAATGTTCGTGCACCGGACCTTCATACGCTCCACGAGGTTGTCGACCTTGTACGAGGCGTCAAAGCCGGGGCTCGACACCAGCGCAATCGGACGCGTCGCCGACACCTGCGTCACCGTGCCGACGAGATCCTCAACAATGTCAAAGAGGTCGTCGCCGAAGACAAGCGTCACAAACTTCTCTGCCGCCGGCACGAACCGGTCCAGGCGGAAGAGCTTGACCATGAGCAGCGAGAGCAGCGCTTCGTTGTAGGCCGCGCTGTTCTTGGCTGTCTCGGCCTCGGCGGCCGTCTCAGGCGGCTTCTCGTCGTCCTTGCTCACGCCACCCTGCAGAATGGACGGTGGCACAAAGGTCTCGGCCAGCTCCTCGTTCAGGAACCGCGACCACTCTGCCTCGGACACGTTGTCGATCTTGTCCTTGAGTGCCGGCAGGCGTCGTGCGATCGTCATGGCTTCCTCGCGGCCGCTACCGTCGCTAGCCGAGGACGCGTCCCGGCCCTGGACGCGCTCGTCGAGCAGCACGTCGATCAGGCCCTTGTCCATCTTGTACGGCGCCGCCTGCACGAGCAGCATGGCCAGCGTAATACGGTCCTTTTGCAGCACGCCAAGCGCCGTACGCTTGAAAGTCGTGGCAAAAAGGTCCCGCACAATAATGTCGCGGCGCACGTTGTAGTCGGTCACGCCCGTCAGGTGCGGGTTGCCGTGGAGTACTGAGTGGAAGATGTCGAGGAAGTACTGCAGCGAGAACTGGTAGAAGTGGTTGAGGTAGTGCAGTTGCTCGAGCACAGCGAACACCGCACTGCACGCCCGTGCAATAATCGCGTACTGCAACGTAATCTGCTCCACCTCGGCCATCACACCCTCCGTGTTGCTCATCTTGGCCGAAATCTCCGCCGCCTCCGTCTTGAGCGTCTCCAGCGTCTCAATCACATTGTCATCGTCCAGAATGTTGCCGCGCGACTCATTGAGCGCCTGCAGCAGACGCTTCTCCAGCTGCCGAAGATGCACCTTGAACTCGCCCTGCAGTTTGATCAGGTTCGAGCGGCGCTCATCCACATCAGGCCGCTCCGACTTGAGCACGTCGTTGAGCGACTGCGTCCGCAGACTGCCTTGCGTCACCGTAAAGTTGACAAATGTGGTGCGACTGCAAATGTCTGGAGCAAACGTAGCCGAGGGGTCACGCGTCGACAGGTACAGCTTGAATGCCGGCGAGAAATCAATCTGCTGCTTGCCCAGCTGGATCAGCACACGGCCGCCCGTCTTCTGGTACTCCTTATTGAGCACATGATTAAGAAGCGGGTCGAGGTGCTCGGCATCCTGGATCAGGATCGGGTTACCGAACCGCAGCGAGCTCTCGAGTTGCTTGGCAAATGAGTCGTCGAGGAAGCTCGTAACAGTGAGGCGGCGGTCCTTGCACTCGCGCTGCAGGAATTCGGTCACGCGTCCGGACGGGTCGATGATGAGCGGGTAGCGGTTGAAACGCTTGAGGACGATGGCGTTCTCCGTGCACAGGTCGTCCACGGGCAGCATGTTTTCTTGCCAACCAAGACGCTCATCCGCCGTCGAAAGGTACTCGGTGACGGGGTTGTGCTGCTTGGTGTTGATGCCCGACAGTCGCAGCTGGTGCAGCCAATCGTCCATCATTGACTTGCGGAACGTCTGGTCGTAGAGACCGCTGTAGGCTAGGAACGCCGCGGCGACCAGGACGTCGCCCACGAGCGTGCCAATCTGCGTCTCAAACGACCGGCTGCCCTCCTCCCAGCGCACGCGCTCCGACGACAGGCTGTCCAGCAGCCGCACACTGCGGTCCACCTTGAACTGGACGCGCGTCATCTCGGCCTTGATTGCTTGCGTTTCGCTGATGAGGGCTGCGTACTCGGTCTTGTAGGTGGCGATGCTGGTCTCGAGCGTCTCGATCGTGTTCTCGACGGCCTTGGCCTGCGCCTTGGTCTGCAGGGCCTGGTCCTCGAGCTGCGTCACCTCGTCGCGCAGAGGGCCGACGCGGTCCAGGATCTCGGCGTAGCTGACTTGCGCCTCGACCCACTGCACCAGAGGACCACAGGCCTTACTGGCGCGGTTGACCTTTTCAAAGGTGAACTCCGGGTTTGACAGGAACTCATTGCGCATCTTGAGCCGCAACGACCGGGTCATCATCTTCTCGTTGTTGAAGTTGATGATGCTGGCAATGAAATCGTCGCGGCGCACAACACCCTGCACAGCCTTCCAGTCGCCAACGACCTTGTGGCCCAGCAGTGTGCAGACAGAATCCAGAGTCAAACGCACACCCTGAGGCGGGGACGCCATGGACCGCACTTCTGTCAGCTGCTGCCGCTTGATGTTGCTGACACTCGCCTTGGCTGCCTCGACAGCGGGCTCGGCGCGGGCAAGGTCTTCGAGCACAATCTTCTTGCGCGAGGCGACCTCGGCTTCTTGGATTTCGAGAGCCGCTTGGATCTCGAGCGACGTGTTCTTGCGCTGTTCGGCCTCGCGCTGGTCCGCGACCATGCGCTGCAGCTTCTCGTTGGCCTCGGCGTCTTTCTTCTCGAGCTGGGACTTCTTGTCCGCAAGGCTGACCCGCAGGTCGCGCACCTTGTCGACGGTGTCGCGAAGTTTCTCGAGACCAACATTCAAGTGCCGTTGCTGCTCTTCGAGATCCTCGCGCTTTTCGTTGTAAAGCTTGACGTACTGCGCTACAAAGTCCAGGAAGTGACGAGGCGTCAAGAACGTGACCTTGCCTTGTTGCTTCAACAGCTTGGCATTGAACCGCTGCAACGAGTAGTGGATGTACACCATGGCGTTGATAACAGCCGAGCGGTGCGAGGCCGGCAGGATGAGGCCGCGGTACGCGACAGGGATGGTATCGGGCGCCTCAAAGTTGGGCCGGTCGAGGTCGACAGACTGCGTCAGTTCGTGACCTACCTGGTACAGGGCCTGGTCAGACCAGTCACCGAACCAGTTGAGCACGCAACGGTTGAAGAGGGCAGGACTCGTGGCCGCCTTGGACGACAGGCCATCCTCGGGCGGGTTCATTGTGAAGACGACATGCAGGTTCTTGACGATTTGGCTTGTGAACCACTTGTAGAGCTCTTCTTGCGAGTCCAGATGCAGGCCCTGGCGTTGGGCACCTTCCTTGCAGGCCGTCATGAGAGCGGCAAGGTCGTCGCCCTCGAAAAGACCGGGAACCTCGGCGTTGGCTAGCAGCGTGTTCATGCGCTCGAGGAAACCGGAGTCGAGCACATTGGCCTCGTCCATGATGAAGCAGATCTTCTCACCCTTGCAACCGGATCGGCGCAAGACCTCACGCAGGTCCTCATCAAAGTCCTCAGACGAGTACTTGCCGTGCACCTTGATCTGGAACACCTTTAAACCGTTCATCCAGGCGACAAACCGGGACAGCGTGGTCTTGCCACTGCCACTAACACCGATGAGGATCAAATGGCCCTGGGGTTGGCGGAACACACGGTCGATACGCAGCACGTGCTCCAGCACATCGTTGAAAAGGATCAGCGGCACGTCAACCTCTTCCTCACAGAATGTCCGGAGGCGCGCCTTGACGAAATCGCGCAGCTGCTCACGGTCAACAGGTACGTAGTTCTTGGACAGCCAGTTGGAGAACAGGATAGGTCCACCAAGAGCCTTCTCTTCGTCAATGTTGGGGAAGAGCTCAAGAGCAATGCGCCGGACCGCGTCGTCGGTCCAGCGGCGCTCGTCCTCTGCCACGAGACGGTCCTGGAACAGGCGGAGAGCCTCGTGAGCCCAAATTCGAATCAGGCCCTCGACAGGCAGTGTCTCCAGAGGACGAATCGCCTCGTACACACCACGCACCCACCGTGTCAATTCACGGGGGCTGTAGACGTAGTGTGGCTGGATATGCGGCGTAAAGCGGCGCTGCGACTCCAGGTAGAACTTGACCATAGCCTGGGTCAACGGCTCGGCATAACCACGCAGCGAGGGGATGATCTTGAGAACAGCAGAGTTGAAAGTGCCGTAAATCTGGTGCAGCGACTGCTCGCCGGGGTAATCGACCATGATGAGGGGCGCATGGCGAAGGAAGCGAGGGCCCAGAGGCGTACGGCCGGCGTCAGTCGGCGGGTTACAGGCGCCGACGAATTGGATGCGGTCAAGCGTGACCCAGGATTTGTCCGAGGTGCGCCAGAAACCGTTGTGCTCGACCAGCTGGCGCAGGAACGAGATGGCGCGCTGCGTGCCGTACTTGTCCGGGGCGGGCAGGTTGATCTCGTCGCAGAAGACAACGAGCCAGCGGCCGATCTGCGTAGGCGACAGCATGACACCGTTAAGGGTCTTCTTGTACTCGCAGTACTGTTCGAAGCTCTTGATTAGGAGATCAGGTGTTGTCGCACTCGAGAAGTTGAGGCCGACGACTTCCATGTTGGGCAGCTTGCGCAGGGCGCTAAAGAGCGTCATTGTCTTGCCGGAGCCAGGCGGGCCGCACAGGAGCAGCGGCTTATGCTCGGCCAGCCACGAGTACAGAACATCCTCGTGGCGCACTGTGTCGAGGGTGGGGATGACGACATCCGTCTGGGTCACGGAGTGCGTGTTGACCTCGATCGTCGGCACCTGGTTCTGCCAGGCGGTCCACTCGGCGCGCGGGAGGGATACGTCGAAGTCAATCAGCGAAGAACCACCGCTGCTGCTGTCAAGTGGTGGCGAGCCAAAGCTGGCCAGGCCCACGATGTTGTCGCCGAAGGCCTTGCGGTCATCCAGCGGGCAGTCACCGGTAAGCGCCCACACGAGAGCAAGCAGAAGCTTCTTGGAAACGTAGGCCTCGACTTGCTCGGCGTCAAGCGGGAAGTCGGAGTGCTGCGAGTTGTACTCGATGACGTTGCGAACAGCCTTGTTGAGTAGCGAGAATAGCGTGGTAAGGACGCGGGCTGTCGTGAACTCCATGATATGACGGTAGGTCGGGGTGTTGGCAAGACTGAGGACCTGTAGGATGAAGTCTTCGCCAGTGAGGTAGGTTTTGAGCAGCTCGGCTGCGTGGGTCTGGACAGCGAGAGCCTTGGCGGCGCTCTGGCCCGTGGCAACAGCATCCTCATCAAAGTCCTCAAAGGCCACCGTCGCAAGCGTCCCCAAGTAGTTGGACACCATCATGCTCGGCGTAACAGTGTCTTCGCTGAACCAGACCATACCACAACGCGATACGGTGGCCAGGGTGGCATACTTGAGGTTCTCAACTTCGAACATGATGCGCACGTTCGACGGCAGGTTGAGACGCTCACCGTTGGGTAGCGTCAGCAGCTTGTTGTCATCCAGGACACTGTTCAAGTTCTCAACCCATTCGGGGTCAACATCGCCGTCAAAAACAATCCAGTGGCGCTTAGAGTCCTCGCCACGCAGGTTGTCGACAATCTTGCGCAGGATGCTGGTGAACAGACCGTCAGTCCACTCGCGTGTCGTCGAGTCCAGGTTGCCGTACAGCGCTTCCTTGGACATGACCTTGGAGTCAATGACATGGGATACACCTTCGACCTTCTCGACCTGCTGCATCGCGTCGAGGAGAAGACGCCATGCGGCCGTTTTGCCAGAGCCGGAGCTACCCACCATCATGACACCGTGATGGATACCCTGGATCTGGTAAAGCTGCAGCACCTTGGTCAACCAGGTGTCGTTGACCACAAGCTGGCGCTCGTCGGCGAGGCGGCGAATGGCGGACTCAAGCGCCTCGAGGTTGGCCGGCACATAGCGCACACCTGGGAAGCAGGCACTCTCAATATTGGCCAGGATCTCAACGTCGGACTTGATGAGCTTCGGCGCAATGGTCTCGCGGATGCTCTGGACGATGATCTCTGGCTCAACCACCTCGCCATTGTCTTCGAGGGCAGGAGTGTCGTCGCCTCCCCTTGTAAGGCGTGCCCGCTTCAGACCACCCGAGCTAACAAGGACACTCTTGAGTGCACGCAGACCGAAGTCGTAATGGGCTTGCTTGGACAGCTTCGCCGCACACTCATCGAAGAATGGCACAGTCTGCTTGGAGAGCGTCTTGGCTTGGTTGAAGCCCTGCGAGTACAACATGACTTCGGCAATCAGCTCCTTGTCGGGCTTGGACATGGCGACGCTGCGGAACAGCTTCTTCAGGTTGTCTGGCAGGTTGGACCGGCCCGCGTAGCCAGGGTTCATGGTAATGAAGATGCCCGTGCTGGCATTGACGTGCAGCTGGCGGCCCACAAGCTCAATCTGCGCCTTATCGTCTTCGGCACCCTGCTTCAGACCAAGCTGGATGTTCTGGATCTGCTGGGACACAGCGGACAGAATGCGCTCCTCCAAGCGGTTGAACTCGTCGAAACAACCCCACGCACCGACCTGGCAAATACCCAGGAAGATACGGCCCATGGCCTGGAAATCGAACGTGTCGTCACAACAGAAGACAAGAGTGAAGCGGCCCAACTCGACACCAAGAGCCTTCACGGACTCCGTCTTGCCCGTACCAGCAGGGCCGTAGGGCGAGCCACCGAGACGCTGGCAGAGAGCCTGTGTAAGTGTCAAGAAACAGCGGTCCGTCAGCGGCGTGCGGACGAGGCGGTCGGGCACACCGAGGTATTCGAAGCCGTACTGCAGCGAGGCGTTGGCCATCTTGATGCTGAGGCGCTGTTGGGAGTCGCCCTCGGCGGCGTAGACGTAGCGCATCTGCAGCAGCCACATGTAGTGGGTCGGAGAGTTGGCATTGAGCTTGATGAGCTTCTCGATGATGTCGCGCTGGTGGACACACTCTGTGATGAGCTGTTCGCACTTCTTGCGCATCAGGACGTGCAGGTCGCCAAGCACGGTGGCGGCGAGCAGGCGCAGGACCCCGACCTCGCGCTCAAAGAGCTCCTTGAGGCCACTGCCGCCCGCAGCAAGAGCCTCATCAACCACCGTAGTCCAGACCACCTGGGTGGCCAGCACCACAATCTGGCTGGGGAATGCCTCCATGAACTCGGCAAGCGCTGCTTGGTTGATGCCCTTTTCGGCCGTGAAGATGGGAGTATAGACGGCAACGGCCTCGGCCAGCAGCTCCGCGAGTGTGGCCTTCATGCCACTCTCGAGCAGAGCAAGCCAGTCGTTGATGCGCGGCGTCTTGATGAGAGAGATGTCGCGCTTGAGACGGACAGTCTCGCCCTCCTTGGAGGTGAAGCCCGTAATGACCGTCTCGTCATCCATGGTGAGGCCCGACAGACCTGCAAACATCTTCTTGAAGTGCTTGGCTATGCGCATGGTGTCATTGCTATTGCCGATCATCTCGAGCAGATCCTCGTCACCAACAAAGTAGAAGCGCGGGAATGAGACACGTTCCTTCTCGAGGTACTCGCCGAGGGCCTTTTGGATCTTGTTAAGCAACTCGGCAAGGCGCTCGAGCGACTTCTGGACATTAGGGATGTTGAGGACGTCGAGCACATAGGGCTGCTTGTACACCTTCTTCATGACGGCAGAGAACTCGCTGTTGATGTTCTGGAAGCGAGACGACTCGATGGGCAGCAAGTGCTTGATATCGGCGTTGCCCGTGAAGACACCCTCGAGGTAGACCCACTGGCGCTGGACATCAATCCAGACATCGAACAGGACGTGGACGCGGTTAAGCTTGTCCTCCCAGGACGACGCCTCTTCTTCAAACTCCTTGTAGTAAGGTGAGTGCTTCATGGCCTGCAGAGAGTTGAGGTTCTCACTGCACTTGGCAAAGAGGTCGTCCCAGCCACGAATTAGGCGACACTTGTTCTGGTAGTTGACCAGTTCCAGGTTGTAGCTCGTCCACGTCTCGCGCACCTGCTTCAAGAACTCCTCAAGCGCCATTTCGCCCTGCGCTTGGGCAATAATGTCCTTGATAATGGCTTCCGTGGCCACGAGGTTCAGGTCCCACACGTCGCCCAGCGTCATCGACACAGGTGAGTAGCGCTTGCCAGGCTTGATTTGCTTGTAAATCTTGGTCCAGTGGCGGTCGCGAACAGCCTCGGACTTGAGGTCGCTCAGCAGTGGGTTGACGCGCACGTACGTCTTCAGAATGTTCTGGATGTGCTCAAAAGCGGCGTACTGGCGCATCCGGCTGGGCATGTCGCGGGTCATCTTGATGAGGTTGTCCATGGCGGTGCGAACCTTGCGCGGCTGGACGCTGTTCCACAGCATCTCGCGCTGCTCGTTGAGGTTCTTCCAGATGAGCGAGAGTGATGCCCAAACAGACTTGAAGTCATGGACCTCCTCCAGGATACCAGCAAGAGACGTCTCGGGCGTTGATGGCAGGTCAAGCGCTTCCTTGGCCTTGGCCACCATGGCAGCCTCCTCCTGGAACGCAGTGATGCGGCTCTCAAACGCAGCAAGCGTGGCCGTCGCGATATCGGGCGCAATGGTACCTGAAACGGGCTTTTCTTCGTTCCACTGCACGACAATTTCGGCGATCTTGTCGACCACGATCTTGTCCTCGGCAATGATCTTGGCGCGGAGGGCATCTGTCTGGTCCTGGACAATCTTGGCCTTCCGGCTCAGCAGCTCGTTGAGTGAGTTCCACTCGTGGTCAACCTGCTGAGCATGCAGCCAGTCGTTGGGGAACTGATAACGCTGGCGCACCAGGGTCGACTCGCCCTGGCGGAAGGTCTCGATCTCGGGAGCCCACAGCTTCACGTGGCGCTTGCAGGACTGCACAATAGTGATGAACTGGACGGCATGGGCAGTCGAGTTGACCTCGAGACTCAGAGTCTCCAAATCGGTGCGGGCCTTCTCGATCTCGGCATAGACCTCGCGCATGCGGCTACCAAGGCGGCCGGCGAACTTGAGCAGGATGTCGTGCTGCCACTGGTCGTACTTGGCGTTGACCTTGGTCTGAACTTGGTCATAATCGATGGTGATGTGACCAAACGAGCGGCTGACCTCGGTCGTATCAAAGGTCTGGCGAGTTTTGCGAATCTCCTGCAGGAGCTGGAGCCAGCGAGCCAGGCGGTCGCCCAGCAGGTCGTAGACTTTTTCGGATTGCAGATCCCAAAGAGATTGGAAACGAAGCCACTCGTCGACATAGCCGCTAATCGCCTGGAGCTTGGTCTCGATTGATGTCTGCACGCGCAGGAGCATCGGCGTGCAGTCAGCCGGTAGGTCGTTAAAGCGGGCGTCTTCAACCACGGTCGTGCCCAGGCGCATCTCGTAGCTGGTGGCTTTGATCTTGCGCAGGTTGCAGACAACACCGAGCCAGTCTTGCAGGCGCAGGTACCAACTAGCACGGGCAAACTCCAATGGCGGGTCCAGGTAGATGAGCTGGTTGCGCATTGTGATCTCGTGCACAAGTTGCTTCATCGCGGGGCTATCGTCTGGTGCCGTCGCAGCAGCAGAAGAATCTGCGCCGGCAATTTGTTTCCGGCGAGTAGACGTGGTGTTGCCAGATGCGCTGTTCAGGCCGATGGCACCAAAGGAAGACTTGCTTGTCTTGTTGCCTTCCGCCGAAACATCGTCCTCAAAAGCCTCGATCCAGGCTTGAATGGCTCGCTGCAGGCGAGTCAGCAGCGTTGCCTTGATCTGCCGGTTCATGCCCTCCACCCAGAACGCCAGGTTGGCGTACTGCTGCAAGTTCAGCTGATCGACAGCCTCCTGGATGGACCGTAGGCGCGACTCAAAAGCAGCAGCCTCGTAGGGGCAGGTCGCCAGCTCCCGCATGGACTTCTGGATCGTGGCGTGGTAGGTAGCCAGGGTAGCGGTCTTGGTCTGCAGCAGTGACACCGCCGCGGCGATCTCACGCACAAACAGAACGTGGCGGCTCTCGCCACCCTTGAGACGATCCATGGGACCACCCGCGCCACCACCAATGCTGCCGTTGGACATGTGTGACGGCAAGCCGCGCAGGTGAACCTCGTAGCTGTTGACAAAGGACTCCCAGCGGAGAGGGACACCCTTGGCAACCAGTGCATAGACATCGTTGCGGTGGCCGTTGAGTAACATAGACACTTCGGGCATCTCGTTGATCGTGCGCAGTGTTTGGGCAAAGGTGCGGACGCTCTCCATGAGACTGACAGCGTAGGGATAGACACGCTTGGCGTCCTTCGCAACGCTGTTGACGGCATGGGGCACGGAGTAGTTGAGCCAGATGAGGTTGCGGGTCTCTTTGAAGAGAGCAATGACCTGTGAGTCGAAGTTAACGCCAAGTTCCAGGGTGTTGCCAGCCGACCGGACACGCTTGATGCTGAAGAGGCGGCCCGCGATGGACACCTCGCGACGCATGGTGTCGCGCGCCCAGGCCTCAAATATCGGGGCCGTCTTGAGCTTCTTGCGGAACTGGATGCTTTCGTTTTGCAGCTTCTGGCCCTCGGCATGCAGGGCCCAGTCAGCACCCAGCACGTCCTCGACCTTCTTCATGTAGTTGTCCAGCTGGCGCTCGATCTGGCGGGCCCAGATGATAGCACCCGACACGGGAGGCAGATCGTGCAGGGTGGCCATGGCGTGGGCCTCGGAGTGGCCGTACTGCTGCTTGAAACGCTCGTGCAGCGCCGCAATGGCCTGCTTGACGTTGTCGATGAGCTGCGTCTGGTACTCGGCAATGGCGCCCCGAATCTTGGGCCGCACAAAAAGCGCGTTGAACTTGGAGAAGACGCGGAACATCTCGTTGGCGTTCTTGGCCGTGGCCAGGCGGTCACGCAAGCGGGCAATGATCGAGTTCTCGACGCGGGCCGTCCTCTCGTTGTAGGTGTTTTCGGCCCGGGCCCACTTCGTAGTGCCCTCGGGGGTGACGTCCAGCAGGTCGACGTTGCGCAGTGCTTCCCAGGCTTGCCGCACCTCTTCCACGGCATCGACATCGCTGGTCTCCTCAAAGCCGGAGGGACCACCAAACCCACTCGCTGTCGCTGCAGCGCTGCCGTTCGCAACAGTGGAAGCATCAGCGCCATCCGCGTTGGACTCCTTGGTGCCAAGGACGGTCACGATGGTCCGCTGCAGCTGCTCGTGGTTTTCGCGGAAGTTTTGAATGTATTTGAGGCGGGCCTGCAGTTGGGCGTGACGCGGGTTGATCTTGATCGGGATGAACTTGTCGTTGCGGCGACGCGTGACCTCACGGGCAACATTAGTGAACTCCTTGACGTTGTCGTCCCAGGCTCGGAAGATGTCGTTGGTGGCGCTCATGACGCGGTTGAACTCGTTGTAGTCGAGGTCGACCAGCTCGGTGCCGGGGAGCAAGCGGTGCATGGCGTCGTCGAGGTCGCCAGAGATGGATTCCACTAGGGCAAGAGCGCGGCGGATCGGGTAGGGGCAGATACGCAGCTTCTTGTTGAGATGGCCAAAGATTTGCACAATAGAGTCCTCCACTTTGGCCAGAGCGGTCGCCGATAGCAGCTCGTCAAGGGGAAAGTCGCGCATCAGCTGGTTGTACTTTTGCACGCGCTCCATGGCCTCCTTGAGACCTGTGTCGGCAACGAAACTGACGGTGGCCTGGAACCGCTTCGCGTGCTTGAGAATGTCGAGCGTCAGAGAGACACCGTCGCCACGCAGCTGTGTCTCGATGCGTTCCAGGGCCGACTCCATGGACAGCCAGTAGTTGATTTCCTGGTTCGCCGTCCCCGTCGTGGGGTCCTGGGTCATCTTTGTGATCACCTGGATAGACTTAATCCACGTGTTGACTGTGGCCTGCAGGCTGTTGAGCATCGCGGTATCCTGGGTGACACCTTGGGGCAGCTGGTCAAAGAAGGGCCGCACACCCCGTGTAGAGGCTTCGTCCAGAGCCGTCTGCACGATGGGTGGGAAGGGCAAGACAACCTCCGGGATCTCAACATTCTGCTGCAGGTGGGCCAAGCTGAGCTCGAGCTCAGTCCAGCGCTTCTTGGTGACAGGAACGCCCGTCTTGGCCTCGAGGTCGGCACGCACGCGACTGGTGCTGCCGGTACCGTTAGCAGAAGCGGCGTTGACAGCCGGTTTTGTGCTGGCGTCGAAATAAGGGGCAAGGCCGTTGTGCAGGTACATCTGCAGGATCTCGAAGGGCGATGTCGACAGGCCCTGCTCGCCGGCCGTGGCTGTCAGGTAGGCCGGACCGGGCAGGTTGAGCATCTGCACCTGGGAGGTGATCGGGACGTTGGGGTCGAGCGGCTGTGGCCGCTTGAGGAGAATAAGGAAGGCAACGGTCGAGGAAATGGCCGACAGGTCGGCTGCCAGGGAGAAGACATGCGACGCGGAGCTCGGCCTCGGGGTGTCGCCGTTCTCGTCACCGCGGCCCAACCTCTCCAGGGTCGCAGCCCCCGGTGCTATTACCGACGTGGGTATCAGGTCTTTTTGGATGTAGAGGGAGACGACTTGGGGCTCGTGGGCAAACCGAGAGCAACGCTGCACGGTGTCGGCATAGCGGGACTTGGAAAGGAGACTGCCAGGGGCTTCGAGCTCTTCGCGGGTGGCACCGAGCGCGGCTTCAAGGACGGCGGCAAGATGGTCGACAACACGAGCTGGATCTACGTAGGACGAAGGTGAAACACCCGCACCCACAGCCGAACCCCCGGGTGTCAACGGAGATGTCGGCCCACCGGCTGCCAAGCTGATGCCGTTAGCCACCACCGGCGTTGAGATGACCATATCCATAGTGGCGGCTTGTTGGGTAGAGTAGAGAGGGAGGAGGAAGGTGTCGGTGTCGGTCGATGTTCGATAACTCGGAGCTGTCGTTCTATCTCTTCATCGACGAAATAAGCATGTTCGGAGTGACTCGGAAAGGGGGGGGTTCGAATTCGTGGGTATCTGGAGGACGTCGAGCAGGACAGCAAGAAGAGCTTGCCCTCGATTAAAACAAGTAGATAGCTAAAGGGGAGGAAGAGAAGAGAAGGCACGAGAAGCAAGTGTCGAGAACCGAAAAGAGAGGCGCAAAATGCAAGGCGATGGTAGAAAAGGGACGAAAAGGAAGCAAAAAAACGCGTTCTAAAGGTCACGGGTATCTATCGTGAGGTATGCGTGTTGTTGGGGTGTGAGCCTACCGAGCTCGGTTTGAGTGAAAGAGTGAAGACAGAAAAAAGCAAGCAACGCGGTAAACCGTTGACTTGCCAGTTGTATGGAGTTACGGAGAGGATAGAAGAGAAACGCTGTTCGCAATCTCGCGATGAGGATTTTCCAGTTTCGTGCAGTCCCCTGGCTGTGGCCAAAAAAGGAGACACGCAAGGAAGCCACGCACCTGCAAACGGCAGGAACGCGACGCTGGCACCAGCAAATGGCAAGTGCGTCTCGGCGCGCAGTGCAGCAGCGTAATAGTGGAAATAGAGCACAAACGGGTACTCGAAATTACCACGGCACCCCTCCCCTGGTCACGTCCGTGTCAGGGGCCAGCAAAAAAAATAATGAAGAAATAAGGGTGGTGCTCCCCCAAAACGGGAGGGGCGTCCCACAACGTTGATGGGAGAGAACGGGAAAGAGGTGTGGGGCACGCGTCTGTGATTGGTGTCGCGCCTTCCCTGCTTTAGACGGAAACAACAGGCAGGCATTTATGCGACGTGAGCATCGCAGCTTCCACAAAAATGGTTCGCCAAACTCGCACATAGCCAAAATGCGCATAAACGTCAGCTGCTTGCAAATAGTGCACTATCTACAGCGCCTTCTCCAAGAATCATGTGCAAAGCTTCACCAAGAACAAGACGACGTCCTGTCGCCCAACGGTCGCCCGTTTGTTCGGTTTTTCCTGCGCCCACGCCCCCTAATTATTTGCCCTGACCAAACCGAACAGACGCGCTAGCACCAGCTTTATTTAGCGTCCCCATCTGCCCCAACGGCGTGACCCGCTGGTCTGCCGGTTGGTGTATTTCTCGCCATCAAGTTTACGAATAGGGCACGTGAATAATTAGGGAGTGTGGACAAATGAACAAAATAGTGTGCATTTTATTCCATGTGCAAAACGCGTTCGTTCAAAGAGAGCTTCGGGAACAAAAACATGAACCCTTGGCACATTGAGCTCCAGAGGGAATGCCGCAAACAAGCCACAGCCCACATGGCCAATAGGCGGCACTTCGAGCTGCATTAATCGACGTTCCGGGTGTTTGGGAGCGGCAGGCTATCCGAGGAGGTGCGTCTGCACAGAGCATGCAGTCGGAATGGAGGGGGTCGCAAAGCACAAAGCTCAGACGACGACAGGCAAAGTGCCCAGCATGCCAGTCACAAGAGCCAGTGCCTCCAGGACATCATATCCCATCTCCAGACGGGTGCGGGCAGATGTAAGATATCTTACTTGTACTCTTAATCCGTATCTTGCAAGGAGCTCGGCGCACGAGATTGACGGAGTTTTATTACGTCGTATTTTCCTTGCCGGTCTGGAGAACAGACAATGAACGAGTCCTGTGCGGAAATATGATCAATCACCTGTACAAATAACAGCAGGGGTAAGCCATCCATGTATTCTTTGTCAACTTCCGTTCTCCGGACTTGAAGCTACTTGCACTTGGACAAGTACTTGTAGCTGCAGTTGGTCTATGTGATTTCACCGCACCTTGGAGGGACATTCAAAGCAACAGACTATGATTCAGACTTTCTTACTATTTGTACATGTACAAACTTCATAAATAGATATATATCGGCAACACGAGGGCCGGCATGTCTTCAACAAAAACTATCGCTAATGAGACAAGAATGGTAGTATTTTGAAAATGAGAAGAGCAAACGCAGAATGAAGATACAACAAAGAGGAATCGATACCAAAAAAAAATTTGTCCGCCCGAAAACTCGCATACATTACGAAAGGAAATAAAAGGCAAAATGAAAAGGGAGCAAAATTCCCTTGGAATAAGTAAAAACAGAAACCTGGCAATGCCCACTGTTGCGATTTGAAGTCGATGAAGCGATGTAAACTGGCGGTTATCCGTGCAGCGCCTATTCCATGTCACGTTTCCACCCGTCTCCGCCTAAAGAAACAGAAAAACAGTGAAACGTTTTGACCAAAAAAGTGTTATATGCACCATGCCCGCCGTGCAGTACCAAAGCCGAAAGAAAGAAGAAGAAACCAAGAAGACCCCAAGAACCCAAAAGTCCCACAGGTGAAATATAGACAGGGTGGTGAGAAAGCGGGTGCGGCGTGTAGATGTGTTTGTATGAAGAGCGAGAAAGAGAAGTAAAAGATAAGAGACGAGTGAGAAGGAGAAGAAGAGAGAGGGGTGTTGACGGCTGACACGGCATCAACCGCTCTGTCATTGCTATGCGGCAAGGTTCGGTCCGCCCGCGCCGTCGTTATTGTCGGACAGCCGTTCCCGCTGCAGAATGACACGTTGATTGCAGATATCAATAAACATCTCAAACCGCTGAATGACCTGGTCCTTTTCGTCGAGCTTCCGCTTGAGCTCGTCAATCTCCTTTTGCGTGTCCTCCTTGTACTTTGTGAGTTCGTCTTTGGTCTGAGCCAGTTCGCGCCGCAGGTCGGTCCGGATGCGCTCCTCGGCCGTCGGCGGCGGCTTGCTGTATATGGCCGGCCGGTTCTCAGCGATCGCCGATGCCACTTTGCCCGGATTCCGTGTGATTGCGGCGCGGGCATTGTAAATGTCCCGCGGCAGCAATGGCACATGGGGGTTCTCCGTCTGCAGAATCTCAAGTGTCTGGCTCACACCGACACCTGTAACCGAAGCGTTAGAACCACTGGCGCCTTCTGGATTTGTTCCTTCTGTTTCTCCTGCTCCTTCTGCCGCTGCTCCAGATCCTGCTCCTACGCCGGCACTTGCTGCTCCCTTCTTCAATGGGGTGGTTTTGGACTTGGGCTTGGCTCTGGGCTTGGTAGTGGTAGTGGGGGTCGCAGCAGGTAACGCACCGTCGTCCTTCAGGGCCTTCACAGCTGCCACCATGTTGCTGTCCAGTTTTCGGGCTGCCGGGTGAAGCACGGGGCTCTCGCTGGGACCGTGGTTGTGTTTCAGGTGTGTCGTGTCCGGACGATACCGCACCGTCCATTGCGTCCGTTGCTCGATGGCGAAAAATCCGAATTGGCAGTCGCACTTCCGTGATGACGTCTTCCGCTTCCGCTGCTCGGGGCTAACACGTCGCGGGGGCTTGCCCGCCCGGTCGCAAACAAAGAGCACCTTCTTCAAACCCGGCACCGTCTTCTTCGACCGCCCAATCACCACAGCGTAGCCCACCGACGTGCAATATCCCAACACAAACTTGTGCACGGCTTCAAGTGAGGGAAAGCTGCCACCCTCGGGCGGAGCAGACATAAGAGCCCCCATTGGCTGGCGCGGCACGAACGGGACATTGGCATCCGCATTTTTGTCGGCCTGGCCATCTGCTCCGGCCTCGTTTGAGGGACTGTCCACCTCCATTTCCTCCTCGTTGTGGTCGTCCTGTGCAGGGGGTGCCGCAACACCGGGTCTTGGTGGCGGGGGCGTCGGCGAGGCATGCGGCGCCTTCTGGTGGGCCTGGACAGTTTTCTGCACCTGCAGCTGCTGGGCGGCTTGCTGTGCCTGTTGAGCCTGCTGAGCTTGTGCCTGGGCTTGCGCTTGCGCTTGCGCTTGAGCCTGTGCTTGGGCCTGCGCGTGGGCCTGGGCCTGTGCTTGTTGCTGAGCTTGCTGAGCCTTTTGAGCTTTCTGGGCCTGCTGTGTCTGCTGCATTTGCTGCTGCTGCTGCTGGTGTTGGGCCTGCTGCTGTTGCTGCTGTTGCTGCTGCTGTTGTTGCTGCTGCTGCTGCTGCTGCTGCTGCTGCTGCTGATGTTGCTGATGCTGTTGCTGGACCTGGTGCTGCACATTATGCTGCACCTTCTGTGCCTGCTGAATGTGCTGAGCAGGAGGGATTGGCGACTGGGACAAGGTTTGCGGGGTTAACGAGGTCGAGGACGGGGGCTGCGAGTGTTGAGGCAATTGTGAGTGGGCCGTATGCTGCTGGTGCTGTTGATGCTGCTGATGCTGGTTATGTTGCACGTGCTGTGTATGCTGGGGATGTTGCGCATGCTGTGTGTGTTGAGCAGCAGCATGCTGAGCGTGCTGCTGGTGCTGTGCGTGCTGGAGATGTTGGGCATGCTGAGCATGTTGTGGGTGTTGCTGGTGCTGCTGATGCTGCACGTGCTGCTGCTGCGCGTGTTGCGCGTGTTGTTGATGCTGGGCTTGCTGGGGCTGCTGCAGTTGCTGGTGGTGCTGCTGGTGCTGCGACAACTGCTGGTGTTGCGCGTGTTGCGAGTGCTGCTGCTGTGTCCGCTGCTGCTGAGCCATGAGGGAGCCGTCGTTCTGCTGAACCTGGTGCCCCATCGTCTGCTGGTTCAGAGCCTGCGCGAGGTAGTTAACCTGGTGCGGCTGCTGCATCTGGCGATTTCTAGGAACCGATGCAGTCACCTGTGGGGGCGACGGACGGGGGCCAGCATTCTGAAGGCCTGCGACCTGCAATGGCGGCGGTGGTGCCGAGCCGGTGAAGATGTGGTGGGCATACGGCGACGAAGCCTGCTGCGATGGATGGAAAGCTTGGTAGGGTCCACCGTGCGAGAGGGACGTCGGCGGTTTGTTGGCCGTGGCATTTTGCTGCTGCGGGAAGCCACGCCGCATGCCATTGACGCCGCCAAACGAGAGTCCGTTAGACATGGTGGGCGACGTACGGTCGTAGTCGTGGTCGTGGGACGACCCGGATGCGAGGAGGGAAAAGGGTGAGAAGTCGGGGGCGTGGCGGGTAAGGATGGGAAGGCGGGCGTGACGAGAACGAAGCAAAGAGCGACTCGACGTGAGAATGGCGGTGATGGCCGAAGCAAAGCAAAGACACAGGTCGACACGAAACGACGCGGCGGATGACAAACAGACAAAAAAGAATGGATGGAAAGAGAGGAGGCGAGGAAAATGGACAGCCAGAGGCGACCCGAGTCTCCCGTCAGCCCACGAGCCCCAGCAGACAGACAGTCAGCGCGCGGTCGACAATAGAGAATCGACGCGAGGCTCAAAATGCGTCTGGCTGCGGAGCACGCATTTGATGTTTCTCGATCTGTGCAGATGTGTATATTTTTTCGGCCGACGTTCAAACCCTGGGACCCCTTGTTGCGTCTTGCACCAAACGGGCGGCGGGCGTGTGGATAGATGACGAGAAAGTGGGAGGGAGTGGATTGAAGAAAAATGGCAAGTCAAGGAAGGAGGGAGGGCGGTCGTAGTGGAGGGAAGGGTGAGGGAAGGGAGGGCAGGAACGGACGAGGGAAATGGAACAGACAAGGGCAGGCAGGCACGCGCGCGGAGGCAGGAAAGACCCAAGTCACAGACGGCGCGGCGGGCAAGGGCGAGGCAAGAGTGGAAATACCAGCGAGGGAATGAACAAAACCAACAAAGAGGCACCCAGAAGCACCCCCGAAAACAGAGGGAGGGTGAGCAGAAGAAAAGGGAGGGAGGGTGCAAAAAGAGCAGCTGTGCTGTTACGGGTGGCGTGCGGCACTGTGGCCGGGGCAGGACAGGGAGCAGGAGTGGACAAACCAGAAAGGGAGACAGGAGGAGGGACAAGAAATTTCGGAAAACAGCCAGGCAGCAAGGCAGCAAAAGCAGAGGCGACCAAAGGGCGCAAAAGGAGCAAGTCGCCAGCCAGAGGACAGTGCAAGCGTTTCTGGCACAGTGCTGTCGCGGGAAAAGTGGGTCTCTTTCCAGATGAAAGAAGCGGTCGCACGAATCAGAAGACCTTGGCCCCCAAAACACCCCAAAATACCATATCAAAAAAAAACGCGCTACGATAAAAGTGGGGTTTCAGCCGATGAAGAAAGAACCAAACACCCCCGAGACCCCGTCATAATAAATGGAAGGAGCAACGGGCGACTTTAGGCTGCAGGGCAGGATGTGAGATTAGGACGTGAGAAGAGAGAAGAGAGAAGAGGCTGCGACACAGAAAACGAGGAGCAGATAATCGGATCGGTGTAAAGTGTCTTGCCCTTAAAGTACGCCGTAAGAGTAATACCGAGGAGGGCGGGCTCCGTCTTCGCAGCGGAGAAGGCGGCAAACAAACACGTGTACAGTTTGTGGGCAGGTGTCTGTAACAGATACGGCTCAATTGGCGGCTCGAATGCAAGGATCGCCACGTCGAATTGCAGGCGAGAAACAGAGGCTGCTGTATCAGACTGCTGTAACCTGCCCCAGGGCCTGCCTGAGCCTGCTTCCATCGCCAGCGCTTGCAGGTGGTTGGCCAGAACCGCAACGAGCCAGTGTCGGGGTAAGAAACGCGCATTGCGCTATCGGTACAAGCTGCATTAGGGCGCCGGGACGCTACAATGAGGAGCACCCATCGGGGTACTGGGGCCGCTGCTAGCGCGTCTTGGGGGGCTCGCACTGTCCTGCTCGAAAAGGCCTGCAATGGGCCAGGCCTTGGCCCCACGACCTATCTGGACAAAACCTCCGTGTGCACAGCAAAGAGCAACAAGTATGACGCGACCGTCAACAGGAGATATGACCATGATCCACGGCCAGGACAAGAAAAGTAGATGCACAATGCACACGATATCACACGAGAGCATGGCATCCTTGTACATATCGCCATGTTCAAAAAGCACCAGTCGGCGATCCCGTCCAGAAAAAAGAAAAGAAAAGAAAAGAAAAGATAGAAAAGAAAGAAAAGAAAGGAAAACAAAAGACTGGAAAGCACCGAGGAGGGCTGTCGACAGGCAATCTTCTCGTGCATAATGCTGACCACCGCCGGGGAGGGAGCACGGGTTTGCGGTATTGATTCGACCGTTTTATCTGTGGGAGAAACACAAAGAAGCAAATCCGCACGTTTGGTTGGACGGCGTGTTCCAACGACACGTTGTGTGAGGATGTACACGAGCAGCATGGGACAGGACAGACAACGGCCGACAGAGTGAGTCCTCCAGTACGGTATTTGAAAATATTGAAATAAAAAATGGCAAAGATAAAAGGGCCAACCTGAATCACGCACATCAAGTACTACGCGATCAAACACAGGCGGTGTAGTCCAGAGCTTTGCCGGAATAGAATGCCCCTTGTGCCTGTGAGCGATTTGCCGTCGTTTCTTATATCTTGTTTCACTGTGTCTGCTGCACGGCGCGGCAGAAGATAAGGTTGAAATGTGTTCGTGGGGTAAAGGAGATATAAATAACCGAAATAACGCAAACGTGAGTGACCTTCAATTTTCTGTGCTGATTGCTTTTTTTATATCTGTTTCTTTGTGTGTGTGTATTTTTTTTCGATTTAGACAAAAGTAGAACCTCTCCCAAATTTTGTAAACATATACTTAAAATTGTTTGTTTATTTTATTTCATCGTATTTGGGACAACAGTATCTAAGAGATAAACAAGAGAAATAAGTGACGATAAATATATGTAATGATTTTTTATAAATAAGAATGTAAACTATAAATCCACAAATGTCATATCGACGTTTCAAAACGAGCATCGTTGTAGTTGTAATCGGTTTTATTTCGTAGCCCAAGTGCGACTGCGCTGGTATCATTATATCGTACGTAACCACTTAACCACCCCAACTGCCAAAGTCGAGCTTCATCAGTAGCCGATCCAGACGGCCAACCCGTCGCGGCACGTAAGCCCCGGCCGCCCGCAGGCCGTCTCCGGCGAGGCCGCCGTCCACCGTGCCGCCAAAGTCCTCGTCGTCCTCTTCATCTTCCTCTTCCTCCTCCTCACCACGACCGTCCTCCTCCCCTTCCAAGTCCCGCAGCACGCCGACGACGGACAGCACACCCTGCCGCACGCCGCGCTCGGCCGCGGCCAACGCATCCAAGACGTCGTGCTGCTCGCGGTCGAGGTCCACAAACGCGTCGACGACACCCGCGTCGGACTCAAGATCGAGCGCCAGCCACAGGGCCTGCAGCCGGTGCACGAGGGCCGCCATCTGGTCAACGGACACGAGCAGCGCGTACAGCGGCTCCGTCCAGAGGGCGCGGTCGAGCAGCAGCCGGCGCACCAGGCGGCGCAGGTAGCGGCGGTGCGCCGTGGCGAGGCTCTGGGGATCGTGGGACGCCGCCAAGGGATCGTCCATGGTTAGAACCGTGGCGTCTTCCTCAGCCAGCCCTTCGGCAAGCCAGATGTCGTCTTCGTCATCACCACCGTCATCCACCGTGTCGTGGTCATCTTCGTTCTGCTCGGCGGCCTTGTTCTTTTGGGCAGAACTGCTGACGCCAACCCCCCGCATCGGCTCGTCCTTCCCGACGGTTAGCCACCGCTGGAACCCGTCCCACAATTCCACGACGACGTCCATCTGCAGATAGTTTTCAATCTCTGCTAAAAAGAAAATGGCGGCGCTCGTCGTTGCCCAAACGCTTCGCAGCGCGTCGGCCCGCCTAGTGTACCGCTCACGAAGCATCTGGACCTGCTCGAGACTGTGGCGGCCACGTCCGCCGTAGGGAGGCGCAGGTGGTGGCGGGTGGTGTCGTCGTAAGGAGGATAGCTTCCACAGGCCCGTCAGGCGGATGTGCGCGCGGCGGATGGACAATAGATAAGCGTGGATGGCGGAGTACGACTGAAGGTCGGCTGCACTAAGGACGAGGTCGAGAGGATAGGGGATCTGTAAAACAAGAGATGCGGGGACCGAAAACAAGAGGTTCTGGAAGGGCGTCGAAGCAATCGAAGCAAGGGTGGTGTGCCGCCGCCGTCCATTGCCCAGGCTGCCGGCCACTCCTGACACGCCTGCTGACGGCGTTCGCGACGCCGGGGTCGAGGACGTTGATGTAGTTGATTTTTGTAAGACGAGGCGCAGCGTCTCTCGTGCCAGCTCCATCCCCTCGTCCTCCTCCTCACCCTGGTCGGCGTTGGCATTGCGGCCGTGCATAGCGCCCAGCATTGCCCACGTCCGTGCCAGCACGGCCGCCACTTCGCCGTCCTTGACGATGACGGCGCTCATGCCACGGACGCCGCTGGCCGTCGTGGGCGGCGCGGCGCCCGCGCCGTCGGACCGCTGCCAGCGGCTGCGCATAGTCTCGTCTGCCTGCTCCACCAGCGCCATAGCGAACTCGCCGCGGCCGAGTAGGTAAAAATCACGCAGCAGCTGCAGCATGTCGACCACCTTGGCGGGTGGCAGCAGCTTGCGCAGTGCCGTACGGGACAGCACGGCACGGATGTGCGCAATGGTGCGTGAAAAGGTGGCGCCATCCAGCGGGTAGGTGAGCTTGGACAGCTCTTGCAGCTGGGCCGACAGATGGTAGTCGCCGGTGCTGGTCATGGCGCTGCTACTACCGGCGATGCCGTCGCCAAGCCAGTGACTGGCCTTGGGCCCGTTGCCGCTCCTGCTGTCTGTCTTGGCACGCAGGTGGACGAGCGACCGCCCGACAAAGAGCATCGAGGCTGCCGTAGCCGGCGTGACAAATGCTGGCAGGTGCTGGCTGACGCACACGTATTCGCCCGTTGTGTCGGCGGTCGACGCTTCTTGTTGCACGAAAAAGTCGTCGCCGCCGAAGCTGGGCAAGCGGCCGTAAAGGATCCATGCCGAGACCTGCTTGAGCCAAGCAGTCTCGGCCACGCGCACGAGACTACGTGCCGTGCGCTCAATGTCTTCGTAACCGGTTTGGAGCTCCGCGCGGAGGTGGTTGATGAGCTGGGCGCCCGATGGCGTGTCCTGCGACACCTTTACAGGCGACTTGGCACTCGCCTTCGCTGGACCGCCCGCATTGCCCTCGGGTAGAATGTACTGTACGACGGCCCACAGCCACTCGAACCGCCGCGGCCAGTCGGCAAATGCACCCACAACGGCCGTCAGCGGCACAATGTCGTAAGCGCCGGCAAGGGCCGGGTCGCGCTTTAGTACTGTGGCCTCGACGGCGAGCACATCGCGCTGGAACGCAGCCAGGTGGACCGACACGACGGCGGCGGCCACGGCGCGACATACGACAGACGGGTGCACGGCGGCAATGTGTGCGGCGTGAGAGCGCAGGCGGATGTGGAGGTCGCTCAGGCGGGCAAGGTCGGAGAGCAGTGCGCGTTCGGAGGGAGACAGGGCCGGCTCCGGGCTGGATGCCGACCCGAGGCGCGGAGCGCTGCCCTCTTGCGCGCTGGAATTGCCATGACGGGATGGGCCGTCAGGCTGGAGCAGCGGCGAGCTGTGGCCGGAGAGGGAGAGGAGGATTTCGTGGAGCATGAGCTGGGCAAGCAGGACAGATTAGCAATGAGGTGGTGAAGAGCGAAGGGGCGCTGAGTAGGGAGGTTGACGCACTGTGGATCGTCGTTGAGGTCGTGAGCCAGCAAGATCAGGCAGCCGAGCAGCTCAAAGCGGCACATGAACACGGAGACGCAGGGTGTGGGGTCGATGGACGTCTGCGGCATGCGCTTGCTGGTGGACGAGATAGTTGGAAGGCTCAGAGGATTGTCGGTGAGTGACTGGTGCAAGGCATTGCTCGCCTCACAGATAGTTGTCGTATTGGATAGCTTTGTATGTCGATCGTCGAGGCGGGTCGAGACTCGTCGTCGGATTGGGCAGGCACAGAAGGAGTGGCAGCTCGAGAAGGAAGTCGCAGACGTCGTTGGAGGAAGTAATTAATAGTTTGGTATCTTATCGGGCAGGCGCGTCAGAAGTGCGATGGAGGGGCAGAAGACGCGTTTTACCGGTCAAAGGTCGCTGTAGCGGACAAACAGCCCTTACCGTTGTGGGGCATCATCGACTAAAAAAGTGCCAAAACACCCCCAAAAGCAAATAATTGTTTACACTTCACATTGACTTTGGTTTCAGTAAACTCATTTCTGTCATATTTTCTCCAAAAAAAACGTGATATGTCGTACATACATCCTATAAACATAAGTATAAAAAAACACATAAAAAACCAAAGCCTGACCTAGATCCCCCTATATATTTTCATCCTGCTCACGAGCCGAGCATTGCTTCCAGTCTTAACCGGCATCGATCTCACACCTCACTTCAACGCCCCCGGTATGGGTTGTTGTCTGCAAAGTCGTGTGTTGACCGCACGCGGCTGACCGAGGCGCTGCTGCTGCTGCTACCAGGGCCACTGTTGGACCCACTGCCGTTGCGACTGTCGTTGCGGCTCCGGGGATCGGGCGTTCTCGATGTCGGACGGTTGGGCGGCAGTGCAGGCGGCGAGCCAGATGGCGAGATCACGGATCCGCCGCCGTCCCCGCCGCCCACAATCAGCTCGCCGCCGCCCGGAACATGACCGACCACCATGCCCTTGGCCACGCTCTTGATGATCGCCCGGCGCGACACGCCCGTGACGTCAATGTAGACGAGGCCGACATTCTTAATGCCGCCGGTGAGGTTGCGCGTGACCTCGCCGGCCTCGTTGCCCCACTTGGAGGCGACCACGGTCGTGGCGGCGGTCGACGACGTGTCGAGCAGCTGGCGCCCGGCCTGCTCAATGCCGTCGGCCACCGTGGAGAAGGCCATCAGACTCTTGTTGAGTAGACCCGGGCGGAAGTCGTTGATCGGCTGTCCGTCGGGGCCCAGCCCGCTGGGCGCCTGGCGGCGGGACTTGCCGCTGTAGGCCGTGCTGCTGCCAGTACTGCCGATGCTATCGTGGGCCTTGTGGCCAGCCAGCTTCGCACCCAGGTTTTGCGCGACCTTGCCGACCTGTCCGACAGCCTTGGCCGAGAGACCCGCGGCGCCTGCGGAAAACGTGTTGATGCGACGAACGTGCTCATGCGTCGACGGCTGGAATGTAATGGGCTTGTTGGTGGGGACGGCCTTCTCGGCAAACTTGTCGGCCTGGTTCTGCAATGCCTTGGACACCATTTCCGAGGTCGTGACAATGAGGCGCGACGCAGCGGCAGCGTTGGAGACGAGGGAGGATTTTTGGTAGGCTGGGTGCAGAGTCTCGACGTATTCGCGCGACGCAGGCGCGACAGAGATGTTGGGGACGGCTTCCGTAGGAAGTGTAATTTCAACGGGTTCTGATGTATGTTAGATGCTTGCGACCCGAGCAAAAAAAGAGTATAAAATGATTGCGGTGGGATGCATACCCTTGGATCCCGGCATCAAAGACTTGTCTTCAATCACTTGGAAATGGTCTCCTAGTTCGCCGATGACGCTACCATCTTCCTCGTCGATAAGGACGAGCTGGCCGCCGGCCTGCGAGCTGTGGCTACCTGCCGCATATGCCTCGCCAGGCTTGAAGGCAGCCGGGTTGTAGGCTGGCAAATCCTCGGAGATGACAGACCGCGAAGACCGGGAGCCAGATGCTCGCTGCTTCTCACCGTGCCCCTGCTTCTCGGTGCCGTACCCATTCTTTTCACCGCTCCCAGACTGGTAACGGCTCGATGAAGATGAACCCGGAACGCCAGCAGCAGACTCTCTTGCGACAGCTGCAGCCGACGTTGACCCCGATGCCCTGGGAGGCTTGTCTTTGCGAGACGAGATCTTTGGTGGTGGCGCCCGCTCGAGGAACGCGGTGCACTGGGCCAGGATGGTCTCGAACGTGTCGACGTCCTCCTGTAGACCTTTGCGGCTTCCCACCGGCGGGAACTCGATGCGCGTGAAGACGCCGCTGTTGCGGCCTAGATCCCAGCGTGGGATCAGGTAGCTGCTGGGCGGCTGGTGGTAGATTTGGGTGGTCGCCGGCAGCGGGAGGTCGAGCTCGGGTGGCAGGTGCAGATGCAGGTAAAAGTCTTCCTCTTGCCCTTGGCCGCCATTGTCTGGGTGGTTGCCGTCAACGGACAGGTCCGCAAACGGGGATGCCGTTGGGACCATGAGGAGTGACAGCGTCTGCGGACCTGCGAGTGTGAGGGAGCTCTCGGTGCCATTGGCTATATGATATGCCGAGACGCCGGTAATGGCGTACAACAGCTTGGGATCCTGCATATGGGTAAATAACGGAGTCTTGTCAGCCTGCATTCTATATCTCCTTGCACGACACTGACACACTTAATGAATGTGAGAGCGTGTTTGGCTGTGTCATACAGACAAAGCACTTACATTGAGGCTGGACGCCATATTGCTTTGTGGTGGCCTTGGGATACAAGAAAGGCCAACCTTGGTCAGGCGCGCAATCTGCCAAATAAAAATAGAACGAAAAAAGGACGGAAAGGAAAAAAAGAGAAGTCGAAGGAGCACCTGGCTGGATATTATTGCCGTAAAGGGCGCAGACTTTCTTGGGCGATGCTCACTTCACAGATTGGTCGCGTCTTTCGTTCTCTTAATGGCCTCAGTCGCAAGGTTGTCTTGAAAGCTATCGTTGCTGTTCTTCGACTGCCGTTTCTTATTTTGTCTTGTCTTTGCGACGTGGCGGCACCGGCGGACGGCTTCGGGAGGCCTTGCTGTTGGCGGCGGGCGGGGAGGCGATCCCCAAAAGGAGGGGCAGGCGAACCGTGGAGGGGGATGGCGGGCTGGCCTGGTTCGATGCGAGCGTGATAGTGTGACAGGGTGACGACGGGCTGACTTGTACGAGAAATGGTGTTGTGCGGATGGAGAGGGGATGCGACAAGAAAGCGAGTTGGGGAAGAATTGCGATTTAATTGTTGATGCAAAAAGAAGAGATGAAAAGGAAAGAGAAAGAAGGAGCTTCGCGCCGATTGCTGTTTCCACCAACAGATGAATAAACTGGAATATGACGTCCCGTTGCGCCAAAATTAAACTCTCGAGGAACTGAGCGAGGAAAGAGCGAACCGGATGTGAGAGCGCCTGAGGGCGGCGCTTAGAGGTGGATGCTGTTTGGCGCGGCAAAGAAAGCGACACAACAGGGTAGGAGCAACCGTGGAGGGGTATTTCCATATTTGGGGGTTTGGGCACGTTTATCAAGATGGAAGGAGCGACTTAGACGAGGCCGAGAAAGAGGCCTCTCACACACGCCATCCGCAAAGAGCTCTGTGACGAAACAGAGGGGCGACTGAGTGGGAGCGGTTCCTGTAACTGGTTGCCAACGGGCAAAGAGGCCAAAAGCTACATTAGTGTGCGGGCTGCCAAGACGCTGCCAGCTTCCAAGTTGGACTAGTTGTGGTTCTCCTTTCAGTATTTCGACATGACGGTGGAATATACAAGCTCGAAGTGCGTGTTACCTATTGATTGCCAACCCCATGATGCAGACCCAAAACGCTGCATTTGCACAGCCTCTCCGCTGGAGATGTGACGCCACAGAACGCCAAGTCCAACAGAGGCATACAGTCGAGCCAGTATGACGATTAGACACAAAGGGACTTTTATGTAGCGAGTGCCAGGTAAGTTCCATGCTTTCTTGGGCGGCCAAGCCATGAGGGAATCATGACGAGATCTCGGCGAACGGGGTGAAGTGCAGGCTGTCTGGGTCGGGGCGGCGAGTGCGGTTGTCTTATCAAACCGCCGCTAAGCTTGGATCAAAGAGCCTCGCCAGAGAGTCTATTTGCCGCCGCACTCACGTCGCACGAGAGACACCAGCTCCGCAACCGCCACCCCGACGGCCACCCCAACGGCCTTGCATTTCAGCCTGTTGGATCACTGACATGACCTCTACGTGTAGGATGTAGAGCACGGTCCATCAAGAGCTACTCTACCAGGTCTACGACGAACGCCGTATACGTCGTAGGAGGATGAGCAAGGTGGCGTTGGCATGCTTTGTGCTTCGCAGGCCCGTTAACCGAATCGTGAGACCAAGTGGGTGCTGGCCTTTGGTGTGCTTGGAGACGGAATTGCCTGCTGTCACGTCACTTGAGGAGAACACTTTGACAAAGACGGGTTAATGCAGTCAGGTTGACCGTTGCCATGAACGTTGAAGGGCCAAACAAGGCTCTTCAAAGACAGTATTGAAATGGTGTGTGGGCAGCTTTGCGATAGAGACAGGCACAGTGCTCTTGTGCCCTTTAATTTCGTGGTCAGAAGCGCGCCGCCTCAGCCAACACGAGCGGGTTGCATCATGGCAAGCAGCCGCACATCGAATACGAAGTACTCTCAGCGAATCATTACCGTCTCCTTGCCCCGTTTCGCGATCGGAAGGTTGTCGCCTAACTGGTCGGTCAGAGTGATTGGCGCCTCTCAGTGTTGTTTCATGCAAGCAACGCACCGGCGACAAGTGGGAGGCACACCAAACATCAACTCGCAGAATGCCGGCAACCTTGCTGCCTGCATTTGTCGCAAACAGACGTTTCGTGAGGCCTGTCCTCCACGAGTTGGCTGGGGAAGGGACAAAGAGGGAGAGCGAGAAAAAAAAAGGGGAAAGAAATGCCAGAACAAATGGGACTTGCAGGTGCCAAAACGGCTAACCGCAGGCCATGATGGTCTACCTATGCCTTGACGCGCCACGGCACGACCCCCATCTGGCAGCCCTGAGGCCGACCTGGTGGTCTGAGTAGCAAAGGCTTTCAGGAGCTGGTTCTGCATAGGAATAAAAAAGGGCGGCTACCAGCTTCGGGGACGCCAAGGAAGTGGCCTGCAATTCTCTTTTATATTGGCACCGCGACTACATCCCTAGTCCTTAATTCCCATTCCAACATTTCGGCAAGCATCTTTGGCAATCACTACCTCAAATGGCGGAGACCGACATCCTTGCATGCCTGTATCCTGACATACTTGTACATGCTGTAGGCGCAGACACTGCAACGATCGCCATCGGCCACAAGAATAACAAAGAGCGTTATGTCCCAGCACGACGTGGCATTACGCCGGCAACCTCTCCTCGACCTCACGATCCTGAGCCTGCCGACGTCTTGGAGGAGTCAGGTACGCACTTTTCAAAGGAGCACGACAGACTTGAAAACTTGCCCTGTCTAAAAATCTCACTCGGGCGATGTGCTGAAAGGCAAACACGGCCTTGTGGCTGGCAAGGACGCGAAGGGAGATATCTTTCTGCCCGAGTCTCGTGGTCGCAACCGCGTGTCTGCTCACCATTTCTCTCTGGCTCTCTGGCTTTGAACGACGATTACCTCCTCATTGTGAAAGACCTTGGGTTGAGAGCTGGAACAAGTGTCATCTATGGCACTGAGAATGGAGGACCGCGACGCAACACCGAATGGGTCATTGCAGGAGAGCAACTTTTACTGGACCTATAGCCCATCTCTATCGTGGTCGATAGGTGGCCTCAGTTCCAGGTCGTTGTCAAGCCCTTTGACCATGACTCAATCGCGTTCAGAGCCAAAGTCGACGAGCTCCGTGCGAGCCAAAGTCCGCGTGGTATTGACGACGACCCGGACGCCATAACCTTCCGGCCGGAAACCGATCTTCCATCTGCCGAGCCTGAAAACGGAGAAATCTACCTGCGAGAAGAAATTGGCCGTGGGTCTTCCGCCGTCGTCTATCGAGTGTGGCAAGCCAGGACGGGAAAGAGCTTTGCTCGCAAGGAGCCTGTGGATCACGGGAGAATCAGCACGTCTCATATGAAGATGTGGAAGAAAGAGGCAGACTTGCTCGGCCGAGTTACTTATGTGAGCCGCCCTTTATTTAATTTAATTTCCTTCTTCTGTTCTGAGTGGACTGGCCACTCCGCCCTCTTCTGGTTTTGTGCTTGACTGACCCTGGTGTAGCCAAACATTGTGAAATTCCTTGGTTCAGAAGATGGCCCGCGTCCGTCATTGCGATTTGAATACATCCCCGGCGGTTCGGTTAGCAGCCATCTCAAGAAGTGCAAGTACTTTACGGGAGCTGAGTGCCGTCAAATACTGAAGCAGACCACTTCAGCAGTCGCCTGGTTGCACGGGCTACATCCACCGATCACCCACCGCGACATCAGCGACAACAACATACTGATCAAAAATCGCGGCGCCAGCGGGATTGAGGTGAAGCTGGCAGACCTGGGCAGGTCAAAGGAGGGCAACAACCCGAATACTATTGTGAGGACGCCTTTCTTCAACCCTCCCGAGTTTCAAGGTGCTCAAAGGCAATGCTACACCCGGGCGGTGGATGTCTGGCAGCTTGGCGCCGTCATTGCAAAACTCGCGGGTGATGCACCGACCTACACAGTCAAGCACACGAAAGACGAGATACGCTGGTGTCAAGAAACCCGCAACCGCGTGTTGAGACGCTTTGAGCAAGATGGTGGGGGCAGCCGAATTCAAAAGCGACGGCGGGACTTTTGTCTTTGTCACGCCCTTCTTGGGAGCTCGAGGACGGGAAGCGACGCAGCTCTCGAGTGAAAGACGCCCATGCCCGTGCGGAAGGTGCTTTAAAACCACATGGCACTTTACGAGAGGTGCCATGAGAGACAACAACTTTTCTTATCTCTTTGTGTAAAACGGAAGCGTGGAAATCATTTTGTAAGATATAGCATCGGCGTTCTCTTGGTATGAGGGTAGTTCTAGGAGTTCAACTTGGGATTTACGAAGGACTTCTTCCACACGCGATAATTTAAATACGCTTAAACCTTCGACGGGCTATTGTTTTTTGCTTGCGTCAGAATGACGGTATTCTAAATGCGCCAACTTTACGGAGTACATGCCAGCTTCTGCATCTAAGACTTGCATGATGCTGCCTCCTTGTTTCTTTATTTGTTTTTTACTCTCTCCCTTTTCTATATTCATTTGGTCTAGTCAAACGGCCCCTGCGTCAACCAGAAAACGGACAGAGTCTTATGCAAAGCTACGACTAGTTGCCGCTGTCAAAACAAAATATTCTGCTATCGTTGGTGGAATAACAGAGCAAGAGAATGAGCGTGAAGGGGATGGTCTCGGGACTCATCTGAGAGTAGGGTTTTATGACTGCTTTCAGTCACCGCTAGTCAATGTATGTTCATAATTTAGTGGGAAATAAATACGATGTACATATATATATATATATTAAGAATAAAACTAAATAGCCGTTTTAGTTTTTTCTTTTTTTTTTCGAAGAGATAGTATTGAAGCTAACAAAATATGTAACTAAAGCCTCATCTTTCACGCTCGTCTCATGTTGCCTCCATTTCAAGCGGCTACCTCGGAGCACCAGGCTTGGCCGCGAGGGTAAAACAAGAACCAGCTCTGTGGGAAAGGAAGCATTGGTCAATGTTGTCAATGACTTGCTCCATGCAGGCAAGCAAGACATGCGGATGTTCGTTTGCGTCCGACCGCCGCCTCCTGCATGGCGTCCGTTTGACACGAGGCAATGGCTTATTGGTGAGGATGCCTCGCAAGCGAGTGTGTCCGGCTGAGAGAACAAGACGAGGCACGGGGTCCAGAATAACAGGAAAACGGATTCCCGGCATCCGAAAAAAAAATTCCCATAAAGGGTGTGCCACGCGGAAAGGGTTTCCTTAAATCAAAGCAAAACAAAATGGCAATATCACAAGCATGCAAGCTCCCTTGCGGGTTAGCTCGCTACAAGACTAAGAAGACATTGTCCCTACAGGTATGGCTCACACGCACCTCTGCTCGGATGGCATTGATCCCGAAAAACAATAGAGGAAGCACAGGTACATGGACAAGATCCATATCTAAAGATACGCCCTCGTTCTACCTAAAAGAGAGAAGGCCTGGCTGAACAAAGGGTTGCAGGGGTGAAGAAGGTCACCCTTTTTGTATTTTTCTTTTTTTTGACGTCCTCCTTCGTCAGTTTACGCCGTGGCCTGCCGGTTTCCATGTCCTTGTGACAGTGAGGAGACACGACGCAACGATGTGTATTGCGTCGTATGTAGCGAGGGCATGAAAGGTACATCTTCTGCCAAGCTGCAGCCACTCCACGTCAAAAGCCTAGCGTTCCGTGTCGAAAGCAATCTCGGCATGGCAATGGAAGGGGAGTTGGAAAATGCAAAAAAAAAAAAAAACGTCCGGAATACGTCAAATGTTCCGCGCTGGCCAGTGATGTCGTGTGTCTAGGACGGCCGCATGAGGTGAGGAGGTCGGGGCCCTCTGGCATCTTTTAGACACTTTGTCTCCGGGGGTTGCACGTGGCGCACTGTTTGTACTTTTCAACCGCCGTTGGGTACTATCTGCTTGAGTGACCCCTGAGTCTCTTCTATTATGTAATTTGTCGAAACTTGGATGATAACAATTACTGTGTGTCTGTGCTGCCTGTTAGTCATCTACTGGTTGATATCTCACACGACTGGATGCTTGCCGGATAGTGGAAAACGGTCGATTGCAATAACTGATGGACAGCTATGTAACAATGGAATTGACGGGGCACATCTCAATCAGCAAAGATGCATCTGTGGTTCAGGGATAAAGCTTACCTATGTTTTAGTGCGTTGAACTTGTAGAGACTTGACCCGTCCGTCTACATGAACTGGTTGCACCTTCGCTCCTTCCGCACAGCTCCCGAGCCGAAGGTTTGAAGAGGGGAAGGAGCTGTGTCGGGGGAAGGCGCCAGCGCCGCTACAATAATAGGAGCCAGATATAAGACGAGGGGAAAGGAACGGGTTGCTGGCCAGTAAGTCTCTCGATTATCGAGAGGTGTATATAAGATTATATTTCGTACAAGTACACAATGCTTCACGTATACGGAGCACATTATACGCCAGTTCCGCTTGTTTCTTCCGTTGTTGACAATATTTCTCCATTTTTAAATGCAAACAATACCCCGTAATACAGCTCCTCTCTTTTGCTGGCCAGTTGGCCGGACCATTTCTGCGACATACGTCGTATGCTCCCCGGTCGTCCCTTCCATCCCAACCAAAAGTCATTACGACCTGGAACTTGCCGAAAGGAAGGAACGTTGAGGCCAGGCAAGGTCGGGCCAGGCCAAAAATATTGCGCTTTCCACGCATCCAGCGTGCCTCTGAAATTTTCTCGTTGCTCATGATGCTTTGAGGGGCTCGTATTCCTTACTCTGTCTCTTACTGTCGTGCCGCCGGCCAGGATAGGCCCGTCTTTCGAGGTTGCATCCAACACTCTCCCTTACCCGCATGTTCGTTTCTTTTCGAAGTCGTTTACTTCTTTCACGCCTGCAGGACAACAGGTCCCCCTCCACCCCGCCGACATGCGCCCAGACATCCACCCACTCAGCCTTCACCATTCCGTCCCAGCCCCTCCCTCCACTCCTTCACCCTCCTCTTATTTCTTTCGCCCCCATCTGCGTCACTGGAGAGCCCGGCCAGAGAGGAGACGGCCGAAGCCGCGCCAGAGACGACAGACAAAATGACGGGTCGTCTGGCTGGCTGCATGAGCGTTGGGCAGTTGCCATTCGTCAACGCGCGGACCCTTCTTTGCTCCCAGCAATTTTTTCCGTTTCTCTGTTCTCGATTTTTCTCACTCTCTTTTATTCCGCAGGCCGCTTTGTTCGACTCCAGACTCGCTTTCCCTTCCCAGTGCCACCACCACTTTTCTTGTCCTTTTTGCCAACGCCTCTCCTCCACCGCTATCTTGACGTCTGACGGAGCTGGCAAACGCGCGAGATCCATGGAGCACAACTAGTCAATGCTACAAACTACCAAGCGAGGCACCTACACCAAACAAACTAGTGCTGGCGATCGATAGACCCTGACCTGTGGCCCCAGCCATATTGCTCAACGTCTCCTGTCCCTCGGCTCCAACCAGAATCGATATTCCCGCCAAAGGAGCGGTTTACAACACAGAGACAGGCACGCTTGGCTGTATCTGACTCTATTCGGGCTTGCCAACATTCTGTATTTTGTGCCATCTAACGATCGTAACTACTGTTGCCACCGAACGGGCGTGCTGCCAATTCGACAAGCGTCGGCCTCGCATTATTGTCTTGCACACCCTCCCTAACGCCATCCGCCGTCTACCCTCAGTTGCGCCGCTCCACAGTTTGATACACCTCGCACACTCCTGTCACGGCTCGGTTCGCTTCCCATAAAGCGCTACTCGTACTTTGCCCGTGACAACTGTCCGAGAGATATCCCAAAGACAAAGCAACACGGCGTACCATCGGAGCCGCACACAATCGACTGTTAGCGCGGTGGACGGCGCATCCTTTCCGTCCTTGTCAACCTTCCATTTTCTTCTTTTTCTTCTTCCACTGAGTGCTGTCTTTCCTAACTTCTCAGCCTCTCATCAGGTATGGAGACACCTCCCCATGGCGTTGTTTTTCTTTATCCCACCCCCTCGCCTTCTTACATCCATCAACCCCTGTCTACACCAACCGTTCTTTTGCCGTGCTCTCGGTCTTTTTCTGTGTTTTGTTCTTACCTGACCATGCTCGTCTAAAGTAAGATATGAACTCTTCCACTTTCATCATGTCCAACATGAACTGGAGTGGCTGCTTGGCGAGCCGGTTTGTCTAGTCCAGAACTGGCCGGTTGTTTGCAGAGAGCGGGCACACGCTGGAGCCTGGAAGGATACGCGATCTTTGCCGAAGAAGTTACTTTTTGTATCCCACAGAAAGAGAGGTGGTACACATTGTCTTGATTCAATATTTGCTTTACTAAAAAACTTTACTGTTGGATCTGAATACCCATTCAGATCCTCGTCAGACGTCCTCTTTCCTCGTTATACCCTCTTGATGACCCCTCACAGTCAAAGTTTGTTTATGGCATTTCCAGGGCTTCATACTTGTTTTTTTGCTAATAAGTTATGGCACCAGTGCCGAGAAAGGCAAGAATTGCCACGCTCCCCAGAAAATAAACGAGAAGACTTGACCGCCTGGCTCATTCTGGAGCATCCCTGGCCACGGCTACGGACACATCCGTATGTATACAAGTCCACTTTTGTTTTGATGCACGAAACGGCCAAAGGACCAAAAGAAAAATATGTTAGACTGGACGCTATGCTGACGGAAACATAATTGTGGCCAACCCTGTAGAGGCCGTTCTATCCCACCTCCCTCGTCTCAGTGCTATCTGCATGTACCTGCACGTATCTTACACCACACCTAGCGCGCATAGGCACAAGCAGAGTTTCCAGAACGAAGAGAGTAGCAACAACCTAAAGGCATTTTGCATCCGGGCAGCTTGACAGAAAGCGGGCGTTTACAACCTGCCTTTAATATAAGGACGGGTCTGCCGCCTGCACTCGTTGCCCACACATGGAGGCCTCATCGCAGTCTACTCCGACCTCATCCCACTTCAGCATTCAGTCTATGCTCTCTTCACATGAAGGTTTGAACACTGAAAGACAGTCCGATTCACCACAGGCGTTTGCTTCGTCGCCGAACTTTGTTCCTTCTCCCGCGGGCCAGAGCCCGGGTAGTGGGTTCGGGACAAGCATTACGGCAGGTCAATCCCCGGCAACATTAAGAGACTCTTCCAGCGTCACCTCACCTCTCCCGGAACCATATCCCATATCACCGCGAGGTCGTGACCCGTCTTATCACCAGAATTCTTTTCTACCGCCACACCACCACCGACATCAACACTTCCAGCAACCCCAGCAATATCACCATCAGCAACAACGACAGCAGCGACACCAGCTACCGTCACTTTCCTCACGACCTCCGATGCCTTCGGTGCCTTCACCGTCCTCGCTGCCTTCACTGCCCTCACTACCCTCATTGCCACTATCACACCTGCAATCTCTCCAGAGCCAACAGGAATACCAACAGCAATTTTACCACGCCTACAACCCAAAGCGCCTCCACCAACAGACACTCGAGGGCCAACACGCCAACCCTATTGCTCACGACCCAGGTGTGAGTGAAAGTGGAACCCGAGAGGTTTTAGAGCACAAGCCGGTGGCAACTTCGTTACCAGCATACGGACACACGCCATCTTCTCCAGGAGGTCTCAGCAGCCCCTCCTCTGTCGAAGCGAAGAAGGTAGTTGCTGCAAAACGTGCGCCAATGCGATCTAGTATTGCTTGTATGCGCTGCCGTCGGTCGAAAATCAAATGTGTTAACGACGGAGAAGGCAAGTCCGCTTGCGAGACCTGCCTTAAGTCAAGGCGAGACTGCCGCTATTTAGTCTCCAACAACCAACTGTCAACAAACGATGCAGAGCTTCAATTTGTCGTTACCACCGCCCCCAAAACACCCCGTGTGATTAAGCGCGAAGACCCGGGACAGACCGAGCGAAACTCGGAACGCAAGCGACTGAAGAAGCTGGGAGACTCCGTGAGCCTTGATGAACAAAAGACCGGCGCCTATTACGCAAACGAAGTGCTCTCTGAGCATTATTTCACAGAGACTATGTGGACAGAAATATTCGACATTTATCGCCTTCACTTTTCTACAGAGCTCCCATTTCTTCACCTGGCAACACTGAAAGAGAAGATGGGAGACAAAATGAGAGCCAGCCAAACCCGCCGCTCAGACGGCACCAATCTAGTCCTGCTTGGTGTTCTCACCCTCACCGCTCGCTTTCACTCCGACCTTGTCAGACGCATCACATTCCCCCATGCGAACCACAGCGGCAACAAGACGGACTCTACAGGTACGGTCAAAAGCGATCCGTGGGCTGCCTCAGAGTACTTTGCCGGTGTTCTATCCGGAGCTTTGGGCCCTCTGTCTGCATGCGTGAGATTGGCCACTGTTGAGCGTGTCCAGGCATTTTTGATGCTGGGCTTATATGAGTGGATCCGGCCGAATAAAAGAAACGAGCCCAATGATACGGGGTCCGACGGAATGGGTGCCTGGATGTACGTGGGATTTGGCATCCGCATGGCCGAGGGTCTGAAATTGGGGGTTAGTGACGAGCCTCCTCGTCACCGCCGCCGTGCCGCTACTTCCGCACCTTCTGCCTTGCCGACTGCTGCGGCAGAAGCGGAAGTCGACATAAAGGCCGATATCGACACCGGGAACGGCCCCAGAAGCAGCTCTACTACTTCACCCACGAAAGCCCATCCATCAGATTCCTATAGAGAAGGGACCAACACCACACAGCAAATTTCAGAGAAACGGAGTGTGGACACTGCCATTGAGGCCATTGTTTCGAGCGAGGTTCGCCGACGCACCATGTTCAGCTGCTTTGTTTTGGATCGTATGCTGGCCTGTGGGAAAAACCGCTCGACCATGATCCGCTCCGAAAATATCAAGATCCAACTGCCCTGCTCTGAAATTGCCTTTGATTTATCGTTCAAGACCTTCACGGGGTTCTTGCGGCCGCGCCCTGAGATTGGGAAAGATGCGGCTGGCGCTACGGTTGCGAGGGAAGTCGCATCAGATATCAACGACAGCTTGTTGGCTCGCTTTATTTGCCTCGTCGACATATGGGGTGAGATCTCTGAGTATAGCTTCGCGGGCGGCAGGCACACGGAAGAGCGGCCACCATGGGAAGAATCTGAATTTCGGCGACTGCGCGGTGTACTTGAAGATTTCTATGCGCGCCTTCCGTCCACATTCACATTTTCAACAACCAACTACCATAAGCACGAAAACCATCACGCATCAACGGAATACGTCTCGCTCCATATGCTGGGCGCCGTTTGTCAGATCATGCTACACCGCGAGTACACGCCATTCATTCCCGCTCGGTGTATGCGCCCAATGGGCCCACTCGACGAGCCAACGTTTCCGGAAGGGAGCGCACCCCCGGGATTCTGGGAGCAAAGTGCAGACCAGATGTTCAAGGCCGCCCGAGAGATCGTGGAGCTGATAGAAATCTGCCAGACTCGGAAGCAAATGCCAATGTCGGCGCTGGTAGTTTTTGCTGTGTGGACGGCGGCGTTCGTGGGTATCTACGCATGGCATTTTCCGCGGATGGATATCAACCACCGTATGTCAACCAGGCACGATGCCGATCGCAACAGGAAAAGCAGGACCGGTTCAGACAAAGAAGACGACCTGCAGGTCTCTACGCATGGGCCAACGGCGATTGCGTTTGATGCCTTGAAAGGTATGGGCATGTGGCTTCAAATGGCAACCACGTATGTCAAGTATTTCCACGAGATGGATGAATACTACGAAGGTGTCAAAAAAGAATACTGGGCGCATGTTGGGAGACACAGTGGAGAGACGGGTAGACGGAAGAGTGTCCGGCAAGGTGGCAACGGCGGCGGACTCGATGAGTGGAAGGTCCACGGGCCGAAAGTGACAAACAACGGAAAGATCTTTGCGGCCGAGGATACATTTGCTGAAGGCTCGGACCTCTCTGGGGACGGCAACAAACGCGACGAGGACGATGTTAACGACAACGCCACAGCGGAGCCACGTGCAGCGCCAGCTAAAGCTCGCAGTTCGCAGCTGCGCCGTATAGCACCAGCCGGCTCTTCTTCCCTCGTCGGGCCCGATACTGCTTCTGGCCTTGACAGAGCGCAGCAGCAGCGGCAGCGTCAGCACGGCGATGTTATCGGGGATGAACCTACCCTGGGCGACGAAGAGAATGCTGTTGTGGCGGAAACGGCGGTGCCGGATGATGGCATGCATGGTGTTTTATACGAAGGCGAAATTGCTGCACAGTTTCCCGATGGCAACATAGGCGACAATGCCGACAATAGTGGCAATGCCAGCGACGACATCCTGCAGACTGTCCCAACGCAGCAGTGGGACCAGTATGCGCAGCATCCACAACAGCAGCAACAACAGCCGGCCCAGTGGTACGTTCAGGATCCAATGTCCCAGCCACGGACCAACTCCTCGAACTCCTCGCCACCAGAAGACTACCTGTGTAACGATGCGTCGACGAATTTCCCCTTTGATTTATTTTATGCCCCAGTGGCTGGTGTCGAGCCGTACGTCAACACACTTGAGGGCAAGCGGTGGCAGGATGCCAGTCAAGCTGCAGGCATCGAGCGCTTCTCACAAGCCGAACTGGATGGCCCGGCCGTTTGGGGAGTGTCGTATTTTGGCACTGGGTTTTCATCTGCAGACTTTCAATCTTGAAAACGAGAAAAGCAAAATGTCAACGATCGATGGTGATGGTGTTTACTTTCCGGTTGTAGTTTTGGAGTCGGTTTGTACTTGGCGTTCAAGTTTTTTTTTGATCGTTTTTGAACTGCTTTATTTTGGACATTTATCTTGAAAATTTTCTCATGATGAGAAGCGTTTTGTGATTTTTAAGAGATAAAAAAGCTTGGTTCTTTCACCCCAGATTCTGACAGCAAAAAGTATGCGAATCAAGCTTTTGCCTATGTTTGCCCAGAAACGCTAACAGCAACAGCCGATAATTCCCCCATGTTCAGAACCCTCGATACCCAGAAGTCAAGAGGCCAAGAACATCGCCAAGTCGAGAGGCTGACGATCTTTTCTTGTGTCCCCTGTGCTTTTTGGCATATGCAGATGTTGTCAAAAATAGAACAACAGGACGGCAGCACCTGCTTTTTCTGTGCATAAGGTGCAGGAGACAAAGGAAGAGGGGAACGACGGAAGTAGGCCAAGTGCGGCTCAGCCACCTGCCAGTTGACAAAACCACAAGGTTTGTCACCCAACAGGAACACAAGAAGGAAATGGGAGAAATGGGCTGGGCTGACTCTCCCAAAAAACACTTCCACTGGTCCCAAGCGGGACCTTTTGGGCAGGGAAACCGCCTTGTTTGAGGCCATCGTTAGCCAGATGCAGTTAGGGCCAATGGTGGGTTTGAGATTGGCACAAACGCTGACCGGGTTTCGGGTTGCAGTCAACCAGCTCAAGCGATTGAGCCCTGACGGGAGAAGTTTATTTTAGGGGGGCGTCTCCATCTCCAGACTCCAGCCACACTGTTCCGTCCGCCTGTTTGGGCCAGCACGCTGAAGAGAAAGATGGAGGGACGTCTCACGGCCGGCAGGTAATATGCACAAGTTCATTATGGAGCATGATGACAGAGTCCTCAAGTTGTCAACCGAATCTGCAAAAATCAATTGCATCTGCGAGACGTGCCAGCTCGCAAACGATGCCGCTACGAGACAAATGCCTCAGCTGGTCGCTCGCAGCCGTTCAGGGGCCCAGCTTTCAGCCTCGCCTAATTTTAACAGCCGTCTTTACAAGTGCCTACTCCGTAGGGGCGGGGAAAAGGCGAGAAAAGAAAAGCGTGAAAAAGAAAGACACATTGGAAATGTTCGAACGGCGCTTTGCAGCATAATTTCGCTTTTCCGCTGGGTACGGGATGCGGAGCACATACGACGGGTACGATGCAGATAAGATGCACCTTTTTTCGACGGTCTTCAGCACCTGCGCCTCACGCTCTGCGGATCCAACAGTCCCTCATTTTCCTTCCAGGTGAGCGGTGGCACTAGACGTGGGACCCCAATCCTTCAAGGGATCATGGCTGACGAGGAAGCCGGCCTTCCACGGAAGCACAGAAGCACCAGCAGGCCACCGCATTATGAAAAAAAAGCGGAAGCGAGCGAAACATACGCCGTAAAGGAGAGAGAAGACGACAAGCTAGCTCCACTCGCCTGGTGCACTTGCTTGAACCAAGAGACGGGCTGCCAGCCCAACGAAATTTTGTGCCAGGCACGCTGGCCAGCAGGAACCGCAACACAACGCACTTGTAAGATACAAGTTTACGAGTACTCGATCAAGTATCTCGCAAGCAGGACCGAAAACCGTCAGCGTCCCTTAAATGAACACACGAGGGAGCACCGGCTCGGGCACCACGCGCAGTTAGCCTTACTGGGCGGGGATCATCCTACGCTGGGCAGGGCATCTGTTTTTGTTTCTACTGAGGATCTGCTTTTCGCTCGCGCCGTCGTCGAACGAGTAAAAGTACTCCGTGGGATGCATACCGCGTTTGGCTGGCGCCATGCACCCAACCTGTCAATTTTAATGAGGACCGACCATCATGAAACGCGACGGCCCCGACCAAAAAAACGCGGGTGTGCATCCAACGCTTTTTACGCCTTTTTTAAGCAATACGGCGTGTACGACGTACGAGCGTGTGATTCTGGCGAGAGCGCAGAGTCAGACGGAATTCGCCCGCCGTATTCAATACGGTGTGCGCAGTGCATGCTCACAGTTGAGACGGCATCCCTCGAGTGTGCCTAGGTGCGGCCACAGCTGAAGGAAGAAAAAAAAATCGAAAAAAAATCGAAAAGAAGCTCGCGAACGTCACCAACCGGCGGATTGAGCACAGAAGAGGCCCGCCACACAAAGCCACAGCGTGCGATCTGGCCGCTCGTCTACCAGTTCTGTCAACCATCTACGACCAGGCCATTGCAAATGTCGTGAACTTACTTACCTCCGTCGTTCCCCTTTTTCTTTTTCTCCCCTCGTCCCACCTCGCCTGCTCTATCCCCCGACCAGCCTGCCACTTCCCTGTTCTGTCCGATCCTGTCGTCCTTCTTTCTTTACTTCTGCGATGCTCACTCGCTGGCTCTGCTTCCTGCACGAGCGGGTCGTTGCCAGGCCTGATCCCACGCCACGTTCACCCCTAGCCCGCCACTCTCCCTACAGCCCCCGCCCCTTTTCCCATCATCTCCTTTTTAGGGGTGCCTTCCCCCCCTGCTGGCAGACTGCAAGCTACTTCGTAGAGGCTTTCCTATGGACGACGGAGAACGGAGAAGCCTCACGCTTCTGCATGGGTCCTGGATGGACCCACTCTCCTCGAACTTATGCTTGTTCGTCTTCTCTTTGGGCCCTCTGTAAAATACGGAGTTTGTCGTATGGTGGACCTAGGAACCGCCCTTCACATCCTGCGCGCCTGCCTTATTTCTCGCTCTGCTGCGTGACTGGCTGGCCCTGGCTAGCCCTGTCCGTGCTTGCTTGCTGTCCGTGTATGGTCGCGTTGAAGGAAGCTTCGCTGGGCTGTGGGAGGCGAAGCAAACGATGGTAAAAAAAAAATCCCACGGTCCCCAAAAACGGGTCCAGTCCGTCTAACCCATGGTCTATGTTTATCCTCCGTGCAGGCTGGTAGGCGTGTTTGCTGGAGCCGGGGCCCAGGAACCCATGCTCGAAAACGCCTTTTGTCAATTTTGTCAAGCGCGAGCGTTGCGAAGCAGTGCCTTTTTCTGAATTTTTGTTGTGCTTCCTTTGTCGAACCGGAGAATACGCAGGACCTCGTCTTTTGCATATAATTCTGGCTGGCCCTCGGTCTTGGCCGTTTGATTTTTTTTGTTGTCTTCATCTCTTCATCTTCTGTCTTCGGCAATCCTCTCATTCTCCTTTTCTTCTGCTTTCTTTTTTTGTATTCGTCGGAAGTAGTCTATAATTGTGTCTTCGCATTTTCTCCTTACCTCCTTAATTCCACAACAATCACACAATGAAAGCCTCGACACTCTGGGCTTCGGCCCTCTGCCTCCTCGGCGGCCTGTCCGCTGTGGCCGGCAAGAAGGTTTCCTCGTTCCCCAAGCCGCCCGGCATCAAGGCGTACGACCACCCGGATCCGAAGGCCGCCATCATCGACGGCACCTTTGACCAGCCAGTCGACCACAACGACCCGTCCAAGGGCACCTTCTCGAACCGCTTCTGGTTCAACACCCAGTACTGGAAGGGCCCCGGCTCGCCCGTCTTCCTCTTCATGCCCGGCGAGTCTGACGCCAGTCTGTACCTTGGCTACCTGGACAACACCACCATTCCCGGCCTGTACGCCGAGTACTTTGGTGGTCTGGTCATTGTCATTGAGCGTAAGTTTGTCACCTTCCAGCTATATTTACTTTCGTTGACCAACAATATCATAGACCGCTACTGGGGCGAGTCCCTTCCCTTCGACACCCTGACGGCCGAGACTCTGCAGTATCTCGACCTGCCTCAGGCCATGATGGACATCACGTACTTTGCAAAGAACGTGTCGTTCGACCTGGGCGGCAACCTGGGCACCAACGACAACTCCGACAACGCGCCCTGGGTCCTGATCGGTGGCTCGTACCCCGGCGCCCTGACGGCTTGGATCCAGCAGAAGGAGCCCGGCGTCTTCTTCGCCCACCACGCCAGCTCTGCCGTAGTCGAGACCATCACTGACTTCTACACCTACTTCGCGCCCGTCGAAGAGGCCCTGCCCCGCAACTGCAGTGCCGACGTCCGCGCCGTCGTCCAGTACGTCGACCACGTCCTGACCAACGGCGATGCCGCCGACGTCCTCGCGCTCAAGAAGGGCTTCGGCCTTGGCATGCTCGACCACAACGACGACTTTGCCGTCCAGGTCTCCTACCCTCTGCGCCAGTGGCAGGAGAACGAGGCCTACGTCCAGAACTTCTGCGACTACCTCGAGACGACCGGCGAGACCAACATCATCCTGTCCAACCCCAACGGCGTTGGCCTCGCCACCGCCCTACCGCTGTATGCGTCTTTCATCAACCAGACCCGCGGCTCGATCTGCGCCGGCAGCAAGGGCACCGCCTGCAATACCTACGTCAATGAGGGCGAATATAACGACCCGACCGACTTCACCGACAACCGCCAGTGGGACTGGCTGCTGTGCCACAACCCCTTTGGCTGGTGGCAGGTCGGCCCCAACGAGACCGACGGCACCAACATCATCTCGCAGTACGCCGACGTTAACTTCTTCGCCCGCCAGTGCCCCCTCTTCTTCCCCACCACCAACGGCTACACCTCCGGTCTGTCCGCCGGCTTCACGCCCGAGCACCTCGACCTCTACACCGGTGGCTGGAACGCACCCTACAACAAGGTCCTCTTTGTCAACGGCGAGGTCGACCCCTGGCGCTCGGCCACCGTCTCGTCCGACTACCGCCCGGGCGGCCGCCGCGCAAGCACCTGGGACGCGCCCATCTGGGTCGTCCCTGCCGGCAACCACTGCCCCGAGCTGATGCTCGAGTACTTTGAGGGTGCCCCGGACCTGTACAAGGAGATCTTTGAGACCATGAAGGGCTGGCTGGCCGAGTGGCAGAAGAAGTAGAGGGCGTGTAGCTTGGAGTGTTTTGACGAGTTTCTTTATTCTTTCAGCCTTTAAGGTGCATTATGCATGGCGTTTCTGTGTCTTTTTTTTCTTGTGATCTTGAGTCTTGTTTGTTTACGAATCGGTATATATCCTTTGGGGAAAAGAAACTCCATCTATCTTATCTAGAAATCCATAAACATAATACAACGACCGAAACCCTCACTAAAAGAAATGCGATTGAAACATATGGAAGTAAGTACAATATTTTACAAACAAAAAAAATAAATCAAAGATCAACACGTCTACAACATGTAGACAAAAAAACGTACAGCAGCGGGTATTCGCTGGTCGTCACCGACCCAACTACTAATCCGCCGATTACAGGTTTAACTAGGGGAGAGCGGACGGGATCCCGTGTTCTCCTGTATCTATGGCCGTACGTGGAAGATGTGCAATATAGTGAACATTAAATAGTCCGACGTGATGATGATGTTAAGGGGGAAAATCGAATCGTAAGATGACTACAATTACGTGACGTTTGCGACACACACATTTGCATTTGATGGGCGCAAATGCGAAGTGACACAACAGTCACTGTATCTCCTACTCCTCAATATACTGTCACACTTCTAGAAACGCAAAATAAAGTATGTGCATCGGTCCTGTTGAACGTTCTCATATTTTCATTATGTTTTTGTGCTTGAGATTTCTTTGCTCTTCTTGAGCCATCCGCTCACAATATCTGCTCTTCTACTTATCTTATGTCCATGTTTTTATCCCATTTTACTTTTACATCCTGTACTTTGTGCTCCATCCCCTGCCCCTCGTCCTCTCCTCGTCTTCTCCCGTCTTCAAGGCTGCCAAATATACAAATGCCGGTATCTTGCTCATGAAAAAAGGTATGTCACCAAAATAATCAAACCGCCACCCCTCGTTTGTCACTCAAAAAAATCCCCGGCAGTGGGTATCTTTTTCATCTATTGTTCTTCTGGCAAACTCGTCTCCATCATGTCCCCAGAGCATTCTAACCCGTAAACCGGAACCGCGCCGCCTCCAGCTGGCCCAGTCCGTCGCGTGGCGCCACATACCGCCGCCGGTATGAGTTGGTAAAGTCTTGCAAGAGCGCCCGCACCTGCCGTAGCCCGCCCTGCACCGGGTTTTGCAGGCGGTCCTGGATCTTTCCGACCAGCCGCTGCACCTCGACCGGCGACACCGTCCCCGCCGGTAGCATTAGCAGCGTTCGCTCGACCCACACCGTCGTCTCCGTCGGCAGAAGCTCAAACATACTGAGCAACACGCCACTGCCGTCCGCGAAGCAGTCCCGCGGGAACGTGATCATCATGCCCGCAAGCACCTGCTTGACCAGGACCTCGCCGTGCACCGCCAGCAGCTGCTGCACAATGACCTGCAGCTGCTGCCGCATGGCGGAGCCGTCGGCCGGCAGATCGGCCGTCGAGGAGGCCGGGTTCGCGCTGCCGTACGTCAGCAGGTCACGCAGGTAGTGCAGGGTGGCGGAAAGAGGCTCCCGCTGCTCGAGCGCCAAGGCTGAGATGGCGGCCTCGAAGATGGGCGTAAACAGCGGCGAGGGGATCAGACGTTGCGGGTAAAAGAGTAGGGCGTCGACCAGCAGCCGGAAAAAGTCCTCAATAACGTCCGGCAGCTCGGCGGCCGGCAGGTCGGACATGAAGCGCAGCACGCTCGTGGCCTGCGACTCGAAAAACACGTAAATGTTCTCGGTGATCTGGGCGTCAACGTGGTCGCGGTTTTCAGAGAACTCGCGCAGGATGGCGCCCGTCACCCACAGGAAGCAGCCCTGTTTGGAGACGGTAAAGCCCTCGGCGAGCTTGTTGGCCATGGGCGCCAGCAGCGGCGTCATGTCCGTGCGGTAGGAGATGACCATGAAGCGCCAGCAGCGGCACACGCGCTCGCAGATCGGAGTGAAGTTGAAAAAGTTTTCGAGGACGGTAGACAGCACGTGGAACACCTCCTGCCAGTACTTGACGGCCGGGTTCTCCTGACCCTCGGGTACATACGGCACGACGATCTGGACAAACGTGGTGATCAGCTGCAGGTGGTCGGCGACGGCCAGCTTGCCCTCCTCGGTCGTGGCCGCATTGGCCTTGCGCATGAGGCGCTCGATTAGCGGATCAACATAAAGCTTGAGCAGCTTGTGGATGTCCTCGAGCTTCTGGGCGGCCACGACGCTGGCGACACCCTCCGTAATCTCCTCTTGGCTATTCTCGGGCAGCTTATCGAGGATCTGGTCGTAGAACTGCTGCATCTGGATGACCTGGCCGCTCAGCAGCTCGCGGCAGTCGGTGCAGAAGAACTTAATAGCCTGGGCGGCAGCGCGGATGATCTCCTTGGACTCGCTCTGGAAGGACGACACAATGTAGTTGAACTGGGGCTCGAGGAGCTCGGGGTGCTCGGCGGTCCACTCCGTGTAGCGGCCAAAGACCATGATGGTGGCGAAGCGCAGCTTCTCGTGGTTCGGGATCTGCACCAGCAGCGGCATCAGCTGCGGCAGGATGGTGTCCTCCTTCTTGCCCACCATACGGCCCATAGCGCGCATAGCAAACAGTGGGGCCTCCAGCTCTTGCCAATGGGGGACAGAGGTCGGGGTGACGAGCGCGGCGTACTTGGCCATCCACGACTTGATGGAGTCGAGGACCTTGGTCAGGCACTCCGTGATGCCCATGACCTCGCAGGCGTCCTTGAGAGTGTCGCCCATATGGTGGCGGAACTCGCGGAACTTTTCTTCTTGCTCGCGGTCGCCGTCAAACAGGTCGAGGGTGGCATTTGTGGCACTGCTGCTGTCGGCGGCGGCGGTAGCCGCGGCGTCGTCGGCATCGGGCCGCGGATACTGCAGGCGGACGAGCATGATGTCAACCAGCTTGGCATAGACGTCGACGAGCTGCAGACGCGATTCAATGTACCGCTCCAACACCAGGTACTGCTTCAGCTCGTACCAGAACCCAAACGTATACTTGATGACGTCACATTCTTTGTCGAGGAGGGCGCACTCAAGCAGAGCGTCGATGAGCGGGCGGAAATGGACAGGCTCGCGGGCAATCGCAACGACCCACGAGTCGCCGGCGTCGGCAAAGAGCAGGGTGAGGGATTTGAAGCTCTCGGCATCCTCCTCCTCGGCGTACTTGCGGATGTTTGGCCGCAGCTCGATGATGCGGGGCAGGAGGGCTTGGATGGTGTCGAGGTTGTCGTCGACGTCGCGGGTCTCGCGACAGATGGTGCCCAGGCAGTCGGTGGCCGCCTGAATCGTGGCCTCGTTGCCGATGGCCGAGATCACGACGTTCAGCAGGGGGGAGTTGACGATGCTGCTGACGGGAACTTCACGCAGCCACGAGGTAATGCACTCGAGTAAGAGGGGACCGTTTGTAGCGACGACTATGGTTGGGACAAAGCACAGCATGGTTAGTGGCCGACAAGCGGAAGAAGTCGGGGTATGGATCTAAGGGATTTGCTCACGGTGAGATTGTGAGTAGGACGTTAGCAACGCAATGACCTCCTCGGCGTTGTCTCCCAGTAGCTCTTGTGTCCGGTCGGCAAGCTCCTCCTCCGACAGCGTGATCTTGCGGCCCTCGGTGACCTCCTCGGGCAACACGCGCAAAAAGTCGAGGATGCAGGCGTGGCTGTCTACGTCGTCGCCAAGCGCTCGTATGACGGTCGGCAGCACATCCTTCCACTCGATCATCTGGATGGCCAGGATGGCGAGACACACGCACAGCTGCACGCGAACGGGCCGCGGGCCTGGCGCAAACTTCTTCAGCAGCAACAGTATCTGGTCGCGCAACTCGGGCAGGTGGGCGGGTTGGACCTGGGTGGCGAGGTCAAATGTGATCTGATGGGGGTTAGAGGTACGGGTTAGACGATGTTCGGGACCGAAGAAGAGTAGGACATGGGGCGTAGAAGACGGGCCAAAGTTCGGAGTAGACGGCGTACCTTGCCCTTCAGCGTTGTTGCGGCAAACAGCATGGCCTCGGCCTCGACGGATTGCTGCAGGATTGTGATTGTGACAGGCCATGCGCTCTCCTGGGGGTTGATTGTGTTAGCATATGAGAGCAGCAGAGGGCGCGGCGCACGCAGGCTGGGTGTGCGCGCGTGAAACAGCAGTATCCAAACCAACCGATTTCTGAAAGCGCGCAAGGTAGTCCATGGCGGCTGTCTTCTTGCTGGCGTCGCTGCCACGCATCGTGACCATGGCGGCCAGGACGTTTTCGGGCGTAAACACCTCGGCGGCGGCATTTGACGCCATGGTGGGCGGCGGGTGAGGGAGAAAGAGGGAGCGAGCGCGGCGAAGAGACGCAGATAGGAGAAGCCGGGTGTGTCGGCGAGCCAAAGTCGCTTTACGGTCGGCCGGAAGGGAGAGGTCGGAGAAGACGGATGAGGTCAAAGAAGGAGATGTGGCTGTCGGGTCTAGCGGACTGTTGATACTTGGGATGGGTAGGACGGCACGCAAAGATGCAAAATGTTCAGCCGGAGCTTCGTGCGGGTGCAGGTGCAAGACAAAGAAGGACGCAGGCTGGCGATAGTCGCGATGACAATGAGGAGGAAGTGAATGCGAATGCGGCGAAACAGGCAAACGAGCGGCGCGGGGCAGGGCCGTCGGCAACGCGAGTTAAATGCTGGGCGGGCCGAGGGGTGCGACAGCGGACAGCGTAGTGCGAGAATGAGGGACAGGGACGGGGTGCTGCGTGCGCGGTCGCAGAGTGTCGCTCGGAGGTAGAGGGGGATATTAAATGCAAAATAAAATGCTATGCAAAAATTGAACGTAGATGCACGATGTCCTGCTCGTTTGGGTGCTTGGGTTCTGCCGTCTGAAGGTTGTGATCAAATTGGCAACTGCGGACCCAAGCGGGAAAGTGCTAATGCCACCACACCCCGAAGCAAACAAAACAAGAAAATTTTAGTAGGCAAGAGCAACCGGCACAAGCGTGACGGGGGCCGCCACAATGCGTCTTTGTTGCCAGGAAGGTGGGGCAGGCGCTGAGGGGATACAGGCAAAAAGGAGGGGTGCGGCCCTGTCCAATGCCTGTGCGGTGGCGGCGGTGGGTTGCTCCTTCCTATTCCGCCCGCTAAAACAAGGGTGAGAAGGCGCTGAATAGATACTATTACAGCGCATGCACTCGCCAGCCTTGCTTAGTCATTTTGAGACGGCAGAACGTCCATGAACTGCCTTACTGGCTCGCACCTTTCGTGGTTCGTTATTCGTGTCATTTCTATTTCATGGACTATATACGTCTCTATTTTGCTGTTTTTGCCCCGGCTTCTGGTGTTATGACGGTGCCGTCACCCGTGATGAGGCCGTCTAGCGGCTGGTCGTGTGGACCTGTAGGCACGGAGTGAACGGGCATGACCTGCTCGGAAAGGGCAAGGCCGTAGAGCCGGACGGTCTCAGACGATGGAGGCGAGGAAACTGCCATTTTGAGTGCATAGCGGTGCAGGAAATAGTCGTAGAAGCCCCGGCCGTGGCCGCAGCGGTGGATACGGCGCGTTTCAGGGTCGACATCAAAAGCGACGCCGGGCATAAGAATGAGATCAAGGGCCGAGAGTGCTGGCTCATCCTCTCCCTCTTGTTGCGTCTGCCCCATCCCGTGGGTGCCGTCGCCCAGCACACGGATCCGCGTAAGCACGCTGCTGGCAGACACGCTTGGGATGCCCCAGCGGTCGCGCTCCAGAGCCTCATAGTCGGCCACGTCGTGCAGCTGGACCATGTCCATGACGCGTGGTGGGACATAGTCGCCGGCCTTCATCGTAGCTGCCGGCTTGTGTAGGTACGGCACAAACACTTGCTTGCCGGCGGCGAGGGCGTGCCGCACAATGGCGTCTGTCTGCACCTCGGCGGCTGGCATCGACAAGAAGACAGCCACACGGCGCGCGTCTGCAAACGGTGGGAACCGCGAGAGCGCGCCATAGATGGCCGCACTCTGTGATGCCACTGAGGCCGCCGGCAGAGATCTGAGACGCTGCTTCATCTGGGTGCGGAGCTGGTTCTTGGCCACGGCCAGCGCGGGCGTCGCGCCCAGGGCGGCACTCGGCGTCATGGTGCCGTCGGATTCGTCGCGAGGCGGATGGGTCATGGAGAGAAGAGGCAAGCACTGGAGGCAGCTTGCTTCCGTGCGAGGATCGCAGTCTTCGTGGTCCTGGCTCTTACAGCTCCCGGAGGATTTCTTCAATCCTCAACGTGGATATGATTGTATGCCGCCGTACACACCAAGGGCGACAGACCTGTTCGGTTCCCGCAGGTGGGTGTGCACAACCGTATAGAGTGCAGCCCCGTGTGTGGTTGTAGGGTGCCGTGTGGGAGTGGTGTGCTGGATTGGCCAGGTTGAAAGGAGTGAGCCTTGTGACGGTGTGTGATGGCTGCGCCGTGATCTTTGTTGTGCCTGCCGACAAAGTAGCGCTTGTGGTTGCGGAAGCAGCCCTAGTACTCTTGCTTACGCCCCCTGTTGGCCGGACCTCGACAGGCCTGCACGACACCGCCACCTGCAGCCGCCTGCAGCAACCTGCAAAAAGCCGTGACTGTGCGCATGCGGTTCCGCCGAAATGGGTCAGAGCGAACCAGCCATGTGGCACCACGGCCAGATCTTGGGTGCGCCTTCCATTCTTTTAATCTTTTCCCTTTGATGCCCCTCGTGCCTTCCTCTCATTAAAAAGAGAAAGGCGAGTGCAATTTGCCCTTTTTGGCAGGCGCAACCCATTGAAATACTGACATGCCCCAAAACCTGAGCTGCGCATTAGTGTGGTCCGTCTCCACCTGCATCGACACAAAAGCTCCCAATTCACACTCAGTTCTGACGGCACCCACTTCGCAACCCACCACGATCTTAGACATCAAACCGAAAAACTGCTGTCCAAAACGACGTAAGAAACACGCGCATTTGCCTCGCCAAGCGTCTGACATTCTCTGATCGCTCCATTAGCTGCCTGGGCCCTCCCTGTGCAACAAGCTTGCCCGTCTCGTCGACGCTCCTCCTCAAGTCCTCGCGTCATCTTCTCCCTTTTTGGCCTTTCGTTGCTTGCATCGTTTCCTGCCCCCTCGTGTTGTTTTCATTTAAGCCAACTCTGAAGGCCCCCTCGTGCCTTTGCTTTCTATCTTATCACTCCCTATTACTCGTCCGCCATCCGTATTTTTGCCCACACGTTCGCCGTTACTCTGCTCAGTAATACTTCTCGCTCCGCTACCCGTCTCCCTTCTCGTCCCCCACTCACACGACAACATGTCAAGGTAGTTTGTCGCTATCCGCCCCCCGGCCGCCTGTCGATCAACCACGCTCTTCCCACACCCTGTCCCCTGTCCCTGTGACCGCCCCCGTGCTCGCTGAATGCCGTGTTCCTCTCCCACTGCGGATGCGACGCCGCCGCCGATTCTGCACAGGCTTGGCTCTGCTCAACGGCAGCCTCCTCCACCGTCGACTGCGCCAGGCGACGCCTTGTCGACGCCGATAGTAGACAGCCCAATCACAGCTGACGCAAATATCCCTTCCACGACGATTTCTGGCCCCTCGCATTCGCCCTCTGCCCCATCCACCTCACTTATACCGCAACCCACTACCTCCCTGCCTCCCTCGCCTTCCTCTGACGCGGTTACTACTACTCCGTCTGCTTCCTCTTCCTCTTCCTCTTCGTCTTCTTCTCATCACCCGTCGCCTACTCCTCCCGTCTCGCACACACCACATGGCTCGCCAGCCCTCGATACAGACCCGGAGGAGACAGTCGACAATCTCAAAACCCTCGACGCCCTCAATACTACCAGAAATCGCCCCAGCGACGGCGATCCCATGACAAGAAAACCCCCACCGTCGCTGCGCTCGTCGCCGAGCTTCCACAGCCCGTCCTATGGCGCCATGTCGGGCGCCAGTTCCGGCGCCTCTACGCCCACGGCTGTGGCGACCGCGGCAGTAACACCCGCCGAACCGACCCATACCCAATCGGAGGCTGCCGAAGCGCCTCTACGACGCACCTCGACCAATGCCACCAGCGCCAGTGCTGCCTCATCGCGCCATGCCACCCTACGGCGAAAGCGGTCCCACGCTGCGTCGCTCTTTGCCCAGTACGATGCCGTGACGGGCGGCTCCACGCGTGTTCCCCCACCCGAGCTCGAGGTGGAGGCCATGCTCGCCGGTTTGGGAGGCACCCGCTTTGACGCCGCTGGCACAGCCGCAACTGTGTCGGCCGTACCGAGCGAAGCGAGCTGGGATAGCGATGGGGTGGACGACGATGACGGGCTAGACGGACTGTCCGAGGGCTACTACGACGGCGACGACGGCGCCGTCTCCGACGCAGGCTATCCCATGCTAAGGGACGTCGACGGTCACAGCAATGGCCACGGCTCGGGCTACGGTGAAGCGACGGATGGCAGCATCGGCGGCAGCGAGGAAGCCGGCAAGTCGTCGGCCTCGCGCGACCCTTTCGGCGGCGACAGCGAAGACGACGATGATGCGGCTTCGTCAAACCCGCCCGACAACTCTCCCTTCGCGCAGGTCCGCGCCTCCGTGGCTCCTGTCGACAACACTTTGCTCTCCATCAGCACACCACGTATGTGGCTCTTATCCACACTCTTCTCCATCCTCGGCTCGTCCACCAACCTCTTCTTCTCTCTGCGCTACCCTAGCGTCGCCATTACGCCTGTCATTGCTCTGCTGCTTGTCCACCCACTTGGTCTCACCTGGGACCTTGTTCTCAAACGCGCTGACGACCCACCCGAGGAGTTTGTTGACGGTGCACTTGTGCGCAACTCGGGCCAGCACGCTCGCCACATTCGCGGTCGGCTGGGTCGTCTCCGTCTGTGGCTGTCTCAGGGCACCTGGAACGAAAAGGAGCACACCTGCGTCTATGTGAGCAGCAACGTGTCGTTCGGCTTCGCCTTTGCGACGGACGTCATCGTTGAGCAGACCCACTTTTACAAGCAAGACGTTAGCATCATTTACCAGCTGTTGCTCATCGTATCAACGCAGATCCTGGGCTACACCTTTGCCGGCCTGTCACGTCGCTTCCTTGTGCGGCCCAGCGGCATGATCTGGCCGTCCACGCTCATGTCGGCGGCCATGTTTGCGACCCTGCACAAGGAAGAGAACAAGCCCGCCAATGGCTGGCGCATCAGCCGCTGGCATTTCTTTTACGCCGTGTTCTTCGGTGCTTTTGCGTTCTACTTCATCCCGGGCCTGCTCATGCCGGCCCTCAGCTACTTCAACGTCATTACGTGGTTCGCGCCCAAGAACGTCGTTGTGGCCAACCTGTTCGGCGTCGTGTCCGGCCTCGGCCTGTTCCCCATGACATTCGACTGGGCGCAAATTGCCTACATTGGCTCACCGCTCCTCACACCGTTCTGGGCCGCCATGAACGTTGTTGGCGGGCTCGTCGTCGTCATGTGGATCATAGCCCCGATCGCCTACTACAGTAACTGGCTCTCTTCGTCTTTTATGCCGATTCTCTCGGCCTCGGTGTTCGATAACAAGGGTCAAGTCTACGACGTCAGCCGGATTCTGACGTCTGACTTTGTGTTTGACCGCGAAGCGTACAATAACTACAGCCGTGTCTTTCTACCCATCACCTACGTCCTTAGTTACGGCGTGCAGTTCGCAGGACTCGCTTCGCTGCTGACCCACACGGCCTGCTGGCACGGTAAGGATATCTGGCGTCAGTGGCGCCAGTCGCTGGACGAGGCCAAAGAGCCAAAGGTGGCCAGCAAGCGTGCGGCGAGCAGCAGCGGGGATGTAGGCCGGAACGGTGTATACCAAGCTGTTCCTGGTAGCGCACCAGCCGCGATCGACGACGACGAAACCGATGTCGACAATCCCAGTTCGGCCAACCTCGCGTCCAATGCCGTCCCTCTCCAGTCCGCCGCCAGCCTGAACTTGAGTGACTCCAACCTCGACGGCCTCATGAGCCACGAAGACGTTCACAACCGCCTCATGAAGCGGTACCGTGATGCGCCAATGTGGTGGTACCTAGTGACGTTTGTGTCTATGACTGCCGTCGGGATGTTCATCGTCGAGTAGTACGTTCTCGTTCTCTTTCCACATGCACCAATATTTTTTATATGACTGACATTAGATTTTTACCAGCTACCCCATCCACCTGCCGTGGTATGGCTTGTTACTCGCCCTCGGCATTTGCACAGTCCTGTTCATCCCAATCGGCATCATCATGGCCGTCACCAACCAACATGTCAGCATCTATCTGATCTGCCAGCTGGTGTGCGGTGCCGTGTTCCCCGGGCGGCCGGTCGCCAACATGGTCTTTGTCACCTATGGCTACATCTCGTCGGCCCAGGGCATCAAGTTTTGCGCCGATCTGAAGCTTGGCCACTACATGAAGATCCCGCCCCGCATCCTGTTCAAAGTCCAGATGGTGGCCACGCTGGTCTCGTCGGTGACCCAGATCGCCGTCCTCAACTGGATGTTTGGCAACATTTACGGGCTGTGCACCTCGGAGGCGCTGAACGGCTTTATCTGCCCCATCGCCCGTGTGCATTTCAACGGGTCCATTCTCTGGGGCGTCGTGGGGCCTGGCGAGTTCTTTGGGCCCAACGCCATCTACCGCCCGCTTGTGTGGTGTTTCCTTATCGGCGCTGTTGCACCCATCCCGCTGTGGCTCTACAGCCGCCACCGCCGCGACAGTATCGTGCGCAAGATCAACCTGCCAATCCTGCTGGGCTCGCTCGGGTGGATCCCGCCGGCCACGGGCCTCAACTTCTCGGTGTGGGCGCTCGTCTGCTACTTATTTAACCACCTAGTCAAGCGCCGCGCCACAGCGTGGTGGGCCAAGTACACGATGACGCTGAGCGCGGCGCTCGATGCGGCGCTGGCCTCGGGCATCGTGGTGGTCTTTTTCGCCTTCATCTACTCGGGCCTCACGGCCAACTTCCACTGGTGGGGCACCGAGGTGTACCAGCAGGGGTGCGACTGGCAGGCCTGTGCGTACCGGGCCGTGCCGGAGGGCGGGCATTTTGGGCCCGACACCTGGTGATCATAATGCGTAGGTCACATGTCAGCAACGATCTTCCTCCTCTTCCCAGCATTCAATCTTGGATTTATTTAGTCTCTTGGATACAAGACGGTCTACATAGTTAGCCACATTGTTATTTTATCGGTCCGGGCTTAGCATGCATACATAAGGCGTTTTCACAGATGGTCGGGAATGTTTTTTTTTAAATTTATTTTATTTTATTTTTGATAAATTTGGATTAACTTGCGTTACAACCTTGGTGTGACCTGTTTTGGTCACTTTGGTCTCTCTTCGCAATAACAAAAACGAGTTCTCCGACGAAGCGGAAAGAACTGGGGTATCGATCGCCTAGCTATGCCGCTATGCTGCAGTGCCGCAGTGCGTGCCATTTCGCAATGTCAATGACAATGAAAAAATAACAGAAAAACAGGAACACTCAGAGAAAAAAAATACAGCGAAAAAGAAAAGAAAAAAAGGAAAGAAAGAACAAAAAATTTTAGAACCAAAGCAAAATCAGAAAAAAAGGAGCAAAAGAAAAAAATAAGAAATACAAAAAACAAACCTTCAACCAAGCGAATGGTGACGGATCAAAACAATAAAAAAATAAATCAAAACATGCTGCAAAGTTCGTCAACCAGACTTGAAAAGCCGAATATACCTGGGGAAGAAAGGATTCGGCAAAAAATAAAAAATATAAAAAGAGCAAGACAGCAAACATTGCAAAGACCCAGATCAGTCACGCTTCTTCTTGGCTGCAGCGCGCCGCTTGGCCTTTCGACGGGCTGTTTTGGAGGAACCGGCTTTGGATGGACCGGTTGTGACGGAGGAAGCAGGGGCAGTTTCTTCTGGGGCATCCTCTGGGGCATCCTCTGGGTCATCCTCGGTGACATCCTCGATAGCCTCCTCGGTAGCCTCCTCTGCGGCTTCCTCAGTGACCTCCTCTGCGGCATCCTCTGTGACTTCCTCTGTGGCCGCTTCCGTGAGCGGCTCCTCTGCGGGCGGTTCCCCTGTAGAAGGTTCTTCTGGAGTGGAGTCACCTGGAGACGATTCTTCTGGAGAGGGCTTTTCTGGGGTCGCTTCGCCTGGGGAGGTCTCCTCTGTGGCGTCCTCCGTGGTGGGTTCCCCAGAGGTAGATTCGCCGGAAGAGGAGTCTTCTGGAGAGGGCTCTTCTGGGGTGGATTCACCCAGGGCCTCTTCTGGAGTGGACTCTTCTGGAGTGGACTCGCAAGGAGAGGATTCGATTGTGGAGGGACCGGCTATAGCCGGGTTATATATGGCCGTGTCGATGCTCGACGAAGTAGCTCCAGCATCCGAAAGCTCATCCGCGGAGCGGACCTTCTCTTCCAGCTTGCCTTGTAAATCAGCAAGCTGTTGGAGTATGTCATCGTGTGATGTGCTCTCTTCATCTGTCAAGGGCTTGCTTGAAGGCCGGGACTTGGCTGAAGGCCGGGCTTTGCCTGAAGGCCCGGCCTTGACTTCTTTCTTGGCTTTCCCACGAACTTCCGCTAAGAGCTCATCAAAGGGGTTGTCTATCTCCTTTGCTTTTTCTTTCATGATCTTGGCATGCTTCTCCGCGCTTTCCCTGGCCCTGGAAAGCTTGGCCACGCGTTCTGATGACTCGTCTGCTGAGTGCTTATCTGAGGGACCGACTACCTCTTTTGCTTTGCGTCTCCTCGCTTCGGCAAGTCTGGCAGCATGATCTGAGGGCTCGGTCACGAGCAGTTCCTCATCTGGCGCGGCCCGTCTCTGCCATCCCAGCCAGCCACGCACCGCCTCGAGATATTCGGTAAGTTCTTCGGTGAGTTCTTCGACGAGTCGCTCGGTTCTTTGCTCAGCTCTTTGCCCCCACCGGCCTAGTATCGCGGCCCCGTCTCCCATCAGCCAATCCTCCATTGCCACGAGATATATGAGGAAATACCCCGTTCTCTGCAGCCGTTCGTGCATTGCCATGAGATATTGGGTTGGCGGCCACTCACACACTCTCGTGAGATACCCATGGCTCTTGAGATACTCGGAGCTTGTGTGGACCACAAAGGACACCGGACCACGACCTCTGATGTTCAGCTTCCCATACCGTTTCGAGAGACCCTCGAGGGCCATGGCGCACATGGCGAGCAGCACGCTAAAGCCTAACACGGAAAACGAGCCAGAGGAGGAGAAGTGGCCGCTGTTGTGGTGGTTCCATGTGCGCGGGCCGTCCTTACCCGGTGGCGTCCAGATGAACAAAACAAGCTCGTCTTTGTCAGGCGCGGGCGCCTCGGTAGAAGCGTCGGCACTGCTGCCATCGAGCCCGCCCTTGACGGTGTCGGGAACGGCCAGGTACTTGTGGTTGGTGGCAAAGGACTCGCGGCCGCCGAGGGCGGTGAGGTCGCGGAGCGGGGTGTAGGCGCGGCGCAGGTAGGCCTGGACAATGGTGCCGTCTTGAACAACGCTCGTCTCGATGATGCGAAATGTCTGCTGCTTGCCGGACCAGTCGAGGACGGTGGGGTCGCGCGGACGGGTCGGGTCCTCGAGGAACATGCCGAGGGCAGCGTAGTACGCGCGCTGCTCGTGGTGGACACGGCACCGCTCGGCCATGCGCGAGGACATGAAATCGTCCGACTTGCCCACGCCATCACAAGTGTCGAGGCGCTCGAGCTGGTGCGTGCTGAGGCCTTCATAGTGCGTCAGGCTGTGGCCGTTGACCAACACCCAGTCACCAGGGAAGACAAAGCGCTGCAGGAAGCAGTCGGGCCCGCAGACATCGGTGACTTGGTGGGAGGCGCCGACATCAAAATTATGCCAGGTGCGGTAGTTGTGCATGACCATGGGATGGGTGCCGCCGTTGTACTGGCCCATGCGAGCAAGGCGGCAACCAAAGTCGGGGTCGTACGTCCCGGATTCCCATATGCCGCCGTAGTGGGCTACGTCAGAGGGGGAATAGTAGCTGGGGATGATGCGCATCTGAACCTCGGGGATCTGCTCGGCGGCACAGCGGAACATCTGCTCGTCCCAGCCCGGCTCGGGGTGCTCGCCCCGGTAAAAGGCGGCGCGGTTAGCCTTGAAGACGGTGTTGATAGTGTTGCTGCCCATGGAGGTGCGCAGGCAAGGCAGGTCGGACACACGGTGGGCAAGGTCGACGGCCATGAAGACGATGCCGCCGCCAAAGGTGGTGGGCAGCGGGGTGCCATTGTCCTTGTTGATGAAGCGGCTGTCGAGGTGCTTGGTGGTGACGGCGCGGCCAAAGGTTTCGTGCTCCCAGGCGTACTGATTGTATAACGTGGTACCGTTGTGGAAGGTCCAGTCTGACCAGTGGTCACTGGGGAAGCCAAGCCACAGATTGTGGTTGTAGTTATCCATCTGGGTGGCCTCGGGCGACGTGGCGTGGGAAGTCTCGTGGGTGGCCAGCAGGCCGCGGTGCTCGCGCAACTTGGACACGAGGCGGCGCATGTCGGGCACAAAGACGTCGTCGTCCATGAGCGCGTACATGGTGATATGCCACGGCGGGTAGCGTTGTTGAGGATGCTCAGTGTTGGCCTCATCGGTCTCGGTCTCGTCGGTCTCGGTCTCGCCAGTCTCGTCGGCCTCACCAGTCTCGTCGGCCTCACCAGTCTCGTCGGTCTTGTCTCTTTTAGTGATTGTCTGGTCCGCACCATCTGTCTGGTTTGGCAGGTAGGGCCGGCCGGCGCCAAAGTTGGCAAAGTTGTACTCCTTCATCCAGATCAGCAAGTTGGAGTAGCGGATGGCGTCGGCGTCGGGCACGACGGGCAGCGGGTGGACATCCAGCGGGCCGCCGCCAACACCCTCGTACATTTGGCCCCAGTCTTCCAGCAGATCAAAAAAGATGCCGCGCTCGGTCAGCAGGTCCACAATGGTCTGGGTCTCGTTGTTGCGCGGACGGTGCAGCACGACGAGCAGGAAGGCGCCGTTGGAATTGCCCTGGCCGTCAGTAAGCCAGCGCGCCCAGTCGTCGATGGCGGCAAAGTCGTTGTTGTGCAGGCGCGAGTACGTCGTGCTGGTGCCGAATTGGAGGCCGGAGGCGTCGAGCGCACCAGGACGCACAGTGGGCAGGTCCGGTGGCGCGTTCTTGTATCTCCTGAGCCGCTGCCCAGGAGGGACTGTGCCAGGGAGAGTGCCATTGAAGGTGCCGTTGAAGATGCCAAAGCGGTCCGAGTCAGGCCGCGCGCCGCGGCCGCTGACCGGCAGAAAAATGCTCCCCTTGGGCAGGCGGGGCATCGGCGTGGCTCTCGCCGGACGTTTGATCTCCGGCAGCGGCTGCTTGTAATTCTCGATCTCGGGTGTGGGTGGCGGAGGCGGCGGTGGGACGTGGGTGATGTTCGTGCCGCCGTTGTTGATGATGAACATGCCCTTGCCATGGTAGACAACGACATCTTCGACGAACTCAAAGACATGCTCCTTGGCGGCCCCGTTGTTCGTAATGACACTGAAGCCCGTGTTGTCGCGGTGGATGCGGAGGCGCAGGGGGCCGGCCCCGTCGACATGGACACTCATGGTGGTCGGCAGGATCAGGTTGTACTTTGGATTTCTGTACCCTGGCTCGGTATAAACCAACCTGACATGTCCTGGCTCCACGCCTTCGGTTTCGTAGTTGTAGACAGGGGAGGGTGATTGAGGGGACTTGTGTGTTTGCGGTTTTCGATGAGATGGAGGAGAAAGAGGGGTCTGATGGACCGCGTCTGCCTTTACATGAATGCCCAAGTCATCCAAGAAGTAGCGTTTCTTTGCGACAGGACGGTTTTCTTCCAGTGTCTCTTGGTCCTCTGGCATCTCTTGGTCTCTGGGCGCCTGGGCCTTGCGGAAACCTTCCAGGGCCGCGGCAATGTCTGCGGCAATCTTCTTTTGGCTTTCTTGCATGGCGGCCATGTTCTTAGCCAAGTCCGCTAGAATACCACCGTACGGGTCGTTGGGGGTGGTGTCGGCTAACGTGCCGATTTCCTTCGAAGCACTGGCTGTTGAGGTGGCTGTTGAGGTGGCTGTTGAGTTGGATGTTGAGTTGGTAGTTGAGTTGACGATCGAGGTGATGTTTGAGGTGGTGACGTTGAGCCCTTCCTCTACATATTCGACATAGTCATTGTTGCACACTCCCTTCTCATCCACGTTTGGCGGTACACACTCCTCGACGTACCCTAACATGCCCTGGTTCGCGTCGCGCGAGTCGTCAAAGGTGATCACGACGTCGTCATCGTCCTCGAGGAGCTCGGCGTCTTGGTGGCTAGGGCCGAGCTTGAGACGACGGAACGCGCGCGCAATCTTCCGGACTTGGCGCGTCGCCACGACCTCACGCTCTGCTGTAATCTCCGCCTCCCACCTGCTTGTATTTGCCTCACTCGCCATTTCTTGCTGGAGATCATACATGTACGTCTTGAGCATGTCCTTATAGAAGCCCTTCTCGTACGTCTCGGCGTAGTCATTGAGTGGCTGCAGACCCGCGTGCACCATATGCGCGCGAATCGCCTCGCGGCCAGGCGCGTGGATGCGCTCGAAGCCAGAGTACGCGTCAAAGTGCTGGTCGACGGTGGAAAGCGAGGGCGCGTCTTGGTCCACGGGGAAGACGGCGTTGGGGTAGCTGGGCGGGTTTTTGTAGGTTTTGGCGTCAAAGACGGGCTGGATGCGGACGGTCTGCAAGTTGAGGTCATTGCCGAGGCCGTGCTTGTCGACGAGAAAGTTGACATAGTCGGCGAGGCCCTCCTTGTCGAGTCCATTTGGCTTCTCGGCCTCAATCTCCGCGGTGCCATTTGTGGCAACCTCAGTGGAGTTGATGACAGACTCAGTGACGTTGACGGCAGGTCCGGTGACGCTGAGGGGAATGGCTTCATTGAGACCCATGGTGTCTTTGGGATCGAAGAAGCCAGAAGGGAAGGTGCTGTTGAAAGGAGCGGTGTCGTAGGCCACCACGTTGTCCTCGCCTGGCAAGTGGATGCTGTAGACCGGAAGGGGAACCGGCCTGAGCACACACTTCGCGTTGCACGGAACCGTGGACGGAAGCATGGGCGGAACCTTGGACGGAACCTTAGTCCTGCTTCCACCGACGCCCTTGGTGTCACCAGCCGTTTGAATGGCGGCCAAAGTCTTGCTAGCCGGCATAGTGGGAATCAGCTCGACAGCCATGCTGGTAGTGACTTGCACGTAAGGGACGGGCGTTGTGGTCGTGGTATTGTACGTGCCATTTAGCACCGCGACCGGCCCCGACGACGCCGTGCGCTGGATATGGATGCTGAGGCTGTAGAGAAACATGACCGTCGCGGCAACGAGAAGGAGGAAGCGTGGGCGCAGCAATTGTCGCGGCACGCGAGTAGGAATCCACCAAAATGCCTGGGACAAGACATAAAAGAGTGCAAAGGGCACAAGGTGGATGAAATTCCACACACCGAACACGGATTCGCTGCTCTGATATGACGACGGGGGCACGATGTACGCGAACGCGACTTGCGGCGACTGCGGTTCGAGTGGGTCGTCGCTGGTCATGCGTAAGTGCACTTGCCGGATGCGCCAGGCAAGCCGGTATGTGCTGAGGCCGACCTGGGATTGCATCGTAAAGTTGCCGCGGAGGTAGTCGATCAGCTTCTCGATGCCCCACCAAGATGGGTAAAGAACATAGCTCAAGGCGGGGCGGGTACGAGTGTATGCTTGCCCAAACGCCCTGAGGAGATATCTGTCGAGGCCCTCCACCGAGGTACAGACGAAAGCCAAGACCGTCAGGAGGACCACGGTGGCGCTTAAGGCTATGAAGTTTGCCCAGTTTACGAGTGTTGATGCTCGTACCATATTTGCGGTTTCGGGTGTGTGTGTCTTGTGATGTTGTTGTTTTGTGTGTTGTAAAAGTTGTCGTGTCTATTTTAATTCTTGTTCTGTTTGGTCGTCTCATATATAATTAATACATATTCCCCAAAGTGAAGCACAACGCGGTCGAAAGAATGTGCAAAACAAATTACCAAAGAAAGTCGGAAACGGGCGGAAGTCGAGCAGAAGCAAGCAAAGAAAGATCTTTCGTAAAAAGAGCTCGTAAAAATCGTTCGGAAAGAGTGATAGAGAGGTGCCGTGATGTTCCTTCCTTTGGGCGTTTGGTTATGAGATGTTCCTTTTTAGAGAGTTTAATTCGGGTGCGTATTCGAAATTGACGGAAGAAAAAGAGCGAAAAATCGAAAAATATATCACGGAACAGTTTCGTATAACCGTAGGAAGCGATTGGAAGCGCAGAAGCGCAAAAGCGGCAGCGAAAGGGGTGTCGATGTGGAAAACAGAAAGAGGGAAAAAAAGAGCATAGGCAAAAGCAAAAAATATCCCCGGAATTTCAACAGACCCTCTCAAGCAAATGAATTTTTTTTTGCTTCAACAACGTGCGAGGAGTCCTATCCCCTACATTTACTCTGTCTAGGGCACAAAATTGTCTATCCAACATCATCCACTTTTGTAGTGATGCACCCAAGGCGCTGTTGGTGTGCTTTTGCTTACACGGCTACGGCGTACTTCCTATCGAGATGGGGCACAAAACAGAGGAATTATCTAAGGGTGAAAACTATGTGACATGGATAGGAACTTTACAAAGGTAGAGCGATGCCGTCTTCATGATACATTCTCGACGAACAGTGAGTGGGTTTCGATACAAAAAGCTCAAGGTTCATCTTCTCGTCATTGTTTTGGCGGACAGCAAAGGATTGTCTGAATAGGTTGTGAGAAAGACAGGAAAATTTACTCGACAGAAGATAAAGTACTTTCCCTTTCCTCGTCACGATGTACACACTTTTTTTTTTGGCAATTTGTGGGATCGCACAGTGAGGCAGAGGAGGTTGTTGACGATCCTCACCAACAGGTCGACTTACACATGATGTAATGTGACAGCCTCGCCGGGCCCACTTTTAGTGTGTCTGACTCCAGTAGTACCAGAACCCCCAAAGCGGGGCCTGGCCGTGCGCTATGAAAGTCTCCACTAAAAAGCTACGTCCCTGCAAAAAAAAAAAAAAAAAAAAGTTAATCGAAAAATAATTGTTTGCATCTGCGTCTGCACCCTGACCTCGCACACCGCGCTCGCAGTCCAAGCGAACCTCCTACCCTACCACTCCCGACCTTTTGATTTCCTCACCTCCTTATATACTCGCCGCCTCGTTGATGCACCGCCCTGTCCTCCATCGCCTGTCCGACTCTCTGGCGCGAGCGTCGAGGAGACTGCTGCAGCTTCAACAACCAACATCCGCGACCGTCCTTTTGCGCACGACTAGCACGCCTGCCTTCTGTCACCGCCCCGCCCAACGGCGGATCCAAGCGCGTCACCTGCACAATCACCCTACAAACGACTACTCAGCCTTTGCCATGATTGCAGAGGCGCGTGAAGAGAGGCTTGCAGAGGGGGCAGACGGGGTTGACAATGTCGTCGTTGTCGAGGACACACGATACAAGACGGCCAAGGAGGGGCTGGCACGCATCTACGTGCCGCTGAGCGGAGGCGACAGAAAAGAGCGCCAGAATGGCGGCGGTGGGCCGGCCGTCGACGACCACCCGCAACAAGTGTTCTACAATCCCATCCAGCAGTTCAACCGCGATCTAAGCGTGCTGGCTATCAAGGCGTACGGCATGGCCACGATCGAGAAGCGCGCGGAAGCGGCTGCGAAGAAGCGAAAGGAAGCTTCCAGCAAGAAGCGGAAGCGGCGCGAAGAGCGCGACCAACAGAGCGCAGCAGCTGCGGCGGATGCTGCTGCACCAACAGACGCAGAGGCAAAGACAGAGGCAGGAGTGAAGACACAGCTGACGGACGAGATGGATGTGGAGGTCGATGACGAGAGGCCGGCAAAGGTCGAGAAGAATGCTGAGGGACAGGATGCAGCACAGGCCGTGACGGAGCTTGCGTCCCGGGGGGGGAACGACGCAAACGCCGCAAACGACGCAAACGACGCAAACGACGCAAACGCAGAAAGCAAGGAGAAGCAGCCCGCACCACAGTCCACGACGCAAGCGACACCCCAGACCAAGCCACAACCACCCAAGTTCCGCATCCTTGACGCTCTGTCAGCAACCGGCCTGCGCGCCCTTCGCTATGCGCACGAGCTGCCCTTCAATGTGTCCGTCACTGCCAACGACCTGCTGGCCGCCGCTACAGAGTCCATCCGCCGCAACGTGGCGCTGAACGGCCTCACCGACAAGATCGAGGTCACCCAGTCCGACGCCCTGGCGCACATGTATACTGTCGTGGCCAAGGACCTGACTGCCGCGGCTGAGGCCGCCGCCACGCCCGGCGTCAAGAGCCACGAATACAAGGGCGCGGCCGCCGGCACACGCTACAAGCCCACCGCCAAGTACGACGTCATCGACCTCGACCCCTACGGCACCGGCGCCAACTTCTTTGATGCTGCGGTTCAGGCCGTCCGTAATGACGGCGGCCTGCTGTGCGTCACGTGCACCGACGCCGGCGTCTGGGCGTCCCAGGGCTATCCTGAGAAGTGCTACGCGCTGTACGGCGGCGTGCCCATGAAGGGGTCCGCGTCGCACGAGGCCGGCCTGCGCATCGTGCTGCATGCCCTCGCCACGTCGGCCGCCCGCTACGGCCTGACCATCACGCCGCTGCTGTCGCTGTCCATCGACTTTTATTGTCGCGTGTTCGTGACCGTGACGCGCTCGCCCGCCAGCGTCAAGTTCCTGGCCGGCAAGACCATGGTTGCCTACAACTGCGACCAGGGTTGTGGCGCCTGGACCACCCAGCCGCTGCTGCGCACGCACAGCCATGCGAACAAGAAGGGCTCCGGCACCTTCTTTAAGTACACCTTCTCGGCGGGGCCTACCGCCGCGCCGCGCTGCGAGCACTGCGACACCAAGACGCACCTCGCCGGGCCCATGTACGCGGGACCCATCCACCAGGCCGACTTTGTCCAGCGCATCCTCTACGACCTGCCGCACGTGTCCACAGACGTCTACGGCACCACCGACCGCATCCGCGGCATGCTGCAGACTGCCCTCGAGGAGATTATCGAGCCGCAGACAGAAGTCTCGAACGCGGACGGGCCTGTCCCTCTGACCGGCGACGACGCCTTGGCCGCCGTCGACCCAGCCCCCTTCTTCTTCTTGCCCACCAACCTTGCCAAGGCCGTGCACTGCTCCACGCCCGGAGAGGACGGCATCCGCGGCGCCCTGCTGCGCCTCGGCTACCAGGTCACCCGCAGCCACTGCAAGGCCGGCAGCCTCAAAACCGACGCCCCCTGGACCGTCCTCTGGGACATTATGCGCGCCTTTGTCCGCCAAAAGGCCCCCGTCAAGCGAGAGAACATCCGTCCGAACACGGCCGCGTACCGTCTGCTGCGGATGAAGGAGGGGAAGGAACAGACCGAGGAGGAGGACACGAAAGAAGACCTCACGACAAACGCTGCTGGCAACCCCGAAGCCATTGTCTTTGACGAGCATCTGGGTCGCCAGCTTGGCCGCGGCGGCGAGAAGCTCGTGCGCTACCAGTTGAACCCGCGCGAGAACTGGGGGCCCATGAACCGTGCCAAGGGCAAATAGGCGGCGGTAAAGCAATGTACGAATAGCATATAAAAATACAGTAGAAATATGTACGTAGTAATGTCTGAAAAATTCACTGCCCAATGCTGATTTCAATGTAGCAAAATGTAAGAATGAGAAGTCGTGACCCTCCTTCCCAAGCAGGACCCTTTCGCACCTGCTTTCGTTTGTCGATCCTAGCTAAGATTTTGAGGAAGGAGCTTTCGTGAAGGCCAAAGAAGACATGTCTTGTTGAGAAAGAGCGACCGAAAAAATATACACAACGAAATGCGTAATGTAATACCGCGTACCCAATTCTCAAAATCTCACTTCTCACGCGGAAGTGAGCTGCACTCCTCTTTCCTGTTTTCGCAATGCGATAACGCCATTCGGGCACACTGCCTGTTGGGAATCAGCGCGATTATGGATGCACCCAGCCAGCTTACCTGATACAGTAGGAGACGTGTAACACTCAAACAAAAGACCTCAACTCGCACCTTCCTAGCGAAGAATAAAGCTAGAACCTGTAGAATAGGAAACCGCGACTCTGGCGACAAAGGCCGTAGGCAGGCAGGACGTTCATCTGTCCATCGCAGCGATTTCTGTCCCTTTTTAAACTTCTATTTTCCTCCTCGTTCTCTCAAGATTTTTGTGTTGCGACTTTCCTCACTCCACTGCTCGGTCTCCCCTTATCCCCGTCTTACACCATTTTGGGATATTGCGATTGCGATTTTGCACATGCCGAGAACTACCGCGTAATTCCAGGCACACGCCCATTGATGATGCTTGCCGCTGCCTCCGGTGACTCGATCAAGACAAATCCATGAAGAGGACACTTCCAACAAGAAACGCAGCACACAGAACCTTTTTTGTTGACCAGCATATTAGTCGTGCGCCAGTGAACCAACAGCCTAAGCGACAATGACGACCACGACAGGTGCGGCTACAGGCAGCCCAGCAGCACCAGCTTCCGCTGTGGCCTATGAGAACGGCGAGCTTATCGTCTCGGAGCAACGCATCCGCGACGACGAGATTTTGTTCATCATCCGCCGCCAACAGCACGAAGACCAACCCCAGGAATATCATGTGTGTTCGTTGCGTGAGTCGGTGGCCGCATCATCGAGCGACGATTCTCAATCGCCTCCACCACCACCGCCCTTTGCCTTCTTCACAACCGTGCTGAATGAATCAGCCGCGCACAAGCTGCCCGCCGACGTGCTGAGGCGACACCTGCTAACCGACATTGCTCCTATCTTTCGCGAGGACGAGTCGGCCGCCGCCCGGGAGCCCTTGCCCTCGACCTCTTCGTCTTCCGCGTCTTCGTCCCTGCACGTGATCGTCTCGACACGGTCGGGCCTGGGTCAGGCGCAGGTGTTCTACGACAGCGTCTTGAAGCCGCTGCTGGGCGTCTTTGGCCTCACGGCCGTCACGACCTCCAGAGGGGAGCAGACGGTCCCCAAGGGACAGAAATCGTACAACCTGCTCGTGACAAGCAGCTCCCGCTCTATCACCGAGTTTGCCCAAACACTCAGAAAGGCGCCTGCGAGCAGCACAGATGCACCTGCTACGATTGTCTTGCTCAGTGGTGACGGCGGTGTCGTGGATTTGCTGAATGGTGTGGCCGAGCAGGACGATGATGCCGACCCTCGGCAGCTCCCAGCTATTGCCCTGCTGCCACTCGGGACCGGAAATGCCCTATTCCACTCGCTCCACCGGCCGGATTATCTCGCCGCTGCTGCTACCGCTGCTGCCACTCCCGCTCAAGAGGGAAGCGACAAACTGGCACCGACGGGGCCGTCGTCGTTTGTCCTGGGCCTGCGTACGCTCTTTAAAGGCCATGCGGCGCCTCTGCCCAACTTCGAGGCCCGGTTCTCGCCTGGCTCGCACACTGTCAGCTACTCGCTGCAGGAGGAAGAAGGCAAAGAGGCCGCCCTCAAGGAGCAGGCCGAGAATGTCGAGCTGCTGCGGGGCGCCATCGTCGCCAGCTACGGCTTCCATGCGCAGCTCGTATGGGAGAGCGACACGCCTGAGTACCGCAAGCACGGCGACAAGCGCTTCGGCATGGCCGCGCAGGAGCTGCTCAAGACGTCGCACGCGTACGATGCCGACGTCAGTCTGACCAAAACAAACCAGTCCGAACCGCGCAGCCTCGGCCACCGCTTCAATTACATTTTAGCCAGCATGGTGTCCAACCTAGAAAAGACGTTTACCATTTCGCCCGCGAGCGAGCCGCTGGACGGCCAGCTGCATTTGGTGCACTTTGGCGACGTCGGTGGCGCCAAGACCATGGACATTATGATGGCGGCCTACAACAACGGCGCGCACGTCGACCTGCGATGGACAAAAGAGGCCACCGACAAGGAGGCCAACGACACGGAGGCCGACGAGCATACTGAGGAGAGCGTCGGGTACGACGCCATCGATGAGCTACAGGTCAACGTGCTCGAGCAAGACGCGCGCTGGCGGAAGGTGTAAGTTCATGACCCTGCTCCGTTCCCACAAATCAGTGTCTTCTCACATTCTAACCCCAGTCCAGATGCATCGACGGGACGATCGTGGAGATCCCGCAAGACGGGTGGATGAAGGTGCGCAAGGCAACGAAGCCTGTGCTGCAGGTCATCGTGAACGCGCAATAATCTGTTTTTATTTTCTTCAATGCTACGCCACTGCGCAGCGCACACACATAACAGACATGATACAGAGATGTCTTTTTTTTTGGATAGAACAAAGAATGAACATTAGAATTTTTGGATACTCTTGACACTTTGTTTGAGCACACATTACGCGGCATTATATGATCATTACACTATTCTCACAACTAACTACTACTCAACTCACGACGCCAGCAGCTTCTTGACGCGTTTCTCAAGCAGGTCTTCAAACTGCTGTACACCGCCATCCAACAGCGTCAGCATACCCGCCCGCAACCGGTAGACGAGCTTCCTTCCGCTGGGACCGCCCTCGCCTGCTACATCGTCGGGATCGCTACCGTCGTCATCCGACCCAGATCCCGCCACATCGTCTACCTCACCTTCGATGGCACCCCGCATGAACCAACGGTCGTGCGAGACGAGCACCACCGCGCCCGGCCATGTCCGCAGAGCCTGTCGCAGCGCCGTGCTTGTCTCGTAGTCTAAGTGTGTCGTCACCTCGTCCAGCACCAAGCACTGTGGGCGCTGCCACAGCAGACGTGCTAACGCACAGCGAACCAGCTGCCCACCCGACAACCGGCGCAACGGCGTGTCGGACGCCAGGCGACCGGGGAGGCCGAGCTCACCGAGAAGCGCACGGAGGTCACCTTCGGACAGTTGTCCCCCGGCGTCACGGGTGAGAAGACTGAGAGCCGTCAGGGGGGTCTCGTCTTCGTTGTTGAGGTCGAGAGCGCGGATCGCGTCCACGGCGTCTTGTGCATAGTAGGCGAGACGCAGTCGCGGGTGCATCGTCACGGTGCCCTTGGTCGGCATGATATGAGTCTGGCCACCAGCTCCGGCACTGATGCTGTCTTCGCCCACAAGCAGACGGATTAGCGTCGACTTGCCGGCGCCGTTGAGCCCCACGATGCCGATGCGGTCGCCCATGTGCACGTTGAGGTTGACCGTGTCCAGTGTCCAGGGCGGCGGTTCCTGGTTCCGTTTCACGACGCCGTACCGGAAACAGACACCTTCCAAGCTGAGAAGCGCGCCCGGAAACCGCAGGTCAGGCGGGTCGGGCAGCACAATGTGCATCGCTCGCACCTCGGTCGGCACATCAATCTCGTTCCGCCGTGTGTGGTGGAACCCGGGCATGTCGCGGTTCAGCTTAAAGCGGTGGCCCTTGGCATTGGTCTCGAGGCCCCAGCGGTCGTCCAGCTTCTTCTGGCGCATCTTGGCCTGCCGGATGCGCGTGTCGTCGTTGTTCTTCTTGCCCTCGCGCATGTTGCGCTGGATGGTCTCCTGCAGGTGCGCGCGCTGCCGGTCCTGTGCGTCTTTGATTTTGTGCAGGTGCTGCCGCGACTCGGCCTGTGCCGCCTCGTACGACGGCAGGTCGCCCGTGTAGTAGGTGAGTGCCTTCTCCTGCAAGAGGATGAGGTGGTCCGTGGCCGAGCTGACAAAGTCGCGGTCGTGCGACACGAGGACGAGCGTCGGTGGCGGCCGCGCCGGCTCGCCGCCCGTTGTGTCATCGCCGCCGCCCAGACCCCCCTCGCCGCTGCCCGCCAACAAGAATTTTTGCAGCCACACAATGCCCAGCATGTCCAAGAAGTTAGTCGGCTCGTCCAGCAGCAAGATGTCCGCATCCGACAGTAGCGCCGCCGCCAGCGCCGTGCGCATCTTCCAGCCGCCGGACAGGTCACCGACGGCCTTGGTGGCCGCCATAGTCTCGCTAAATCCCAGGCCCGTCAGGATGCTCTTGGCGCGCGCCTCGATGTGGGCCAGTCGTGCGGGCTCGGCGTGGATCTGCAGCTCGGCCAGCAGGTCGGTGGCCTCCTGGGTCTCAGTTTGAAGCGCGTCGGCGGTAATGTCGGCATCGTCCTGCTGCCACGCCGTCGTGGCCTCGGCGAGATCCTTCTCGAGCGCCGTGAGCGCTTTCCGTGCCTGCATGCCGCGGGCGCCGCTGCGCAGGCGGGCGTTCTTGTCGAGGACAAAAAGGCGCTTCTGCAGGCGGTCGTGGCGGAGCTTGCGCAGGGCGCGGAGCGCCGCATACGCGTCGTTGCTGTCGTCGTCGGCCGCGATGGTATTAATACCATTTAATAAGGCTGGTTCTGTTAGTCCCGTCTAACACAAGGCACGTGTTTTCTTGACCCTTTCTATAACATACTCTGAATCTCCTGCTCAAGCTCGTCTTTAGCCGTAGCTCGCTCAATGACTTCTTCTAGGACCGTACGGCGATTCGCCTTGGCATTAGCGCCGTCGCTGCTGTCCTTGGTCTGCTGCAGGATGGAAACGCGTGCCCCTTCCGGGATGCCGGGGATAAGCTTCTCGGCAATGGCGCGAAGGAGGGCTGTGATGTCAGCGATGGGACGTTTTTAACTTCATCCCGGTGCCCGTCTAACTTACTCGACTTGCCGGTGCCATTTCGGCCGATGAGGGCATACCGCTGGCCGGCCTTGAGCCGCAGCGTCGCATCCGACAAGATCTCGAGGCCGGTGTTGCGACTGGCCGCCTTGCCCTTGGCTCTTGTCGCACCAGCTGGCGGGCCAGCTGATACGGTAATGTTGAGGCCTTCTACGTCGAGCTTCGATAAGGTCAGTATCTTGGCTTTCTTACCGTCATTCACGTCGAGTGGATTGAGTTACCTCGCGATAATTCGGGCTCTCAATCTGGAAGCGCGTCTGTTTACATGAGACCTGGATGGCCGAGACGGAGTCCGAGTTCATCGACGTCATGTTGTTCAGCCGCGCTTGCGATTTTCGAGTTTTTGAGCAGCAATAAAGCAAACGCTAATATCAGACAGATGGCATGGTGTTGCTCGTGTTCGACAGGGTTTGTTGCACCCTAGAGATGGCCGTCGTGACGACTTATATGGATGTACCAAGATCGAGGTCGAGTTGAGTTTTGTCAAATGTTCCGTTTTCGAGGACTGCTCCGAAGCTACTAAACGATTGATACAGCATTCCTTGCCACACCATCGACAGTCGGTTCGTTGTTCATTGTCCCAGTGCCATGTATTACACCAAAGAACGAGCTTCTCTCCACACAAGGGGCAATGCCGATGAGGGGCACAGCCGAGTCGCTGCCGAGCAGATACAACGACTTCGGGTTCGTTCCTAGCCCTGCAATTTTTTCATTCTCATTCTTTTTTCCTCTTCTTTTCCTTTCGCAGACACTTATCTCACCGCTCTAGATGCCCCATCGGGGAAAGCAGTGCATAAACCTCGTGGAACTCGCGTCTCCCAGAACGAAGCCGTGCAGTCGCAAAAAGCAAGACCAATGACGGAATCCCCAGACACCAAACCCTCCCAGCGGAGGAGCAACAGAGTTGATGGATTGTCCCGCACTTGGCTGTTAGTGGCTCGGCGTGCAGACGGACCATTAGAAATCTGCAAAAAAACGCACTGAAAGGGCAGCACTGAAATTGGTCCTGGCCGTTCTGAGTCACCGGGTGCGCCGCTTGAGTCAAGCGCGATATAAAAGCGCGGCCGGCGCGCGGCAGCGTTTCACACCACACCTTCAGAGTACGGGGAATGGGGCCACAGACAAACATGACACCGTGGAAAAGGAAACGAGGCTGAGTTCTGCTGATGAGATAAGAAGAGAAAATGATATAAACAAAAAGAGAAGGTGAAAATATCTACCTGCATTAAAACGAACGAAAGAGCAGTTTGCTCGGGGTTTCAAACACCCATTTTGCCTTTTTCGCTTTCATCCGCTGGCGGCAGAGTTGCTCTCAGTCGGTAGTTGAGACATGGACGATTTACGACGATGGCGGCACCAGGCCTCGCAACGCTTTCAGGCAACGTGCTTGTCGAAGAATGCTGTGGCAGCTTCGTGAGCGCTGTACAGCTCCTACCTCTTTTCCCTTCTTTTCGAGTGAAAAGACTAGGCTACAAACGATTCGATATCTAGTGATCCTCAAGGAGATGCCGCTCCATTGAAAGATGGCCATCGTGCTCACACTTGCAGCGCTGCTAGTCGTTCTGGCGCTGGGCATCCAGATTATCTCTATCGTGGTTCGTGGTGACGACCAGACTCGGCCACAAATCCGTGCTTCAGAAGAAGAGCAGGAATTGTTGAGGAGGCTGACATGGTAAGAGATTCGTTCTTCCAAGTGGACGGGAAAACATTCATGTCTTTGTGCAATTTCCCCGTTTTCCAACATAATCGTGGACAGCAACAGCCGTGCCGGATGCGACCGTGTCGATTTTGAGGACGGCGATGGCAGTTCACGCTCACCCTCTCCTCCCCATCCGCCGTACGAACTGCGACCCTCGCCCGGCAAGGGTCTCGGCGCATTTGCTACCCGCTGGATCCCGAAGCACACACGTGTGCTCGTCGAGGCTTTCCAGTTCGTCATCGTTCCTCCCGATCCATCTCCTTCGACGGTATCTTCCTCTTCTACGCCTTCGACCGCCTCCAACGTATTGTCCCAAATTCAGGCCGGCTTCGACAGCCTAACGCCTGCCGACCAAGCCGTCTACGAAGCCTGCCATAAGCATCGGTTCCCCGACGAGCCGGACTGTGGCCGCCTGTTTTACATTTTCCGCAGCAACGCGTTCAGCATTGTGCCAGCGGGTGTGCAGGGCGGTGGATCCCGGGGCACACGCTGGGGCATGTTCCCTCGCATGGCGCGCATCAACCACTCGTGCCGGCCCAATGTGGCCAACCTATGGGTTCCGTCGGGCGGTGATGACAGCGACAGCGGCGACACTGATGCAGCTCGAGGACATCATGCCGTCTGGACGACGCGCGACATTGCACCCGGCGAAGAGCTCTTAATCGGCTATGTCAACCTGCTGCAGGACACAGCGGCCCGACAGCGCAGCCTCAACCAGTTTGGCTTCCAATGCGAGTGCCCTGTCTGCTGCGAGGCGCGCGACGGCAACCCAAGCAGCGACGAGCAGCGTGTGCAGATTGGTAACATGCTCCGGTGTATCCAGGACATTGTTATTGACTACGAGGATGGAGGCGGCGGCGGCGAAAACCCTGGGGATAGTTGCGTTGACGATGTCGACACGTTGATCCGCCTCCTCAAAGGCGAGGACGGTAGTCTCGCCGGGTACCTGCCACGGGCTTACCGCCTGGCTGCGGCAATGGGCCGTCTCGCCGTGGAAAACGAAGGCACTGGCGCCGACATGATACGAATACAGTCGTGGGAGGCCGAAGAACAGGCCCTAGTGTACAGCATACTATCAACAGACGGTGGTTGATGGACTTGGACGCACTCTTCACGCCTCTTCTCTGCCTTTAGTAAGGGTCCCTATAGCACAGAAAGTTACGCAATCCATATCTCGCACTTTACTATACATGCTAGCTGTTGCCAGCTATCGACAGTTGTTGTTTCTATCCTTTTTTATCAACAAAAGCGGGACCAGCATCAACGACTTCCTTGACTTCCTTTCTATTCTTGACGGGCCATGTCGGGACGGCCTGGCTTCGGGTAAAAAGCCGTACCGCAGCGTTCACCGATCTCCGCGGCCCTCCTTTTTGGGGTGGGAGCGGTTTGTATAGTATGGACCAGGGCACTCAGTGTTATAAGGTGTCCGTCCACGTTTCTCCCATCAATGGACAGTCTACTGTGGTCAGTGTCGATGGAGGGTAGGCAACTTCGAGGACAGAATTAGACAAGAATCGAGCTGACGAAGACAATGCACGACGATATAACGAGGTGAGGGGAAAGGATGCGAAGGAAGAAAGCACCGACGAGAGGGTGTCAACAAGATCAGGATGGATGGGAGAACGGGAGGACGTGGTCGATGCAGTCGAAAAAGCACGTAAGACTGCAGGACAATCAGGCAAGAAAGAAATGCAATACATGCAGATTCAGATGCAAATTCAGTCAAGGCGATTATCATATCCAAGGCAGAGTGCTACAAGGACACGGGCAGAGGGGCGTGGATGGACGACATACCACATACCGCAATGTCAACAGGTACTAGTACTTGTAATAAAGAAATAAAAGGAAATTCAAACCAACAACAGAGGGCGTGCTGCGGGACATCTTGCCCATGGCCGTGCCAACGCATCCTCCAGATGGAGGTACGCTGTGCCTCCCCCGCCTTTTCATTTGTTGTGCTTGTACGGAGTATTCTTGTATCTTTCTGTTTTCATTTGTGTGTACACTTAGAAACGCACACCCTCGTTCCTCTCCTCCTTCCCCTTCCTCCCGTCCCCCATTTGCCCGCTCTCACCGAAATCTGCACGTCCAATGTACGGGGAACACGGCTGGCTCCCGTCCTCCGTTCCCCAATCTCCTTTATCGTGAATCCTTCGGTGAAGAGAAGAACGGTCCCGCCCTGTTCCTTTTCTTCTCTCCCGTTTCATCTATTTTTCTGCATACCCCCATCCAAGTTTTGGACTCTGCATGTCCTTCTCATAAGGCGGAAATGACCGGTCAGGTTTTTCACTGTTTGTGTTTGTTTCTCCCGCATCTTTACCCCATGCTCCCGTTTTATTTTCACCCCTTCTCAATGGAAAAGAGTGTTCCTTACTCTACATTTATTTACTCCCGTCTTTCGCTCCCAGGCGACATGCATGGGGTCTACAACAGCAATATGCTTTATGGACCGTGGCTGCTCGTCGCTTGCCTCTTTTCCCACACCCTTTTTCGATGTCCTCCGTTTCCCTATCGTTCTAATGAGAGACGCCATCTTTATGATTTAAAAAACGGCCCATGAAGCGAGCGTGCAGATGGCCAGATAGGAGGCTTGTCTTGGCACACGTAGTGTAGGGTGTTCAATATCCTGTTCTCTCTTTCTCTCCCTTTTTTGCTATCTTTTTCGTCTCTCCTCCCGCTTCCCCTCATCTTTTGCCATCCCGTGTGTGCGCATTACGTGTATTTATCTTACCTCCGTACCGTGCTCCGTCTGCAAAATATTGTGCAAATGCGTATGTCTGTTTCGACATGTGTATTGCGTGCATAGTGGGCCACGTACATATGAATGTGCCAGGCACTGTCCTATTGAAGTGCACACAAATACATACATGTTGCAAGGCTTTGGATGAGTTCTTGATCATCACGTCTTTACTCAAATAAAACTGTCCACAAAGAGATGGCTACAATGTATGCTCTTGGGTTTCACAGCATCATGTAGGACAGGCAAAGGCAGCAATGGATACGAGATAGTTCTTTTCTTTTCATTTTGTTTGTTTTGTTTTGTTTCTACCTTGCACTACCTCTTTTTTCATCCTCCATGCACATATTTTCTTTATCTTTGCTCCCCGTCTGATTCGCCATTCGCACAGCCTATCAAAGCGCGCACGCGGCAGAGGGCCAAACATGACCAAACGGGACCAAACAGGACACGTTTTGTATCAACGCTTCCTTGGTGGGCGTGCTCTTCTTACTGCTTGCCGTGTGTGTGGGAGAGGGACGCATCTTCCGATGAACTCACCCAGAAGAACACAACGAGCGGGACAAACGCCCTTCTTGACAGCACGTCGTGCCCCGTCCGCCCGTCCCCAGAACCGAACAAAAGGACAGCATACAAATAAAGGCATATTGATATGAATGCCATAAAATATACATCTTTAAACGTCGTCGTCATTCACAATAACCACGAAAGACATAGTAGAAAGAACGCTTCGCAGCTCAGACAACAGAGATAAAAGAGTCGTTCACAGGAGAAAAAAAATCATTTGCCTGTCGCTCTTGCGATAAAAAGACGAAATGGGATTGCGTACACTTCATATAAAAAACAGGAGAGAGAATCGAATCAATATAGCATCTCAAAGAGTCGAGAGTCTAGAATTCTCCTGAACGTAAATAAAATGCGTGTCTAGACAAGGCTGCCGCCTTTGTCTGCTTAAGTCCTATCCCTTTTTCAATTCATTTTCGATTTGCATGGAGCCCTTTGTAGCCCAACAAGCAGGCCACTCTTTGGTAAGAGATACCCGCTGAGCACACCAAACACGTCAAACACGCTGTTATTCTCGTTGAAAATACAGACACAATAAAGTTTATTTGGTCCCGTCTCTCGCTGCCTCATCCGGCGTGCATACAATCTGCTACGTATCTACTATGGCTCTTCAGTCCAGAGCGACTTGGGACTGGACGAGGGGACGAGAAAAGTATTTGGGTGCCCTTGAGGAACAGGCTGCAGCGGTTGTGTATGCAGTTTCCCATTGCCCATCTGAGTTATTCTTGGTGAAAATCAAGCAGACAGAGAGTCGGGGGCAAAGATGCAAGTATCGTAAACGAGCCTGTTGTGAAGGCGATCGTCTCTAGCTATCCTTCTTGGTTGACAAAAGCACGGAGCGGTGAACTCGGGGTCGGGACCTCAGCCCCCGTACGTCCATGCAAAATGTGGGAGAGATGGCAACCAAAGAAAACACAAAGAAAGACGTGAGGTCGAAGATAAGCTACCCTCCTTTTCAGATACTTACACCGCCAGTTATTTGCATATCGGGGGGAGACAAGTTTGTTTTGGTTTCTCTGCTTTGACTCATTTTTTATGGTTATCATTTAGCCGAAAGGGAAATCCATGTTCTCTGTATTTCTTCGATCCCCCATCATCCACCGTTTTCTCTCCCGCCGTTTTCTGGAAAGTGCCAAAACTGCCCCATCCTATGCAATTTGGAGATAAGGACACAAAAGAGACTTCTAAACGACGGCTGTTAAGGTTATTCTAGGCATAATTATGTGTCTGGGAGAGGCATACAGACAACACCGCGTTGATACATCCACGTCCCGTCATCCCGCAAGGCAAACCGGGGAAAAGAATGACACCATCGTATATCTGCCCCGTGTTGCCCCTTTCCTGTATGTGTTCTGTTCTCTTTGTTCTCTTTGTCGCCTTTTATCGTTCATCTGGCTGTTTGCTCTCTGGGTCGTCGTCGAGAGTGCTCGGATAGTGCTCTTATAGTAGTCTCTACTATGGAAAAACATACGCCCTGTTTGAGGGGCGGACTGCTGAACGGACACTATGAACGACGGGAAAAAGACAATAAAAAACCAACAGACCCGTCTCGGCGATGGCCACGTTCCCGGGTCTCCGGGTTGTTTATTTTGGGCGAAGCGAGACAAGGGACGTACGAGGGCAATATAGGAGGAGAGTGGATTGGAGCACTTTTTCGAAAGATCACACAATTAGAAATGGCCACGAGAAATCAATGTTCTCAGATCATGTCTGTTTACACGCTCTTTTGATTTTTAAAAACTCAAGCACACAAGGTGTGGTTGCTGCAACATGCACGGCTCACAGGGCTAATTACAATTGGCTGTTACAAAGTTGTATTCTAGGGCAGCAACCATCAATGCCAAACGAGGCGAGAAATGTAGACAAAGGAAAGACAAAAGTTTGTACAAGCAAAAAGAAAGAAGAAGAAAAATAGAAATCGACAAAAAAACGTAGAGCCTTGCCTGCCCCTATACCCGTGGCCCCTGGCCGGTCACAATATAAGTTACCAAAATACAAAAACCGAGATGGTATCTGGTGATCGGGGAAACCGAATATGGATCCCAGCCAACCACCCCCCCCCCCCCAAAAAAAAGAAAACAAAGGAAAGAAAAGAAAAGAAACAACAAAATGCACATAACTCTTTGTACAGTTACTAGGAAATTACCATTGGTACTGTTCTGTCTATACCGAGTCCCTGACAGTACTCGGTCTTCGTAGATAGCGGCGTGCATATGCTCGAGAGTGCCAAAGCTCCAGATACCGTTACAATGGCTGTACTTATCACCTGACGAGAAGGCTGGACACTTGGTCCGCACAAACTCGTATGCCTCCTTGTCCGGCGGCTTTGGAAACCGACCGCGCATTCTTTTGAATGCCGCCCTGAGGGCCGCGTCGGCGTCGACATCGGGGACGTTTAGGTCGTGGTGGTCTCGCGTGGCTATTATTGTGCTGTGTACGGAGTATGCTTTGTGTCAGGTAGAAGGCGTGCATTCCAAAGTGTCTCCGCCATCCTATTTAATGGTGTCAATTACTGCAACACTCGATGCTGCAGACCTTTTTCTGCTGCCCTTTTTTGAAATTAAGATGAGGCCAACTGTGAGGCCTTGGGTCACATGACGCATTGGCTTAGGTCGCATCATGAAGGCGCGGACATATGAGCGTTTTGTTACGAATTTGAAAAAGAAAAAGGACATTCCTGTACCTATGGCCGTAGGTCAAAGATTAGTATATTGAACGGGCTTATATGGGCAGTAATACGGGCCACAATTAGCGCAACTTAATGCATTACATCATTATCACACCAACACGACTTACACACAGCGAAAGTGGACGCCGTAATGAAAGACAGTATTTACAAGACGTCAATCGTTTCCTTTCTTGCTTTCCTTTCTCTCTACTTTAAAATTAAAAAATACGCCGTCTTCTACCCTCGTATTGCTAGAAACTCTTAATGCAACGCATCGGGAAAGCAGGCAACATTCCGTAAGGCAAGAGAAAGCGAAAAAGAAAGAGAAAAAGAAAAGAACGGCGTCCCCCAGTCCTGCAACCCCCCCCGGGTCCTTCTTCCCCGCCCAACAGACAAATAGGGAGCCGTGGCGGCAGTCTGGACCCAGGTCCACCCGGGGAAGCGGCAATGGAAGGGTGAAGCAGGGGGGTATGTGCGGGTGCAGGTGCGGACGCAGGTGTATGGGTGCAGGAGAGACGGGGCTGGACACCTGCGCTGGGCGTGCAGGATGTGGGAGGCAAAGGGAGATAGTAGACTAAGACATGGGATGCCGAAAATCGACAAAGAGAGGCGACGGCTGAGAGCTGAGATGGGGATGGGAGAAGATGGACTGAAGACCGAAGAAGAAGAAATAAGAGACAAAAAACAAGGCCCGAGAAAGGAATTCCAGAGAGGCAAACGCCAACACCAAGAAGATTTCAGACTCGTTTTCAAAGAGTATGATTGGGCCCGGGGTTGGGGAGACTGCATATCGGGGTTCGCCGTTGGCTCATGCACTGTGTGTTCACACACCCTCAACAGGAATCCTGTTCGTCTTCTTGTGTGCACACGCGTTTGCACCACCTCTTTGGATGAGCTGGTCTGTGGACTTTGTGCTCTTTGCTGGCTCCAACCATTTGCTTTGCTTTTTGTCTGCTCTCCCCTTCTCATTCGCCCTTGTAGACGGTTGCATCGCGTAATACCTCTGCCGTTTCAGCTGGGAACGAAGAGCAACGCTTGACCGCTAGATGAGAGACGCAGTTGATAGGTTATTCTCTGAATACTGTGCAGGACCTTTTTATTGAGGTTAACCGATGAAGAATGGCTGAAAAAAAAACCACAAGAATGGCACGCAAAAAGACAACACGTTGAGACGAGACGGCGAGACTACTGTTAGTGCGGCGGCAGCGGCCCGGGCGATCGACAGCGTGGACTGGTTCTCTCCATATGGGGTCGTTGGCACTGGCAAGTATCTTACCTCTTTTTTTTTTTTGCGCTTCCTCCTTGCAGACCGTTTCTTCTGAACTCTGTTTGTCGCACATCGTAGCCAGTGCGCATCATTGGGGCTGAGATTCTCTTGGCCCGAAGTGAGAAAATAGGAGAGAAGACATGGAAGAAATGGAGCAAGATTTTATTCCACGTCACCCAAAAGAGGAAGAGAGCGTGGCCTGGAACGGCCGTCCGGGAGGAGAGATCCGTTCGTGACAGTGGACACTCGATCGAGGGTTAGGCGAGAATGGGGGGAGGCGACCAGGGGAGGTAAGATGCGTAGGGGGTGCGGAGGCACCGGGGAGCAGTCCGGGGGATCTGTTGCCCCTTTTCTTCTTCGAGACATGGCCTGTGCCACCAGCAAATGTCTCTGGTTTTGATTCTGATTCTTGGTTGGAATCCTTCGCCCGTCCAAAGCAAGCCGGCAGCGCGTCGATGTTCTCTCTCACAAAGTCTTGCACTCTCACTGTGTCTTCGCGCCCTTGACTTTGCACGCGCCTCGATTCGTCCTTACTTGCAAAGATACGGATTACTCTCCACGATGAAAGAATTGGCCTAGTGTTTCGTCTCGTCCGTTCCCGTTCCGCCGTCGCGTTTGCCTCTGCCGTTACGCCGTTGTAGTTGGGACGGGCATCGTTCCCCTCAAAAATCGAGAGCTGTCTCGCAAAACGGAATAGCGTGGGGGGATTGTCTCTGTGTCTCTCTTCATCCTTCATATGGGCTTCCGTTTCTCCAGAGAGGAAGAGAAACGGCCAGGCCAGGCCGTCTTCCATAGCCCCGTTGTTCCTGTTCACCATGCTCACTAGGCCCGGGTTTCCCCGTGATTTCTCCTCGATACAGGCACAAAATAGTGAGAGACGGCCTTCATGCAGCCCGACTCACATCGGAATAGAATGAGATGAAAATGAGGAGAAGAGAAAGAATTTTTTAAAAAATCAAGAGACAACAGACAAACGCGAAAGTCGCGCTTCTGTGATCAGATCTCCTTTTTCCTTGTTCTCGGTCAAGATTCCACGACAACCAGGTGTCCGGGCACAGAGCACCAACCGTGGTTTTTCGTTTGTTTTGCGAGCTCTGATTCTTGCATCCCCCCCTCTCCCCCAAACTTGACCGGACCACGGGTCACCGCGAAAAACCAGCTCGTCCAAAGGACGACACGGAGTTTACAAGTTTGAGACGTGCCGTGCTATATGAGCAGATTTTCCCACCCAAAGAGGAAACGTCCATGGGATAAGATAAGACGAGCGCGAGCCAGACTTGCAGAGGGTCCAGGTTTGCTCGGTTTGGGAGCCCCTTCCCTTTCTATGACCCACGAACCAGATTTGCCGTTCTCCAGGTTATCGGTGTGCAGTTGCGTCGTAGATTGAACACAATGGGCAGGCAATGATGTACCTGTGCGTCTGAGTGAATATCTTTGAATATCGCTTACAAGCAACAAAATGCAAGAGTACATAAAAACGTCAACATCAAGACAACCTTTGCAAAGCACGCCACCGTCCACTGCACAATGTGATTGGGTGTCTATCCCGTTTGCACGGTATCTTAGCTGCTTAGCTGCTCTTGAGACTCGGGGTTTTTTCTTTTGAATTGTTGTGCGATCAAGAGGTCTTCGCTCTGGAAGTACCCACGAGCCTCTGTTCACATCAAGCAGTTCGTGCAAATGATCCAGCTGCGAGCACCAACTTTATTTCCTATTCATAGTATGGAGTACATCACCAGCGTTTCCTCCTTGGCCCCCTTTTATCAAACCATATCAGACGACATTCGATCACAACCTGCCGCTAAGGCGGGATAGGGACATCGAATGCCGTGTGCGGGATACCCTTTTCAGTGCCAGGCCGGGATCACGATGGCCCAACGACTGTACCCCAAGTTTTGTCGGTGCTATGGCCCCCATTCAGAACCCCACGTAAGGGATTGGAGGCAAAGGGAGGAGGTCTACGGACGATATGTCGTACTCCGTAGAGAGAGCCACGGAATCAAAACCGCCCCCCTGTGATTGCTGTCACAAAATGCCACCCACACTTTTTGAGGTAGAGACAGGACAATATTGCGGGGTGGGGGAAGACACGAAAAGAGGAAAAGGAGAAATCACCAAAAATACGGTCAGATTGTGAGAAAGAAACGTAATTGAAATTTGAAAAGGGAAAGCGAAGAAAAGGGAATTTGAAAGAAGCAAAAACAAACGAAGCAAAACTAGCGTCACGATGTTTCTTGGTTTTCTTTATTTCTTCTTTCCTGTCTTGGCTTGGCCCCGTCCCTAATTTCGCTGTCGGTAAACGCGGCGATGACTTTAAAACAAGGGGAAAATAAATAAGAGCTCCCCTACGTGCTCCCCTACGACGAACAAGTGCGACAGCTCAACATCGAGATGCACCTACGACCTACTCCGTACAGCTACGAATACCCCTCCTTCTGAGCTGCAGCTGCAGCAAACGAGCTTTTTTTGCTTGAGCCTCTTTTCTCGGTTGGCGGCGGCTCTGCTTGGGCAATACGCAGGCCGCGTATTCTACTCGTTTCGGTCTCGTCTCTTGTGTGGTGGTGTGTATGTCTTGTCGCCCGATGTCGTCTGCTGTTGTTGTTTTTCCCTCCCACACAAAGTACTTCACACCCTTCCATGAACTCTGAACTGGCGGTGTACAAAGAGAAGAAAAAAGACGATACGAAGGGGAAATGCAGAAACGCGAGATACATGGGTCGCCGCGTTTGCCCTTCTCTTTCATGTATGAATAATATTCAAAGAATATATCCCAAATTACGTCGTAGAATAAACCTACCTTACGTCCTCGTACGTACTCCGTACGACATGTCTCCTTTCCTTTCACCACCACTGCCTCCCTTCCTCCCTTTCACTCATTTCTCTTTGCTTTCCTATGCCTTCCTTGCAGGGATGACGAAATAATGTGAAAACGATGGTCCCCGCTTTACGGGGCCTTTTCACGATGTTGCTTTTTCCTTTCTTTGAAAATTTGTTGGGCCCTGCATTTGATGAGCTCTTTTTGGATCTTTTGGGGGTTGCAGCTCTCTTCCGTTTCGTTCAGCCCTCTTCCGTGTCGAAAGAAGAAGAGATCGGGTTGTTACCTCTTCCGCCCGTCAACAGCCCCTCTCCATCGTAAGACTTTGAAGACTTCCTCTTCTCTCCGTTTGCATTTGCAAATTGACCTACGTAATGAACCCTGCTTGTTTCATGGGAGGGCAACTGGAAAAGGCGCCGAGGAAAGATTGAATCTGCTGTTTTTTGTGGGGTTTTCCTCAATGTACTTGTATTCATTCTGCACGTTTTTACTGTAAAGTAAGATACCTCGTAACTATGATGTATCCTGTATCTTACACGCCCCGGCACTTGTGGTCCTTTTTTTCCTTCTAGTGGACGGGTTTTTTTTGTTCTACGGGGGGCGAAAAAAATCGAGCTCCGTTTTCTTCTCTTTTTTTGCGGCGTCATCTCAGCTTCTCCATACAATTTTCTCCATAGTCTGAAAAAAATTGCAGCGAATACAGCGAACACAAGGCGGGTGCGAGGCGGGCGAGGCGGGCAGGCGTCATAGGCTGCGTAGTGACGAAAAAAATAGGGCCGTTTTCTTTTTTTTGGTGGGAATTTGCATGTCTCCTATTTTTCTCTCGCGTCTCGTCTCTGTCTTGCTTTTCAACATTTGCTTTTCGCTCTCCGGTTTTTTTCTTCTCTCTTCGCCCTTGTCGTCATGCCACCCACTCTTATCGTACTCCGCATTGCCGCGGACAGCGAGGGTATTACCTCGTCGATGTACGATGTACACAAAAAAGATAAAAATAAGGAGAGACGTTGGTGCCGTGGTGCCCACCAGCCACGATAAAATGGAGGCGGTCAGTGACAAGAGTAAAAATACACAAACGGGAGGAGAGTAACGGCTGCTCTTGCTCTTGTTTACGTACACTGTACCCTGTACTCCATTCCTGTACTTGTTTGTACAGCAGCACGTTTGGGGGGGGAGGGGGGGTCTGTTGGCAAAAATTGCGAACGCCCTTTCTCCCGTTTGTCTATGGGGGGAGGCATTTGCAGACATGTGAAAACCGTGCAGCGCAAAAAGGAGGGGCGTGTTCAACATACTCTGCCCAAAAAGACAAACAGAATAAACATCCCTAGATTCGACATGCAAGAAAAGAAATCCTTCCAACGTGTTGCATGCAGCCTGCCGCTAACAAACAGACAAATGCAGGCAAACAAAAGCCTACGGTCGACCTTTGACACCCTGATGGATGGGAGAGTGAGGGGGGCTGAGTGTGTGAGAGTTGCTTCTTTTGTTGTTGGGAGTGAAAGCAAAGGTGTGACATGGCAACGAAAAGGGCGAAAGAGAAAAGGAGAGTCACAAAAAAGTGCACATGTTGGACAAGGCTTCATACCCTCCCCTCTCAACAAACGGTGTACTGGTATGTGGGTTGTCGTGGTCGTCGCCCAGTTTGCCTGCCTGGCCACTCTTGTCTTTCCCGCCCACTCTCATACCCCTTATACCCATTTTCAAGTTCACGATGTCAAGTGATATTAGAGAAGCAAGTTTGAAGTGTGAAAAGCGTAAAATTGAGTAAAAAAAGGAGGACATGTGTGTCTCGGTGAGAAGGGTAGTAAAAGCAAAGTGGTAGATATGAAAACGCCAAAATTTGAGTTTCCGCCAAAAAAAAAAAAACACAAAGAGTCTATAGTGGTGTTGGTTTCCCTGTTCCCTGTTCCCATCCCAAAAAATTTCAAAAGATAAATCGCATAGTCTATAATTAAGTTCGCCCCAAATCCCAAACCAAACTGCCAAGGATCAAATATCCGGAAAAAAAAGCCCATCAAAAACAAAGTCGTGAAATCATCTCCCTGGAGTGGAGGGGGGATTGTTCGGCAGTCGCAATTCTCTGGCAGAGAAGCGCGCTTTCCGTTGTCCCTCATCGCCCTCCTTTCGAGCATCCAAGAACGAACCGAAAAAAATAAGCAAAAAGAAAATCCAGCGCTGCCACAAAAAATTGAAAAGACGTGACGATGAAGTATTAGGTAGACACCGCTGTCGCACGCTGCCTGGTTCTGGGTGTTCCCCATGCGCGTATAATGGAGAGGGTGTGGGAGAACTCGCTTTACATCCGCTCCATGAGGTCGCCGCCCGAGATGCTGTTGGACGATGAGCTGCGGCCGCTCAGGTTGTAGCCATCGCTTGGCATCAGCAGGTCCGGCACGCCCTTGGTCATGACCTGCGGGACCGGTAGTTTTCTCTGCGAGCCGTCGGTGCGGCTCAGGATGTCGCTCAGAGAAATGCCACCGCTCGGCTTGGTCGTCGCACCGGGAGGCGTGGGCGCCGTGTATTTGGACGAGTCGGGCTGCGGCTCCAGCGGGGCCAGGGCAGGCGTCGTGTGTGAGTGCAGGGACAGCTGGCGGAAAGGCGGCAGCTCGTACGTGCTCGAGAAGGGACGCAGGCGCGGCGAGTGGGCGGGCGTGGCAAGCGGCGTGTGGTCGGGCGTCGGGGACAGCGAGTCGTGGGAGAACGTCGGTGACGACGGGGCCGTGGAGTTGGGCGAGTTGGGCCGCGAGCGCTTGGCGTGGCGGTAGGCGTGCGAGTAGTGCTCGTCGCCGCTGCCGTTGGTGGGGCCGTTTGGTGCGTGGTGGCCGTCCTCGTGCGAGTGACTGCGCGACATGTGGTAGGCGGACAGCGAAGGCAGGCGCTGCTGCGACGAGTGGTGGTGGCTGCCGTAGTAAGACGAAGGCGGGCTCGTGTGGTGACTGCTGCTGCCGTGGTGGCTCGAGTGGTGGCTCGAGTGGCTCGAGTGGCTCGAGTGGTGGTGCAGGAGGTGACTGCTGTTGCTGTGGCTGTGGTGCCGCGAGGACGAGGGCGAGGAGTAGTGCGAGGGCGGCGCCATGACGGTCTCGCGCTCGACCTGGTGCGCGGCCTTGGCCAGCATGGCAATGTCCATGCCCTGGTGCGACTGCTGCGGGCTCGTGTTGCCAAAGGCGCTGCCGAGACGGCCGCTGCTCGAGCTGCTGCCACCAAACGACGGCTTCAGGCCGTTGGCCAGGCTGTACGAGGAATACGTGTGCGGGGGGCTGTGGTTGGGCGAGCCCAGGGCCGAGGGCGGCGCAGAACGGATCGCCTTGGCACCGGCCGGCGGCGGCATCAGGCTCTCGGCATTGGGGTTGTACGAGGCGTGCGGCATGTGCGTGGCCTTGTTGTGGCGGCGCGAGTTGGGGTTGTTGTGTATCCGCGAGTGGCGCGTGAGCTCGTCGGACCGGGAGAAGCGCTTGCTGCAGCCGGGGAACTGGCAGGCGTGCGGCTTCTCGCCCGTGTGCGTGCGGATGTGGCGCGTCTGGTGCTCGAGGCGGTGGAAGGCCTTGTCACAGAGAGGGCACTTGTACGGACGCGGCATCTCGGGCGTGACGTCCGTGGCCTGGCCGTTGGGCACGGGGCCGTTCGGGCGGATACTGGTCGAGGACGAGGCGCCCGAGGTAGACTCAGCAGAGCCCATCTCGACGTCGGTCGCCTCGTTCTGAAGGTGCTGGTGGATCATACTGCTGCTACTGCTGCTCGAGGCAGACGAGGGTGTAGAGTCGGGGTTGAGAAGGTTGGAAAAATCCACGGCGGACTGGGCTCGCTGCATTGAGGCCGTCGTTTGGTTCTGGGGAGGAGATCCCAGAAGACGGAGCAGACGAGGGCGGTAAGGGTGAGAGAGCAAGGGACGACGCAAGTGAAGTATGCCTGTGCCTGATACTCTGTAAAAAGCAGTAAATTCCCGGGATCGTCACTGGTGGTGAGAGAGAACGAGCGTCGTTATCTTGTGTGAGATAGTTTGGTGAGATGAGAGGCGAGGGGCCTTCTTGTGAAACTGCGTATGAGAACGAGTGCTGATGTGTGCTGGCCACGAATATGCTATGCTGAGCTATCGTGAGACTGGATGAGGTTTGATCTGATCTGGTGTATATGTTGGATGGTAAAGGGAACGGAAGAAGAGAGGAAGAGAAGGGAAAAAGAAAAAGAGAAGAGAAAAGAAACGGAAATTCAGAAGACGGTCTTTTTCTTATGTTTTTTCCCGAGGAGGGAGGAGCGGGTATGGTTTTTAAATGGCCCTTGGGGGGGCGGGCGTGGGCGTGTTGAGAGGGAAGGCAAGGCCGGCCGGGGTCGGTAGGTAAAGGGCCTATTTTTTTTTCGCTCGCTGTTGCTTTTCGCTGAGATGGGGGGGGGGGGTACATGTGGAGGAGGGGGAAAGAGCGAGGAGAGAGGGGGGTGGGGTGTAGGGAGTGGTGTGCGAGCTGCTCTGGCATATGGCGGGTGTGGGTGGCATGTCACGACTGGTTCAGCGAGGCAGGCGGGTGTGAGGAAAGAAAGAACGGGGAAGAAGGTCCAGAAGGTACGTACCCTTGTACCACGGGGGGCAGAGGGAAGGGGCGTTTGGGCTGGCACAGGGCAGGAGCGATGGGCGGCGATGGGGCGTGGGGCGTGGGGCGACGAACAACGGAGGGAACAAGACGGAGACGGTGGGCGCCTTCCCCCAATCTGCGCTTGCCCAGACTGCCCAGAAACTGCCAAACGGACGGTTGGCCTCTGTCCTATGCATTTCCTCCTATCTTACCCGGGGAAGCGAGCACACCCCCGTTACGAGCATTCAAGGCACTCCGCGCCATTCAGACAGTTCGGACGGCGATGGCCATCCCTCGTTCGCCGCCGCCGTTTGCTGTGCCCATTCGTGCGCCGTGGAATATGACGCCTGCCTATCCAGCATGTCTCATCCAGTCGGGAAAGGAGTCTCTACAGGTGAGAGCAAGAGATACGCGCGAGACCGTTGGCTTGTGGAGTATTACTCCATCTGGGGTTTCTGTTTGGACGGTGCCAGGCAAGAAGATACCTCCCACTTTCGGATGCATTCATGTGTTGGGCCTCAGCGCCCGCAGACAGGGGGGCGGTCAGAGCTGTTGGCGCGCGCGCAACGGGCCAGAAGGCCGTTTGTGTGCCCTTTACGAACGTACGACTGCACGCCTTTATGTGATTGCTGCTGTGGGCTCGCGCGGCCGCGACTGGCTGGGTCTCGTTTTGCAGGTGAGATGGGCGCAATGAGCGCGTTTCATTCCAGCTTTGGCTCTCGGTCGGTGATGCGGATGCTGCGTCCCGGGAGGGATAAGAAAAAGAAAAGAAGAGAAAAAACACGAAAAGTAAGTACTCCGTACTCCTACTTCCCCACGACGTAACGGGAAAGGGGGAAGGGTCGCTCGTCCTGGCCTCTGTGCCGTGTCTCTTTTCTAGTACACGACGGGGGCAAGGTGGGAGAGAGGGAGGAATTGACTAGCTGAGAGCCGAAATTGAGATATGGGCTGTTTCTCGCAAACACACCCAAGCACAACTGTGATATCTATTTCTGGTTGCGGTCAACGAGCAAACCGGGGGGGGACAGGCAAGACAAGAGACAAAAAGACCATCACACATCCTGGCCAGGTCTCCCCACGCTTTCTCTCCATATTTATGTGTCCCCCCCTGACCTGGCGGTCGCCCAGACCCCGGCACCAGGTCCCTGTCTGCCCCAGAACGCTCTCGTCTGCTTCTGTTTTCAGTCTTCATGGGGTGTTTGAGCTTCTTCCTTTTTTTATCGTGCCCAGATGCCGGGGTGTTCGGCTGCTCGCTTCTCAGCTCGCTTCACGACGGAACCCCTTTTTCGGGCATTTCGAAAGAGGGAGAGCAATATGCACGTACTTGTGTATATCTGTGTACTTGTAGGATATGAGTATGCACATGCACAACACACAATACGCCCTGCATCTCGATGGGCAGAGCCACCCATCCTCCTGTCCTCCCAAGACATCTGGATCATGCGGTCAGGCAAAGAGAGCATGACACCGCCCAGCAGACCACCCCCAAAGGCCCTTTGCCCCCCCCCCCCCCCCGAAAGGAATATAGAAGGTATAAACCAGACAAGAAAAGAACAACAGGCACACAAAGGCCACGAGTACGACCGAGTGCGGTCATACAGACCAACAGAAAGGGGGTCACAACACACAGCACTTCACACCTCGATTTTTTTTTTGAATAGTTTCTCCGTACTTGTATTTTTGTCTCTCCTCTTCTTCCACGTACGACGTATTCATTACGAGTGTGTGTCTTCCCCAAGCCAGACCCCCTCGTAAAAAAAAAAAAACGGAGCCTGGGGTAATAGGAAAGTCTGGAGGTCTGGAGGGGGAACGTTCTCTCAGCGCCAAGAGATCAGCTTTCCCGACAGTGAGCATTTCCTTTTCTGGGGGAAATCGCAAAGCCAAGAGGCAGAGAGGCCCAGACACCACAGACAAGGGAGAAAATAGTATGGCTTCCCCCCGTACAGCCGCAGGCCCGTTCCCTATGAATGACCCGTCAAACCCGCCGCCAAGCCAAAGTGATGAAAAAAGAAAAGAAAAAAGAAAAAGAAAACGTAGGGGGAATGGAGGGTGCGCGTTACGGGGGGATGAGGGAGCAGTCTCAGGGCGGAACGAGATACCCCAGTCCGGAGGGCGAAAGGGAAGCCTGAATGGGGGCACAAATGCGCCAAGGGGTTACAGACGCCCTTTCAAGTTCAAAGCGCAAAGCAAAAAGATGGAAAAAATGGTGGAAAATGAGAACTCCAGAAAACGAGTAAACGTGATCCAGAGCAATACTAATTCTAGATTAGACGAAGTTTTCGAACGAAAAAAAAAAATCCCCGACTCGACAGCAGAGACAGTATTGAGGAAAATAGAGTAGAAAAGATAACGGGGGTAGCGGTCTCCAGGTAAATCCCATGATGGCTTCAAGCCAGTGTCAGACATGAAAGAAACCATTGGAAAAACGGAGCCGCCGTATTTCCCCATGGAGTGACAACTCACTGTGCTGATAGCGTATTATATGAAAGGGGGTTATCGTACGGAGTACCAAAATAAGAGTTATCATAAAGATAAAGGTCGGTAGAATCAACAGGTGAGGTATCTTAAGATACAAAACGGCCTCCTGCGGCATAGAGCGGCTGAACCGAAACCCATTGGCCGCGGGAAGAACGCAAGCTGCTGGAGATGTGCCAAACCAAAACCCCAGACCAGTCACAAAAATTACAGTAAGGCAAGGCGAGAAAAGAGACGGTCTGGGGAGTCTAGAAGGCCGTCGCAGGAAAATGGCGGCAGTCGGCCCTAAGATTGCGCAGCAGCAAATACGTCGTGCGCACGCCATTGCGGTTCCCAGTGAGCCAGTGTAAAAAAAAGCGAAAAACTCAGTCATCCATGTTCCGCCGTGCTTAGTGTTTTCTTAGAACTATGTCTGGTTGAGTACGACGTAATGGGAGGAATATGGAATACGGAGTATCTCCGCATCAAATACGCAAAACGCCCATCGTCATTATTCTTTCCTACTCAGTAGTTTCCTCAGCGGAATGGAAAACACGGGGAAGGAACATCGAATGCTGTGGTCTGTTTATCTGATGTTTTCTGCTCGTTCCCTTCTCTAACCGTCAGTATATTTTTGGTATCCGTTTTCTATATCCTATATCCTATTTTTCTGTTCTCCAGTATCTGAAAAGAGCCCACAGAATCAGACACGTCGTTCAGGTAAATCCCGGTTATATGCTTTTCCACTTCCATTCGCCATCCCACAAATAAAGACATAAGACATAAGGGGTTCTCATAAAATTCGCCTCCCAGGTGCCTCTTCCCCTGACCTCATATCCTCTTTTTAACATTTTTCTTTGTGTCGAGAACAGCATGAAAGAATCTGAAAAGTGTCAAAGAGCCAGACTAGTGATACCGCAAAGTGGATATATTCTTCTCAGTTTTGCTGGGGAGATGGAGAACCCTCATTCCCTTTTTCCTTGACTCTCTTCCCTTCCTCCTTTTCCCCCCACTAGCCCTGCCGTGACCTTGGCCCTGTTCCTCGTTCCTGCTCTGACGTTCTTCCCCTTGCCGTTTTGCCTTTTCGTGTCTCTCCGTTCGGCCTTTCGCGCTCACCCACTGAAAGGCCCGCCCCATATCATAGGTCTGGCATGCTTTGTTGCGTGCTCGCTCATCACAATTCCTAAACTCAGTTAAGAGTGCCCAAAGCAACAAGGAAAGGAGATCGTCTCTGCCGACGTCAATTGGATACTTTTGCCAACTACTCCGTATTACTTGTCACATCTCGCACCCTAGGAAAAAGGACATACATAATCCAAAATATAAAAATAAAAAAATAAAAATAAAAATGAAGAGCAACAAGGGAGGCGGTCGAAAAGTGTGGGGGTTATGCGATACAAGGGGAAGCAGACAAACAGACGAGCAGACAAGCAGACAGGGCAGGACCCGGCGCGGCTGCCGATCTGTAAGGAGAAGGCTACAAGTACTATGACTGAGCAACGTTCGAGGCAACTACGACGTAAGATACGGGTTGACGACGTACGACATCCGACTGCTCGGTGGGAAAGAGTGACAAATTTTGCTGGCTGCTCGCATGCTCTTACCGTTCTCCCTATCCGCCTGCACGCCACACGTCGTGATAGCAGCAACAGGAAGGTAAGATTACGAAGTACATAGCCTTGTTCTCTTGTGCCTCTCAGTTGTCTGTGTTCACCACCCCAGAAAAAGAGGCGAAAAGGTCCAAGCCTTTTTTATTTTCGCCATTGTCACCATTGTCACCATTGTCACCATTTTGCCTCGCTCCTGCCTTGTTTGGATCCCTTTCCCTTGAAGATACCTTTTTCCCCATCATTCCTGCCATTCTTGGGTCGTCTCGGTATTTCGGTGTTCCTGATCCGGAAGAGCCATTTTGTGGGGTTGAGACTAGAGAGATAAGGGAAATGGGAGAAGGAGAGCGAACAGGCTTTGTTCGAAGGGGATGGCGGAAGGCGGGAGGCGGGAAAGGCGTGCTCTCGGAGAAACTCGCTGGGGCCCTTTCCCCCATAAGCGCATGTTTCTCGGCGAGTTGCACGGGGGGAGCTTAGGCTTAGACGGGGGAGAGAAAACTTTTCTGCGGGTTAACGGACTTCGTTCCCGAAGGGCAATAGGCGGTAGGCAAATGGGCCAAGCGATGGAAGCGCACCGTAACGTTTCTTCACCAGAATCCCCCAGGCCCCTCGCAAAACGGAGGCCTAAAACGGGGGCTTGGAGGCGAAGGCCGCCTATTTTTTTTTTTTTGTATTTTTCTTCTTTTTTTACCTTGTCCGCATAGCTTCTCAGGGAAAGACAAGCTATCGGGGCATGTCGGAACCGCTCGCAAGCACACTATTTTCTCCCTCTCCCTTGTACCCCATAATGTACGAACTGGCCGCCACCTAGGCAGTCGGCTATCTTTTCCACTGGAGACTGTTCTCCACGGTTCTGATCGTATTCGCGATATGGCGCTCTGCGGGCTCTCTGGTTGTCGCTTTCTTTCCCTTTTAGCCTTTTCAGCTCTCTTTCTCCAAAGGATTCGGATGTCCCTCCATGCCAATCCTTGCCCCTAAAAACAAAACGTTATCTGGATTTTGAATTCCGTGTTGAGAGTTGAAGGAGGCTGCCCCGGCTGCCCTTTTGCAATTGCCTCTTTCGGCCTGTCTCTTTCCTCTTTTGATTGTGCATCGTGAATGGAGACCCGTACCCTTCTGTTCCCTCCGTCGCCCTCTCGCGCGAACATTCCCCGTTGTGATTCCCCGTCGTGATTTGTTTCTCCGCAAAACTGGTGGTTTGCTAGTTCCATTCTTTACCCCAAGAATCGGAACCACGCTGCGAGAAGCGAGACGAAGGTGGCATGCGCTTCTTGGTCTGACATCCCGCTTTTCTCTTCTCCCCTTCGCTTCTGCTCTTGTCATCTCCTCATATCGTCGCCTCCTCTTTCCAGGATAACGCGGTCAGACACCAGACACCAGACACTAGACACGCCCAGGTTGAGACCACCCGCGCCTGGGCCTGGTCCATGGAATCATAGTGGCTCAAAAATCTCGTAGGCCTTACGGAGGTTCCCTGATGACAAGTCCTCGACGACGAATATCTCTTTTTGCGGAGTTATCCCTTTTGGGGTGGCTGTCTCGTCGCTCACACCTTCCCTCGCTGTCTTTTGCTGCGTATCGTCTCGGGGGCGGCGGTATTAGTGCACATCGCCCATCCGCAATTTACTAGATCCACCCCCCTCCTGCCCTATCTCTCTCTTTCTCTCTCTCTCCCTCCCTCTCTCCGTCGAACCTGCTCACAGGGCACAGAGAGCACCTTCCCCGCCAAACTGCACGAGAAACCCCAGTCGCCCCGTGTTTGTTTTCCCAGGCAAAGCACGCAAAAACCTAGCCGGTTCTCCTGCCCAAACGAGGTCGCCATGATTACAGGGCTGTCTCACTCTTTTGTCAGTAGGAAGGGGGCACGTTTTCCATTTCCAGCGCCAAATGGAGCCCTGAGAGAAACTTCGGCTATCTCTTCCAAGAAACTACCGCCCTGATGAAGCCGGCTCTCTCACGCGTCTGACTCCGTTGCCCATTTGCCAAGGTCGGCCCTTTCTGCTTGCTTCCTTCATATTCCATATCTGTGTCAATCTGTCTCTTTGACGTCTGTCTTATGGAAATAGACAGAAAGTCGGACCCCAGAAACAGAAAGTTCGCCGGCTTCTCGACGTCGACAAATCGTCAAACTATTGATCTACCTCCTGACTCTTTACGATGATTCATAGTCTGGCAGAAAAGACGGAAGAGAATTGGTTTCTTGTCCGATACTCTTCATTCTCGACGATGCTTGTCCTCATTTCTTCATTTCCTTGTTGCTGAGCCAGAGATGAAGGGGGAGAAAAAAAAAAAGAAAAAAAAACACAATGAAAGGGCTGGCGCAAAGGGGTGATGGATTGCGCCTGTTGTTGATGCCATTTCCTGTCCCTGGTCTCTTTTTCCCTTTCCTTTCTTTTTCCTCTCCTTCGTCTTTTCCTGTCCTCCTAACGCCATTCTGCCTATCGCGCTATTAATTACCCCGTACTCGTTCTCGTCGATTTGTGGACTAATACGCCCACGCCCCCCATGGCTTTCTTTCGTCGGAAAAACAAAACAACAAACGTGGGGGTTTTGCTGTTGGGCATGCCCCACCTTCGCCTTCCCCCCTGTGGCCCAGCCAGGGCCAAACACATATTTTTGAGTACTTTCGAATACTGTTTTATGAGACTTTTTGGTCTTTCGGTTTACGCCCAGCCCCATCCCTGGTCCAGGCCCAGCCGCACATACGGGGAAGTTGCGAGTACTCGTAGAGTTATCTCGTAAGAAAGCGACATCCAGATCCAAGGCAGCATGACATGAAAGTGCACTCGTCATGGGCGACCGGTATCAACAAAACCAAGTCGTGTTATCGCGCAAGACAGCAACCCGTTGGGACATATTGCCTCTTTTTGCGCGTTGATCACAGACAGTCTCGTATCATGAGAAAAATAACACGAGACTCTGCTGCCTGGCCTGGGCAAGGCAAGAAGACCCAACCAAATTTCCCTCTTACTTATGATTTATTAAATTCAAAGAAAAAAAAACTGCGAAGGTGCCACCCCAGGTTTTCCTGCCCACCCTCTCTGCCATCCTTTCTTTTTATCCAACATCAGCTTTTATTGCAAACTGTTTTAGGTATTACCACCAACAAAACCAAGGTCTAAGCCTCCTTTTCACTCTTACTCTACCTGTGTCCTTCTATCGGCTTCCCGAGAAATCTGCCGACGTATCTCACTCCCCTCCCCCCTTTACGACATACGTTAACGGAGTATTACTATGCCACGACACACGTACTCCGTACGTACACAAACACAAATGTCATCATCTCACGTGTTCCTTCCCCCTATTTTGAGAGGAACGCGCGCGCGTATCACAATGGACGGAAAGAAAGAGAACGGGGCGTTTCATGCGTATCTCACAGCAGATATCTCTTATCGCGACCCAAGGACGCCTACCCTACCCCAGAATCCGCTTCAACTCGTTTGGGGCTGACCTGCATCTTTGGGGTGTGCTCGCATATGAATGAAATATACGACATATTAAAGGGGGGAACAGAAGCCAGAAGCCAGAAGCCAGAAAACCGATAAAACTAACGGCAGGAAAACAAGGAAATGCCTCGTATTCAGGGCATCTTCGGGTGCATCCCGTTCAGCCCTTTCGGCCAGTACGTTTCCTTTCGGGTTTGACCCTTTGATATGCCGATCTTTTTGTTTTCTTTGCCCACCGCTCTTTTGCAAAACCACGATGACTCGCGCAAAGCGCGCTCGCCTCGCGATCTCTCGTCCGATCAACACACAAGCGTTCTTGGGCAAGGAAACCGTTGGATCTGTTTAGACCACACGACCAGAAAGGATGCGGCCCTCGTGACGCTTCCCAATGACTCGTAGTTTGAATGTTTGCAAAGTGAATACACGTCCCTCAAGCCGCGTGGCGTTTTCACCGTAGAGCGCAATCTCTGTTGATGCCTTGCTTGACCCCGTGCAATCCAAACAAGAAAATGAGAAGCAGAACATTCTTCCAGGCTCCCTTTCTGCTTCGGTGCTGTTCTCATAAACACTCCCCGACTCGGGGACGAGCCGAGACCGCCCCAGGCAATTTCAAGATAAGACTCTCCCCAAGAGGACAAAATGACCATGATACGGCGTCCCCATGCATTTCCCCAAACTTCTGTATCTCCGTTCGTCTCTCGTTTCCCGCCTTTTCCCACCTTTTCCTGGGGAAGATTCAACGATTAGAGAAAAAGGGGAAAGACCGAGCCGTTGCTCCTTTTTCTCCTTTTTTCTCCTTTTTTCTCCTTTTTTCTCCTTTTTCTTCTCTTGTCGATACCCGGCAGCGCGTTTAGGGTTTCTTGTGCAGTCCTGTCCATTCTGTGCGTTCTGGTGTTGAATCAACTCCTGCACTTGGGTTGTCAACGTCTGTCGCAACGCCTTCCAGCGAAGGCGCGCAAGGTTAGTGAATCATTACCTACTCAGTAGGGGATTTTCCGTAGGGGGGAAGAGGGAATCCTCGGAGAAAGGGCCTGGGGCGGCGATAGCCCTGGGGCCTGAGTCTGGGCCAAGGCCCTCCAGCAGAATCGCAGAATCGCAGAGGAGGCTGTTAGCTCCAAAAAGTGACTTGCGCCCTGTTTCCCCTTTCTCCCCCGAGCAACCGAGCGCCCCAATGCTAAAAGCGCACTAGCAAGGACAGATCCCCCAGATTTTGCCATTTCTATTCTCCTTTCAGCACAACATACCCCGGACCGGTCGAGAAAGAAAGGAAGGAGCGCGATAACGCTATCTTGCCGCTAGCACCAGGCCCTCTCTCGCGGCCCCCAAAGTCACTTTTGTACTATGAGGAGCGCGGGGTGGTACCTCACGCCCGTCGCCACTCAGAGAGACAGCGGAACGCACACCCCTCTCGCTCCTTCTCTCAAAAAGGGTCGGGACAGTTTGGAGGGATGTTTGCCGACCCGATCGGCTCCCCGCTTCACCGTCCCTTTCTCTTCCATTTTTGAGTGTTCATTGCGGCGTCTCACCTGGCGGAGAATCTTGAGCCCTTCTTTTCTCACTCATATTTGCTCTCTTTTCGCACGTATCTTTGACACTACGGCGGAAACAATACCCGCCGCTCCTTCCCTTGATTTTCCGAAGCGCATTGCCTTAATTGCCTGAGACATTCACAAAGAGACAATCGTCGTCGATTCAGAACGGACACCTTTGCTCTTGTTGATCGCCCCTCTACAATTTCGCAATCGTAATCATCAGTTTTGATTTTGATGTTGATTTTGATTTTTTTTTTAATATCCGAATCGCAATCTTTCTTCGCAGTCGCAAGGGATAACATTTCGGAAGCAGATATGAGTTTGCGTGCAAATAAGCAACCGTCCTGTGCTCCTTCCGTACAGGGACAGTTTGAATCCAAATCTACCTTTCGCCCCTTCCTCCCACTCCTATTCGTGGAAACCGTTGACAAGAAAGACAGCACGAAAGCGAAAAGGCGATCTCGAACTACGACGTATTGCCGCGACCGTTTTCCCCTTTCTTACGCCGCCCTACCTGCCTATCTACCCCTCTCTCCCCTTTCTGACATATCTTTACCACTCATGAACGAAACGGGAAGAAGGTAAAGAGGTTCAAAGAAACTTGAAATTGCTTTTTGCAACACCGTATGTTGCACTGGGCGTCTCTCCCCGCATTCGGCACCCTCGTGGGTGGCAGTCGAAAAGGCTCAACGGCCCTTCTTTTTTACTTCTCCTTTTTCTACTCCTCCGCTCTCTCCTGATTTTTTTTTGTCGACACTCCCCGACGCTGTGGTTTTGTTCGTACTATGTACTTGCCTATCTGTTAGTGTAAATTACCCCGAACATGGCACCGACACCGGGGGGGGGGAGAAAAAACCTGGAGAAGCGCCGAAAACACCAAAAGGTGTGCTTCCACATTGAGCAGGCGATCAAAAGAAGTGTAAATTGCGATTGTGCGTCTGTGCAGGGACAACACAAAACGACGGAAGAGGGAAGAAGAAACGTTGCGTTGCTGTGTGTGTGCCTTGTCAGCGTGTTGCAACAAAAAGAAACGCAAAACAGACGACTTTTCCAAGCGAAGCAAACCCCGTTCCCCGATCCCCGATCCCGATCCCTGGCAGGAACATAACATAACGACAAGAGAGAAAAGAACACCGTAGATACGCGGGGTAGTCGGCCCTGCCTCTGGCGAGGTTCGACTTGCCTATTTCGCCATAGCATGATGCAATGCCAGCAGCCTTGTTAACCGTCTCAGTCATCCAAACTGCACATGTCGCCTGATAGGCAGCAAGCAACAATTGCGATACGAGCAATTGACAAAAAGGATGGACAAAAAAGGACGATGACGCATCTGGGGAAACGGCCACGCCGAACAGGTGAAAATGATGGTCTGAGATGGAAGGTCCATTTACGAGGTGTAGAGTCGCATTCCCAACAAAGTTTGTCAATTGGCGGTAGGTGAGAAGATATTTTTATTATTTATAACAACAACAAATGAACAATAATTAACATCACAAAATCGAAACAAAACAACGAAAGATAAAGCGAGCCCTTCTGTTCTTCTTTTCCTATCTGTCTTTTCATTTACGTGCATTTCGGCTCGGGCTTTACGGTTTTACCCTGTTCCTTGTCTGTACCAGTTCTTCACTTTCTCCATAGGCGATCTTATATGAACAAGAACGGACGCGTGTTTATGCACGGAGTGCGACGTACTTGTAAGATACAGGAATAGATGAACTGGGCTGCTATTATTGTCGATGGCCTGCCGCAACTGGCTATTACTCCAGAACAATACTACCACCTTCACCGATATGCTATTTCAGAAACGGAGATTGGGGAAGCGACGGGCGGCAGAATACAAATATACGTTTCTCTGATCTACCAGTAAATGAAGTCACTTGATTGACACGTTGATCGTTCACGAGCTCGCCATCGGTTCCGTTTCCTATCTTCTTTTTTTATTCATTTCACAAATTCGCTTTACCCAGGAATTCGGTGCGCCTCATCGAGCCCCGGCCCCTGTCCTCCGTCTTCGTTATGATTATCGCAAATATCTGTTGTGCAGCACACCCCTACGCACGTATTTCCGCAAAATTCAAAACAAAAAATGTATGACGGTTAGTTGGCGCGCACTTGCCATTTTTGTCGACTTTACCAAAAATATTGTCGCAGCCCTTCACCGACAAAGAAGACGTCAAACAAAAAAATAGGACCGAAGATTATGTTGCTTGTGTTGATTGTGTTGTTATCTTCTTCTTTTTCTCCTTTCCATCGTTCTGGCCCTTCACTAAAAGCGGTTGTTCGACCGGAGCCGCAAATCTCCAATTTTTTTCATTTGGTGGGGGGGGGGGGGGTGTCTTTCACATGTCAATGACATAATCTTTCTTGGGGAAAGCTGCAAATCTGTCCCTGACATCACCAACCAGCATCGACAGGCACGAGCAAGCAGATCGAAGCGTAAGATAAGTACAGATACAGATGATGCTCAATTGAACGAAATAGAAGAAATGGAATAAGGGGGGTAAACGAATACCAGAAGATACGCCGTACGCCACCCTCTGCGGCCTTTCCTTTTTTTCTTTTCGTCGAGCCTCCGTTTTCTTTGCCTCAATGGATGCCCTCGATTACTTTGCTTCAATTCACGGTGGCGCCGTGCTGGCGCCGTGCAATTGACCTTTCTATTTGCCTCCTTTTCATCTGGTGCTTCCCATTGTCTTTCTTGTTGGTCGCCCTACCTTCTGTCGGCTCATTCCTCGGTGTCATTTCGGTAGCCAAAAACCGAGCAGAACGCAAAAAGAGACAAAAGAGCAGGGCCGGCCAGCCGCGAACAGCGGGGTGAAAGAATGGAGAGAAAGACACGGTTGACGGTGTGGGCTACGACGTACTCGGCTAGAGGGGGGCAAACCCACGTTTTTTTTCCTACCACCTTTACGGTGTGTTCATGGTGTCCACCTTTCCAATTTCTTTTCTCTCGCCGCCTTTTCTGCGGAGAATTGCGCGTTTGGACCACGGCGTGGCGAAAGAAGGAAAGAAAAAACTCCATTAACAAAACAAAGAGGAACAAAGTCTCCAGGGCATGAGGAAACAAGCTCGACAAGGTGAGCAAATTGACAACATCGTGGCCCCTTGTCCTGGGAATAACAGCAACAACTGCTTTCCCAAGGCACTGATTCCCAAGGTAAGACACTAGATAGCCTTTCCTCTTGACATCTGACAGTCTGGCCGAGCTGAAAATATTCGAAAAATTACCATTGATCCGTCTGGACCTCTCAAAAAAAAAAAATACGCCGAGAGGAAGTCGAATGCGACAGATAGGCTATGTGTGAGACTCTACGACGTAAGATACGGAGCACATCCGCTACATTGCGGAAACGGGCATTACACCGCATGCTGTTTCGCTGTACCGCTGTAAAAACGATATATGATGCCCTCTCCCCTCTCCCCCCTATTTGCTCAGCTCGTGTTCGTGGGGGTCTGCTCCGAAAAACAAATGAGAGAGGAGCAGCAGTTTCGATGGATCCTTTTCTGTTTCCCCTTCCTCCACATGCCCCCTTTCCACCGCGTCGTCTGTCTCTACCGCGTCCTCGCACAAGCAGTCACCGAGGGAGAACAATGTTCCTGGGGGTCAGAGAGGCCCCCTTTTGGGCGGAGCTCTTTTTTTTGGTGGTGAGCCGGAGCGTTCCACCTCATTGATGCCCCCTCCCCCCAGTGACACCTCATTGGAAAAAGACGGACTACGACGTACGGAGGCACTCCGTTTTCTGAATCGGTCAGAATGGAGGAGATAAAGAAAAAGCAACACGCTCCCAAGCCCTGCTGAAGGCTAGAGCCCCATTCCTCCGTGGGAGCAGGGGAGCAGGGGAGCAGGGGAGAGAAAGAAAAACGTGCTCCTTGGTCCGTATCCCCCCCCAACAATGTAGCCAATAGCGCCGGTAGCCTCTGGAGCCTTACGAAGAGAGGACGCTACGAGTGTGCAAGCGCATAGTGCACAGGTAATATCGTGTATCTCCAGTTCCCCGAGGTGACCAGCAAGAGAGGGTCTCCGTGATTCCGAGAACCTCCGAAACCCCAGCTTTTTTTTGGTCAAGGTTTGGCATTGGTCTTACTGTGTCCGTTTCAAACGGGAGGCAAAATGCCGCGGTTCACAGAGTATGTATTCGACTACTGAGTCTCATGGGTGCCGTGAGAAACGACATGCAAAGAAAGGTGTGACAGCGGCGAAATCCGTGATATGCTGTCTTTCCTGTACCTTTTTGGCCGTGGAACGTCTTCTCGTCTGTCCAGCTTGTCTCCAACAGTCCATCTATTTTTGGCACCGTCTTATGCCCGCTCTCGAGCGAGTAAACATTGTGCTCCCAGGCGTCCTCCAGGCGACCTCCTTTGGCGGCGTTCGACAAGATGTGACAATTTTTCCCTTGCTGTTCTCGTGAGACTCTGACTCGTCTTGCGAGTCAAGGTATCGCACCCCCAATTCCATCCTGCTTCCCCCCCCCCCCCAAAACCCACCTCCCTGCTCCATCGCCAAGACGGCCACTAGACATGGGGGGTGTAAAGCGCGAAGAGAGCGAACATGAGCATGCTGGGGCACTCAGAGAGAGACCAGGCCCTTGCAGCGAGAGATAGGCCTTATTCTCGTGCGAAATGTGGCTCCGCTTGGCTTGGGCCCCCCGTGCTTTCTTTTTCTCGTGGTCTCCTTTTCTCCTCTTCTCTTTTTCTCTGTTGCCTCTGCCCTTTCCCTTTTCGACCTTTCGTCCTGGAACCACAAAGGTACGCAAAAAGCCAATGGGAAAATTTGGCCTCCGTTTTCCCGAGGGGAGACAGCAAAGCCGCGATAGCACCATGGCCGAACTGAACACAGTCTTCTTCGCAAGAGGGCGTGTAAAAAATGAACGACGCAAGCACGTCGTGTACTCCACGCACCGCTCTCATAGCTCATTCCTTCGTTGCGAGATGCTTTCTGCTTCTCCAGTTCGGTCTTCCTTCTCTATTTTCTTCTGGTCTCGTGGTCCTCTTTTGTTGTGGGCTGGGGCAGAAGAATAGTCGAAGAGGCTCTGTTAGTTTCGGACCAAAGCAGCAAAGGGCTCCAAACCGAACCCTTTCCCCCAGATTCCAGACATTCTGGACTCCAGACTCCAGACTACAAAAAAACCTCCAGATTTTCGGACTCTCGGAAACTCGTCTTCCACCTGACTCATGATAGCTGGAGAAGACAGAGAAGCAGCGAGAGCTTCCCCAGAATGTGCACCTCTGCACAAACGAGCATAGCGCCCTGCCATTTGGAGTATCTTTTCTTTTTATCTCTGTATGCTACGGAGTAAAGAATTGGAATTTGTATCGTTCGACTGTTTTCTCGACTCATATCCTCAATTGACCCACTCGCGCTTTGTGCCTCCATCGTGCTTGTCTCGCGATCTCTAAAAAATGCTACTCAAACTCCGGCGTCTCGAGGCACACCCTCTTGTCAAAGGAAACAGCTGCCGAGGCCGGTCTGGTACCTTGCAGGATAGAAAGGACGGAAGAAGCCATCCAACAGAACAAGGGAGGGAAGTGCTAGAGGGCGTACGGAGTAAGGGGGCCATTGGGGGCCAAAAAAGGCCCTCCTCCTCCGTTTACAGTTTGCAGTACGTCGTACTGGGACGAGCAAAGAGCAGGGACTGCAGACCAGGAAGGACACACCCTCAAGCCTGCCATGCCAAAGCCGGACTACCGAAAAACGACAAGCTGTCTCCATTCTTGTCTTCTGTCTCCAGTCCCCCTCCTATCATGCATCTTCCTTCTTATGCCCCCTCTTTTTTTCTCACCACCTACACCAGGTTGCAACGAACATGTATCACTCCGCAATGGAACGAAATGAGCAAGCTCGGTGTCGCCTTCATGCAAAAAAGGTGTCACAGGGATTCGAAGGAATAGAAGGCTAGACCGAGGACCACGGCCTGGGCCAGCTTGTATGGCTCCGACAGCCAAAACGACACGAACAAAGCCTCGGGAGATCTCTTTGTGTGTTGCTGGAGTGGGCCATGAATCATGTGTCTCTCGCTGTTCTCTCTTTACTCAGTTCTGGGCTGTGAGTGACCCGCTGGGACCTCTTGCTCGTCTGCTCGTCTGCCGCAGATGCATCCGCAAACCGTATGATGAATCGCCTGAGCTCGTCCGTTTTTGGAAGGACATCGAGATCGATTTGTTGTTGTCAGTGTTGTTGCCGTTGCTGTTGTCCGGTCTCGCTTCTTCTTTTTCTTGGGTCACCCTTTGGTGCATACTCTCTTTCCGGGGCACATCACCACACCCTCTTTTCTCATGTACCCCCCGTCTTTTCCTGTTCATCCTCCTCCCCCTTCTCCTCCTTCCCCCACCCGGCCGCTAAATGTTTGGGTTGTGGAGGTGTAGATCATGCACCGCTTGTTTGTGATATCCTTACGAAGTATTACCAGGGATTTTTGGGGTTAAAAAAAAAAAAAAAAAAAACAGAAAAGACGGCGCGCAAGAGCGCCGGCGTGGCTTGGATGGCCTTTTTGGGAACAACGGTCGGATGAGAGAAAAATACTGGAGGTAAAGAAAGCAGAAGAACCTCCCAAGATGGCTGCGCAGATCAACCGTGCATAGGAGAATAGAGAATAGGGAAAGCAGATGCGCGTTCGAGGAGGCCATCCGTGGGAGCGATGCTCGGCAAACGAAGTCTTCGAAAATGCCTTGGAAACTAGCACAAGCAAAACAACAACACGGAACGACTCTCGAATCTCCTACGGTACCCTCGGAAAGGGACCATTCTGCATGTTTGCATGTCGGCCTCGGTGAACATTGCTATGCTCGCGATCCTCGCTTTTGCCTCTGCTCGATTCTCCATTGCTCTCCATCGTTCCCCATGTTCATCCTTCGCCGGCTGCTCAGGTCCCGGAACGGCGTCATGTGAATGTCTTGATTTTCTTCAAATTTCCCTTCCTGGTGCCCTTCTTATCAAAGAGTGGAGGGGCGTGTATCGCAAGTTTGCCCTCGCACTTGTATCTTACTTGTATCTTACCTGCCTCGGCCGAAAAATAGGAGACAAGACCACGGTCCAAGCACGACAGCCTCGCATTTACGACGGAAGTGTCTTTTTTTTCTGGGGTCTGTCTCTGTATGGGGCAATACAGTAAATACGGAGTACAAGAAGAAGAATAAGTCGACAGCGTGCTTCCCCGTGACACAAACAAGAAATGCCGGCCGGATACTGGGCGCCCCCCTTGGTGGGAAGACAGAAGGGGGGCGCCCGTGTGGTGCGAAACCGTTCTTAACCTCGGATAACACTTTGTTGTGAGCCAAGAGCCAAAGCCTCGCTTAGGCGCTCGGGGCTTTGGCACGTTGCTCTGGCTCTGCCCCAGGTCCGCACCACGCTTAATCATCGCTGTATTTTACAAATCTGGGGGACCGCCCTAGAACATTTCTTGGAGCCCTTAGGGCCTTTAGGGCCTCTAGGGCCTTTATGGCGCCTTTCGGCTTGCTGGCCTCTGGGCCTTTCGGGCATATTGGAGCGCCGAGGCTTGGGGGAGGGTCACTGTGGATTGGGGGGGGGGTGTGAGCACACTAGAGGATACGCGCTGGAGGCACGCTGAAAGACCACCAAAACCTTGGACCGGCCGCGATTGAAGCGCGGCTAACGGAGTACTCCGTACGAATTACGCTAAACACAATCCACCGACAAAGCCAGCGGCGAACAATTGCGTCCAAACGGCGAGAACGGACAAGGCGCTACGAAAGACGAAAAGCCTGTCTCCATTTTTAATACGGTGGTTTTGCTCTTCCCTTTCACCAGACGGAGTACGGAGTAATTGGCGGAGTTTTTTGGTGGTGAGCTGGGCCGGTGCTTGTCGCAGAAAATATGGGGTATGGCGATATGGCGATATGGCGAAATGATTACGCAGAGGAGGCAAAAGGAGAGAAAGGATCAGGACGAGGGTGCACGGAGCATGAAGGAGAAAAACCGGGGTAGACAGCCCCGTCTCGGTGTTCGTTCTCCGCCTACTCCGTATGCTGTCGTTTTTGCAGTGAGGAAAGTCAGTCGATCGAACGATGTTGAGAACACGGGGATGCCCGGAGAATCGACAAGCGGTTTATTGCTTTCTGGGATGTTCAATGCATTGCACAGAACAAAGAGTATCACGGTGAGGTACGGAAAGAATGAGAGAAAAGATGATGGAAGAACTGAGAAAAGCGTGGCTGGCCTACGTCGGCAGCAAGAAAGCACTTGCAAGTGTCCTGGACGCGGCCGCAAGATGCGTCGACAAGCAAGTTCGTCCAAGCAAGGTGTAAACAGGCCGGACAGTCGAACAATTCTCCATGAACCAAGACGCTACATACCATGGGTCACAGACGCCGAGCGCGGGAGCAGCCAGTGCCTTGCTGCTGGGTTTTGCGGTCTGTAACAATCCCCAGTCGTCCGTCCCCATCTCCACGCGGGGAGGCCTTCCCCGGTGGGAGCGTCGACGGACGCTGCATCCGGATATGGATGACGGCGACAAATCGCGATCGTAATTCTTCGGTTTTCTATTTCATTCTTTTCCGTCCAAACCTCGCTACAGGGACACCGGCCCGGTGGATGGCATGAACCTGATATCGCTGCAGAAGCGCACATATATACACCGTGACAAGGACAGGGGAGGCTGCGACACTGCAGGTGGCGATCATTTTGGCCCTTCTTTTCAGTCTTTTTTCTCCTCATAAAATCACGGAGTATGTGCTTCTCACCGAACCCGGCAGGCAGCTGTCACTCTCTCTCTTCCCCATTGAACTGGACCATGGTACGCTGTTTCAGCCCAGCCCCAGGTTTTCCGTCCCTGCGGAACAGGAATAGGAACGCCTGCACACCGATCAAAGAGCAACAATGCAGGGACAGCGTGTCGTCGGGGGAGTGTACAAAGCCACAGAAAAGTAGTCCGTACGGCAGAAAGAAACAGAAAGACAGGTGTGTCGAATGCAAAATGCAGATTCTACATGGAAAGGCTGGCCTCGTCGCTTCCTGGAATGCTCTTCGCCTCTCATCGCCTCTTTCGCTCTCCTCTAACCGGGATGCCTCGTTTCGAGGCTTTCCCTGTAGCACATCCTCACCGAATGCCTTTTTGGGGAGTGGTCTCCAAGCAGTCTTTCACATTGTATGTCGTACATCTTCGTATTCTATTCGTTCAAGTCTGTGGAGTATCTTGTAAATATAAGTTTTTCGGATTTTTATCGGTCACGGTTTTGTTGACGTTACATCTGCATTGTCTGTCCCGCTTGTTTTCTTCTGTTTGAATGTTTTTTACGAAAAAATAAACGACTTTCTTCTCTCATATTCGAGAAAGAACGAAATCTCTGCAATGCTCTCACAAACACTCCATGCTTGCCGATGTTTGGCTGCACGGCAATCACTTGTTACAAATGGCCCAAAGCGGAAGAAACCTTGCTGTGTCTGGTGTCCGCATTCGGAAGTACGCCCTCCCCTTCGTCCACACTGTGATACCAGTCACAACCAAAACCAAAATGCCAAAATGCCAAAGCCAAAATACCAAAGCCAAAATACCAAAGCCAAAATACCAAAGCCAAAATACCAAAGCCAAAATACCAGAACCAGGGTTTCTCTCTCTTTGGTTGACTTTCTTGTCCTCTTTTTGCCTCCTCTTCCACCTCTCTTCCTCCTCGGGGAAGCCCATCCGCCCCGGGATCCAGGAAGCAGAGGATGCTCTACTGTCGATGATTCAACAACCCCTGTCCTGGAACCTGTCACTTTGATGCTCTTCCCCTCTCGGTGAGGAGGACCGCAGAAGCTTGCTATTGACTGTCAACCACCCCCTACGCCTCTAACCATATCGCCAGTATTGTCATGAAATGGCCTCCTCGTCTCCCTTGTCCTCGTTTCTTGGGCGGCCCGCGGTTCCCCCTTCGGTCGAATTTCTCCTCACGCCGGCCCCGCGGAGAATGGAGACCATACACACTTACGAGTTGCAAAGTTGCAACCCACATCGTCACCCCCCATCGAGCCCATTCACATCCACATATGCCCACTTGAATCAGAAAGGCAGGAAAAGACAAAGAAAAAAGGCTCACAGGATGATAAGAGGACGAGAAGGAATAGGCCAACAAGAGACGAAGGATTGGACATGTCCAAACTCATTTTGCCACCCTCGTCGGCACGTCCCCTCTTCCTCCTTCTCCCCTTTCATCTTCTCCTCTTCTCCTCGTCTCTCTCCGCCTCCGCGCTTCGTCTTTTTCTCCATATCTCCATGTCTCCATATCGTGGAGCGCGTTCCCCATTTTCTTGATCATGCGGAGCGAGAACAACCTTCCGCTTGACGAGTTTGGTCCAGTCGCTTGTCCTTGTCCCCCTAAAGCCCAAGCTACGGTTCCCCACGTTCCCATGATCTCAGGTTAGCTTCCCTCCTCCATGGGTGGCTATCCTGCTCACAGTCTCTTCTTTCCTCTTTCGACCATGCCGAGTTTATATCCGTTGAGGACTGAGAAGTCTGCAGAGAAAATCAATAGACGACTTCTCGTGTATCGATGGATTGCATGATCTTGGACACGTCGCTTGTCGGACCCAATGCTACATTTCTGTCCGTCCGGTCGTCTGTCGGCGTTGATCCATCGTGTCTTTTCTCGTCTTTCCCGGATTTTGCCTCTATCTTTCTTGCTTGTTCCTTCTTTCTTTTCCATATCTCTCGTACCAGGGTTCTGGGCCCGGGCCTCGTCTGGTCTCTACTCGTATCTCTGTCTCGCATGAGATACGAGTCGAACACAGACGGTTTCCCCGTCGGCGATTCCCCGACAGCAATGCCAGAGTCTGGGGCTTGGATCTCATCATGCCCTTTTTTATTGATCACCAGGTACGCTAAGACTGTTGCTAAAACGCCATGGCATCGTGGGACCTGTGGGCTCGGCCTCTCTCGAAGGCCTCAAGTGCTTTTCCCCCATGTCCCCCAGATACGGGAACACATACTCACACGCCCCCCTCATTCCCGCTATTTCTCCGATTTTGATTTTGTGCCCTCACTTGACCGTTTTGCGTTTTGATGAAGATAGCCTCATCCTGCTCCCCTGCTCCTTTTCTTGCGTCCTGCTCCACGTTCCGCACGTTGTACTCCGTATCGAATATATGACGGCGTGCATTTTCCATGCAGCATCTCGCGGTCTACTGTGTTGCCTTACGGCCGGCCCCAAATAAAGCCCCCCACAAGCTGAAAGCTGAAATCCTTTGAAGCATGCAGCGCACTGGATCTGGCCCTCTTCTCTATCTTCCTTGGTGACCGAAGAACATTGCATGGCCACCCTGGGCCTGGGCCAGCGGCGGAAAAAAAAATAGAAACGTACCGAGAGTGGCCGTCCAGAGGGACAACCGTTCGGTGCCGTCTGTTCTCTCCTGTCGTTTTTCTCCTACGAAGCATATTTTTTCTCGACCGTTGCTGAGCCTCTTGTTGACAGGGCACGCTACAACCATGGCGTATGAATCAGGTATCCCAGCACGATTTTGGTGGGAGAGCCAGTGCCGCCGCATCTTCCCTCTTTGGTGGTTTCGCTCCGCGGCTCCGCTAGCTGGCGGTGCCGCGGCCACGTTTTTCTCTCTCTCGATCAGTTTCGTCCAAGATAAGAGACCGCCCCGTTCTCCGTCTTTTATGGCAAAACTTGCACACCCCTCCCCTAGTTAAGATGAGATATGGGGGAAGTCGGTCTCGCCCAGGCGTCACGTCAGGGGACTCCGTATGGAGTTTCGCTTTTTCTGTAGCCAGGCCAGGCCTGTTCTTCAGCTCATCCATTGGGGGTCCGTATTCTCTGTTTTTCTCGCTGTATTGTGGACGTTTTTGCCTTGCGTGCGCCGGCGCCGCTTAGCCGTATTGCCGCGTCCCTCATACCGCTTATCTTTCACTCCGTTTTTTTCTGGCCCGGCCTGGGCCCTTCAACGTCGGGGAATTCGTGAACTTTAGTGGGTCCGTTTTCTCGCCGTCTTCTTCTTTTCCGTCGCAAAGAGGGAAGCTTGAAGACTGTGAGGAAGGTCAGTTATTCCCGACGGCACAGCGAAGCCTGGAGGAAACGAAAGGGCTTTCTCTCGCTCTTTCTCCTTTTTTTCTTCAATGCATTTCTCGCCTCCGTTTTGATAGCTCGTCAGCTCGTCAATGCAATTCTCTGTCTGTTGACGGAACCAAAGAAGCGGGCCTAGAGGGGGTGAAGAAAGGAGAGAATGAGAAAACCCCAGATTGCGCATTTTTGCTGGGCTCTTGCACATGCAAATCCGTCATCTTCCTTCAAGGAGGACCAAAGCCCCCAGCAACACAACGGCAAGGCACAAAGGGACCGCGGCCTCCTGCTGCAAATACGCGGTGAGATGAAAGCCAACAGATTCGCAAAAGAGACTCGCAAGCCTTACCCACATATTGCTGAGTAGATGCTCTCACTGTACGACGTAGTCGTCCATCTTCACATGCTGAAACCGCTGAGGTTGTCCTTCCAGGCTTGATCATGGGGAAGGAAAGCTCGCCAGATACCGACAGCACCCAAAGGCAAAAGGTTGTGCAAGGCGGCCACAAAGGAGGGACACTCAGGACGCAAGGGGCTTGTCCCCTTGAGTGTTATCACCCAACAGACAGGGCCCAGAAGGGTCGATAGGGGTGACGCAACGGCCAATGACGCCGGTGCAAATCTGAATGTCTTTATCAGTATTTGTGGACAGACCAAAGAGAAAGGCTGAGTGAGGATCGCCGACCGAAAGTCAATAGGCAACAAGCCCGTCTCAAGAGCAATATCTAGAGCGGTATTCGCCTGTTCTAAAGAAAGAAACAGCTTTCTCCAGACCGGCCAGCTCTCACCTCAGCGCAACATGCGCCGTCTCTTGTGAGTCCGGCCGTCGTTTGATGGAACAACGTCGAAGGCTACCAGTCGCAGTAGTGGCACGTCCAACCTGTTCTCCCTTTCGGCGTCGTCTTCCATTCGTCAGAGCATCAGTATCTTTCTCCCTTTCTTCGCCCATGATGCGCTTCTGTAAATAGCCGTCTTCTTTTCTTTCGATTTGCATTTTAGCTGTCGATCTGGAGTGCGAGGAGTAGCATCCGTCCTTTGCTAACTGACAACGATGGTGCCGGATCTGACTGTTGTAATCGCTAGTGTATCATGATGGCTGCTGCAGCAGATGGTGCAGTTGTCGAATGATGTTCGATGCGCTTTTCTTTCTTTCTCGGTATTTGATGCCAATTCAGTTGTCGATTGCGGAACACAAAACGAATTGATGTAGCAGTTCAAATGCACCGTCGGATGGTTCCTTCCCTTTCTTGATGTTGCATGTTGCATGTTGTCGTTGAAAGACCGCCCGATGAGGTAAGAGCTTTGGACCCCGCAAAACAGCTTTGCTGCGGGGGAAGCTGGCCTCACTGGAGACGCGACGGGAAAGCGCGTCTCACAGCGCAGCCGCTTTACACGACGTCACGCCTATGAAAGCGAACAAGGAATAAAGGCAACGAGTAGAGATCAGAAAGCCAATATACAACGAAGGTGAACAACGTACAGACAAAACATCATCGAACATCGCAGCGGCTTCGTGGGCGCTCTGTGAGGCGAGAAAGTTGGAGAGATTCCATGGACTACCACGCGATCCATGGCCATGATGTGGCCAACTTCAGCACGCCATTGACCCGTAAGTTGCATTCACATCTCCACCGTGCCCTATAGGGTCTGACTGTGTCCCACTGCCAAATGGCGGCTAACCTCGGGTGCGACTCCCCCTTGCCCTCCAGACCGCGTGTTGACCGTGTCCGCCGCCGAGGCCGATGCCGCCCTGCTGAGCCAGTCGTCGGCGTCGTCGACAGCATCCGAGACAGCGCCATCGGCCTCGCGATTCTTTGTTCCCACGGGCATCGAGACCCTGGATGCCATCTTGGCCGGTATCGAGCCGCCGACACAAGGCGGTGTCAACGAGCCAACAGGAGACGAGCCGGCCAAGGGAGCCCAGACGGAAGGGAACACCACACAGCGAGAAGCAAGCCCAGAGATAGTAACGGCAAAGAAGACTACAACGCCGCATCCCAATGGTGGCGTTCGTCGGAGCCAGCTAACCGAGATATGGGGGCCACCGGGCGTGGGGAAAACGGCCTTTGGGTATGTCGCGATGTATTACACACTCTGCAGTCCCTGCCTTGCAGACCACAGGAGCGCTGACAGCACATGTACAGGATGCAACTCGCAGCAAATTCACTACTTCAGGGCGGCAATGTCGTCTGGATTGGTATGTAACCCTGCGAGCAAGAAAGGGACGGTGCATGGACTGTGCGTGGAACATCCGAGGGACATCAGAAGCTAACTCGCATGAATAGACTGCTTCTCGAGGCTCTGCTATGACCGGCTGGGCGACGTCGTCGACAGCCGGTGTGAAGGAGTCGATGGTTCCAGAAGCCTGGAAGACGGCTTCGCACATTACGTCTGCCCGAGCCTACCACACTTCATTGCGATGCTGTGTCCGTCACCACCTGCACAGCCGCCGTGCATCCCGGCCAATACGACCCTTCTCGTCATCGACGGCCTCTCCGCTCTCGTCAACTCGGCGCTCCCGAGGACCGTTGATGGAAAAGGGCCACCACTCATGGCCAACGGAAAGAAAGGTAAGCACATCCCATCCCCATCAAGTGTTCGATTTACAATAGCCGCACGCAGGGGCACAGATGTGAACGAGATGACGAAAGCTGACATCGGCCATCTACAGCCCCCAGTCCGTACGACAAGCGCGCACAGGTGCTCCAGTGCGTGGCAGCAGCTCTCGAACGGCTGGCCGAGACGCGCAACATTGCGATTGTCGTCCTCACGCAATGCGCCAGCCGAGTGCAGACCGAACGTGGTGCCGCGCTCGCCCCGGCCATTAACGGTGTGGCCTGGGACCGTGGTATCACGACGCGGCTGGTCTTGTTCCGTGACTGGGCCTGGAAAGACAACCGGCCCGTTGGCGGCCGCTTTGCCGGCGTGCAGAAGCTCAACGGACATGAGAGCGACACGGGCATCGACAGCATGGTTGCGTTTGACATCACAGAGGTCGGCCTCGTTGAGGAACACTATATGGCCGTTCCGCCGCGGTCATCAATCTACAAGCGGAAACTCGGGGACACAGAGCTTGTCCCTCGGAGCGGCGACGACGACGACTACGGCTGGGACCACGAGGACGAGGACAACCTGCCCAGTATGCCACCACAGTGGCAAGGCAGCGAGGATATCCTCCTTGGCCATCGTCGCTACGAGGATGAGGAAGAAGAAGCGGACGAGGATGAGGACGACGGGGCTGACAAAACCGGCAATACGGAGGCCCCTGCCGGTGATGGAGATAGCGGGCCGGGGCCGGGGGAGGATGCAGGTCCGCGGATACAGCTGTCCGGAGCGACAAGGCCACCTCGAAGTATCGCAGATAGTGAGGACGATTCTGATTTTTAGACGGGTAGCATAACAGGCACCGTTCTAGGTCAACCTATGAAAGAGGCACAGACACGAAATGTCATGACATGGTAGAGACAGGGAGATACGTCGTGCAGATCAACGAAGACCAATATGGCACTCATTATATGGGAGATTCAAACGCTGGTAAAATAAAAGCTGCGCTCCTTGCGGAGACTGCTAGTGTACAGTGCAACATGGGCAGTATTACACAGGGAGCTTTTACTTATTGATGTTCTAGGCTTTTTTTTTGGACAGGGAGCACGGGTTGATAAACAACGCATGATGGCCATGCAGGTGAATTTGTGTTTACTTCCAACCATTATCTAGCTTCGTGCTGTCGTCCCATAAAGGTCTACTCGTACGGACTACCTCGTAAACCTTCAGTTAACAGGATAATTCAAGTCCTGCCAACGCTTTCTTTGTCCTGCCTGTTATGCGTGTTGGTTTGATTCTTTGACTTAAAGTCTAAACACGCCAGTAAGAGCATAATTTAAAATGTGTGCTGATGCCACGCGTACTGCTAGGAGAAGAGGAGAAATGCAAATAAACAACTCCACCTCGCAACCGTAAACGTGTTGACCGACAGGACACGATGATTGTGACAGAAAAAATGGAGTAATTACGACGTAAGTTACGTGGTCTGTGTCCTTCTTTGTAGCATCATCCGTGTAGGCTGGGGGTGCAACGAGCACCCTACTTACCATGCCTCCGGGATCAATATATCGATTTCCATGATCACGAGGCATGTGTAAGGAAACTACGTCATGGAGCCTCGATGGGTCTGTTAATTAATTGAGGGCTGCGCTGGTACGCTTGATAAATACGTTACTATTGATTTTTTTCTTTGCTGTAAAGTGTTATTAAAAATTCAAGAAGTGTGTGTAAATTTCAACTCATAATTTTATTTTAGCTTTTTGATGTATTTTATCAACAAACAAAGAATATTTATTTTCTGAGTAAAAAAAGAGTCTTGCCACTCACTGGTAGATTCACATATCCGCGACCCGGCTCAAATATCACATACCCACAGTCACGATGTTTAAGACAAAATTCAAAGAGCAATCGCGAGGAGCCGAGAAACCTCCATTCTAACAATCCAGCCGCGTCGCCTACAGAACAATGTAGAACGGTTTTTCTCTCCTTGGCAGGCTACTTATCCCTTTCTTAGGAATACCAAGATATGGCCAAGACGTGACCAGTAGTCCCGCCACCCAGCAGCTACCAAGCCCTTGGCTAGACAGCAGATACCAAGTGAGCGAGATTAGGGAGACGGCACTCGAGACGATCCTCTCGACAGGCGCCCTTGAGCACGAAACACCGCCCAAGTGCGCCCTGGAGGCCCTCCCTTGGCGCATTTGCTAACGTAACTTACATAGGAGCAACTTAACGCCCAACAGCGCGTCCGAATCGCGACCGTTAAAGTGCAGCAAAGACGAAAATAAAATATGTACTACAGGAAAGAAGCAACCCAAAAGCTGTGCGTATAAGCGGTGCATCACTTTGTTATGGCCTGCCGTTTTGTCGGAGATGATTCTGGCAAACCCAGCATCTGAACTCGCGATGTGGACGTCTGAATGGCCGTAAAGTGTGGGCTAACAAAATTTCCATGCACACGAGCGGGTAGCTTGTTCAATTTGATTCACAGGGACAGAACCTTCCATGCCACAAGCGCCTTGTCCAGAACCCATATCATGCAACTGTGGTCTCCCGTCTCTTTGGTGAATGTTAGCCTCGTCGTATGGCCGTCACCATATATGTTCAACTAGATACAGAGCTCTCGACGTTTCATTCGCCGCTGACGGTGTTGGACAAAGGTTAATCAATGCTGTGCAATCTATCCATTCCGTCATGCTTCGCCTTGCGGCTGAGAATGGATGTACAATGGTGTTGATAGACGCACTGCTGTGGCGTCCCTATTGTCGCTCGCCATTTCTGGGCCTCGATACGCGGCCGTGGCAGCGTACCGCGAGGAATTTAATGGGTGTCGCTGGGCGACAATGCGCAGAGACAGGTCGAGAAGAAAGCAAGAAAAAACGATTAAAAGGCTGCCAGTCAAAACCCGTTCTGGCCCTGGACAGCATTCCAAGTGAAACAATTGCAGGAGAACGCCTTCTTTTTTGCCCTTTGACAGGCAAGACCGGAATAGCGGTCTAAATTACATAAGACGCTGCCAGCTGCCATGCACATCCAATCAGAGGACCAAAGAGCTTGAAATTACGGGTCACACACAACGGGACCGGCCAGCCAACAGACTGCAGCAAGCGTCCGTCCGACGCACCTTCCTTTGCTTGTGTCGTGCGCTATGCCAGGTACCCGTAGCTCGTGATTGGCTAACTGCACCCGCCCCCAAGGAGCGAAAAAGATGGTGTCCGTCGGGAAAATGCGACAGGTACGCAGCAAGTACTTCAACGGCGGGAAAAGGGTTAAATTCGAATGGGCATCTCTCCATGTTGTACGGAGTACGACGAGGGGAAAATCGACAACGAACAGCGAGCGCGCTGTCTTCTCCCCCCATATTGGAGTGGACAAATGGCTCTAGAAGATCGACGGACAGGAGGGGATTAGCCCGTCAACGCCCATTTGGCGCATTCGGAGATGAGGACGGCAGAATCGGGAAAGAGCCAGGAACAACCAAGAGTGAAAGAGGGAAGGAGCAACGATGACAACGCGGACGGCCATCAACGGCAGGCGCTGATTGCGAGTCACGATAGTGAGCAAAGTAAGATACGTTCAGGCTTCGTATCTTACTAGTCATGTAGAATAATATGAGGGGCAGGAAATCAATTAAACAGCAACCGAATGTGCGGGACAGCGCCGTGGTGAGAAGCAGGCGAAACCCGGTAGCGGTCCTAGCGGGCTGCCACGATGTTTCTGATTTTCCGTTTCTTTTTGAGATTTACCTCGTTTCACGTCCCGCCCGTTTGATGGGTAAATTGGTTTCTGTTTTCGGATTGACGATGTTTCCCCAGGAAGCATAGATAGTGCACACGGGCGGCTTCTCTAGACCATGCCGAAAAGCCAGAATGGGCAGCGAGTTCGAGGGTTGCCTGGAAGGCGCGAACAATGCCAACGCAGCCGGGTTGCGCTGGCCGTACTTGCCACGACACACGGCACATCAGATGACTGCCAAAACAGGAAAGAAGAAGAAAGTGAAGGGAAAAAACGAAGAAAATTCTTTCGCATTATGCCTCTCCCTGGCCAATCCAGGGCCGAATGCCTGAAAAATTAGAAGAAAAACCTGCAGGTGCGACCCGGACCTAAATCGATTTGGGCTGTTTTCGCCTCGTCGACTGGGGATTTTGACGATCGCACCTGCCCAAGAACGCCGCCGACGACAACTCGTCCACATCCCCGTCGGACGAAGCAAGAGCAGATATGGAGGAAGATACTTTGTGGGTACTTGTCGCCTCCTTTGCCTCCAGGCATATTTGCATCTCATATTGAGGGCTTTTCCTTCTTCAAGATGCGCTGTACTACTGAGTAGATGGATGGGCTTGCCGGCCTGTTCATCCTTTTCAGATCCGCTCCACTGGCCATCGTATCCAGACAGAGCCATTCTGCGGCTGTGGCGCACAAAACTGCGCTGCACGGCCCTACTTCGCCGCAGTCGTGAAGAGAAGAAGAGGAGGTCGGAACAGGGCGCGGCCCCTCTTCTGGTGGTACGCGCACGAAGCAAAACAGCAATAAGACGCCGACCCTGGCCTGTTCTGGTGAAATTAAGGGAGGCAGAGGGCAAAGAGCAGGCCAAGCAAACCAAGCGCACTAAGCCAGCGACGGGGGTCCCTGTGTACCCTCCAGGTACTGACCCATGCCTGTCCAAGACCCATGCCCCGCTTTTATCACTTTCTTCGTAGCTACCTCCAGATGACACAATCGCTGCGGTATTTCGAGGTATCTTTTGTACCACGTCGTTGATATTATTGTCGCGTGTGTGGGTCCTCTCATCTGGTCCCCTGCTGCGCTTTTCCTCTTTCTATCGTAGGTACACACACCGCGCACCCGCTGCTGGGTCACACCTGCCGCCTGCGATTCCATGTTTTCCCCCTTTCTGGGGGTGTTGTGGCACGCATTTTTCTCGCTCTGCTCATTACTCGCCCTGTTCCCCTTCCTGATCCTTCTCTCTTCTACCCTCTTCTACTCTTTCCCCCCCTTCACACTCCTTTTCTGTATTTTCCCGTCCTTCGTTGTCGCATCTTTCGTTTACCCCGTCCCTCGCTCTTTTGCGCATTGCTTCTTTAGAGTATCTCATACTCGCGCCATTCATTTTCTTCTGCTATTTTCTTCGGATTCCACCTGTCTCTCTCTTTCTCTCTCTCTCGCTTGCCCGACGAACTCGACGTTTCGCACGGCTTCGAAAACGACGACTTTCTCTCGCGATCTCGAACTCTCTTTAACGAACAAACCATTCGTTTCACGATCCCACTCGATCGATCAACCATCTTTTGATTTTCGACTTTTGATACACATCATCACAATGCATCTCAAGACGTCGACCGCCCTGGCCATCCTGGCCGCCGCCTCGCAGGCCGTGGCTGAGCCGCAGCCGTACGCTGCCCGCAAGCTGATGTCGGTCCGCGACATGTTCGGCACCGTCCGCCGCGACGGTGCTGCTGATAGCTACAGCCCGTCTCAGAGTTACTGCGGTCTCGGCGAGACCTGCGCCCAGGCCTGCGGTGCTGGCTACGCGACGTGCACATCGACCGACGACGCTATCCACTGCTATGACCCCAGCAACCAGCAGGTGTGCTGCCCCGACGGCTCTGGCAGTAAGTTTTCTCAACAGCGCGACCATACGGTTTGTTGCGACATATCGTAAGGCGATTTGATACTAACTCCCACCCCTAGACTCTTGTGATGCCGGCTACTACTGCTCCGGCACGCAGAAGGGCGAGACCGTGTGCTGCCCCAACAGCCAGTCCCTGGCTGAGTGCGCCGCCGCCTACAACGTCACTGGCACCCTGACCCGCGAGACCGCCAAGCCCACGACTTCGTCGGCCGCTTCCTCGTCGGCCATTTCCTCGTCATCCGTTGCGGCCAACTCTACCACCAGCAGCGTCGAGACCAAGACGACCGCTACCCACCACGGTCACAGTGGAAACGACACCGTCGTCACCCTGTACGGCACAAGTTTCACGACCACGTCGTGCTCGACCTCGGCTGGCTCGATCCCCACCACCCAGGCCAACAACTTCACCACGTCCCGTGGTGGCCCGTCGCCCACGGCCTCCCAGGTCGCGACCAGCGCTGGTGGCTTCATCAAGCCCGCCGGTGCTGCCGCTGCCGTTCTGGCCGCTGTCTTCACTTTCCTGCTGTAAATGCAGACGACGGACTCTCTCAACACTCACATTTCTCTCCATCTCTCCATCCTCTTCATACCGTCTTTCTCACTCTACCCGCCACCGGCTGCTACGCGTTCACGAGACAAACGACTCAACTTTTCAATCCCTCCTGAGAACAAACAAGCGGCGTCCTTCTGCTCCCGGAACACCTTTTATTCTCCTCTCTCTCTCTCTCTCTCCCCCTCTCCGACGTGATCCGTCACCCTCCTTTCTATTTTTTTTTTGTGCTCTGTCGGATGTTTGCAATGGCTTGGCGGGTTGTGTATGCAGGCTAGCCGCATCGCAACATATTCAATGGCAAGAACGCGTCTTTACATCTGGCTGAGGAGTTGGTTTGTTATTTTACTGGAGGGTTCTTGCATTTTCTTCTTGGTTCCTTTTTCCTATCTTCACTTCTCCGTCTATGATACCTCTGGGAGTGAGCAACCCTTCGGTTCTTCTTATCGCGTCTGCTTTCACCGCAAGGTGATGCAGACCGACAAGGAGGACGTGAATTGGCTGCTCCACCACTGTCCTAGGACATCCATTTTTTACCCATTTAACTACCTTTTTTGATATCACTGCTGTTGGCGAAGCTACTGTTTATTTTCTGTGCACGCATGCTGTACGAGGCTTGCCTCGTACGGCGGCTGCACCCCCCCCACACACGCCTTGATCTACTTTCCTGGTGCCCTATTTTACCTTTTTTTTTAGTGATATTTACTCTGGAGAAAAGAAAATTGTAACGTCTGACATTGCACATAAACCTCTTGTATCCTCTTGCTTCGTATGCGACGCTGTGTTTGTGACAATGAAAGTATTCTTGTTTCCTGAATCGTATGCAATACCCATTGCGAGGGCGCCGAATACCGTGGAAAGTAAAGGAAGACGCTGACAGAATGAAGATCCCAGTCGCGATCAATCGCAAAGCTTTATTGGCAATGTAGGACAGGAGCCCTTGCGAGGATGTTGTCAGTGATGGAAATGAATTCGGCAAAGTAAGAATAAGGGTGTCGTTGTTTCTCTATTGTTTGCTGCCGCCCTACAAGGGACATTAAGAAACCCTGAAGGTTGTTTAGCTGCGCTCGCTGTCAGTTGTCAAATGGCAATTGAGACGATGCGTAAAGGGTAGGATATTCTTCATTGGAACTGTCGATCTGAGTTTCCCTTTTTTCGCCCCCCTTTGCAAACGCGAGTATTATTTTCCGTTGCGCCTAGGCCGAAATTGCCTATGAGCATGGCATTAACGGCAGTTGTCGTTACCGGGGCTGCTGGGATGGGCGGAGGGACGCTGTCGATCATCGCTCTTCCTCCCTTGGGGACCTGCCGATCTGTGCACATCACGATTTGCCTTGCTTTTGTCACCCTTTTGATTTTCTCCGATCAGGGCAGAACGACAGATTGGCCGGATTGCATATTGGCAGTGGCAATGTCGTTGAAAAAGGGCTGACGCAACGGTCCCTTATCAGGGTATCAAAAGAATGTGATCTCCCGCGCCGGTTCATCGGTCGCTTCCTGCGGCGTTGCTATGATTCACACAAATTTTTTACGGGGTACCAGGAAGCGTATGGATATTACCCAGCCTCCCACTACGAAACGAGAACAAAGCATATAATCCGTTTCATGCCAGTCCGCCCGTGTCAAACCCCATTTTCCCGGCCTCCCGCTATCGTCCGTTGGCAGCGAGGTATGCACTACCCTCGTCATATCGTCGATGCCTTTGTTTCGTTTCGTTTCCAGATTTGCTTCCTTGGGGGCCAAGATGTAACGGCTGTACCTTGACAGGGAACAGGAAGAGCCTACGAGGTATGATGTCAACGCAATGCCAATGTTGAACCAAAACGATCCTATTCGCAATGCTTGCTAACTGGACAACAATAAAAATACAGGCGCTCTCATTAATTGCTCTCTGCAACAGAATCAAAAGGTAAAGAATCAACAGGTAAGGAACCAAAAGGCGAGGACTAGAAGGTAAAGAATCAAAACAAACAAACGAAAATCAAATATATCAAACAAAACATCCAGCAAATGCCATTCGTTGTGATCATGTCAAACAGCCCATAGAATACCGTGACATCTTCTGTTTCTCCCCACTCTACGCATTGTAGTCGGGCGGATTGTCCATCATCTCGTCGGGAAGCGGACGGCGTGCCGGCTGTGGCTGGTGCTGGCGACGGAGCCGCTCTAGGGCCGCAGCCTCCTGCTGATGGGATGTTTGCTGCTGCGCCTGGGTTTGTGCCTGGGTTTGCACCTGGGTTTGTTGCTGTTGTCTCTGCTGCTGCCGCATCGCCCACAGCTGCTGCTGGTATCCGACATAGCCCGCCCGCTTGTAGCTCAGCACCTCGTACACGGCCTTGGTAATCTCCAGCGGCCGCTTTCGCCAGTCACGCTCGCCCCAGACCTTGCGCAACAGGCTGTCCGCAATCGCCGTCGCCACAAACCGCACCGCGTGGTCCTCGGGCGTCCACGTCGTCTTGTCTGGGTGGTACGTTAAGAAAATGACCGACTGGTTGTTGATGGCGTCCTTGGCCCGCTGTGCCGTTGCTGCCTTGTCGGGTTCCGGGTCGCTGGGCGCCTTGTCGGGGATCTCGAGCGCATTTCCGGACTCGTCATAAAGCGCGGTCCAGTATTGCGGGTCAAGGTAGTCGCGGCAGTACTCTTCCCAGTCGCCCTCGAGGAAAGCAAGCCACTCGCGGAACTGCGAAGCGTCCTTGAAGGGCAGCAGCTCGAGAATGAGGCGCTCGTGCTGGGCAGAAAGGCGGAGACTGCCTGGGCCACCGTTGGGACCTGACCCGGGCGTAGCGGCGCTACCGGGCGAGTTCGCATTGAGCGAGCTCGACGACGCTGAAGCAAAGCCGTACCCGCCTAGCGCCGGGGTCGAGACGGCGGGCGAGGTCGGGCGCAGCGGCAGCGGTGGCGGAGCGTTGCTGCTACCCGGGAGACCGGCTTTCTCGTTGGAGGAGACCATGGTGGAGAGTAGAGACAGAATAAAATCAACATGTAAAAAAATCAGGCTCGTGCAAACAAACAAGCATCAACAGGCGAGTGATGGCCTCTCCTCACTTACATCGTCTGTTGGCGGCCAAAGCTTCACTCTTTAACCTCCCTTAAACGGTTGCCTATATGCATGTATCGGGATACTGGCAGGAGGCAGTGCAGAAAATAAGCTCTGACTGACTACGTAACTCAATTTAGCACCGGTATATAAATACATAAACTTAGTATCGGGGCATATATGCTAGTAACGAAGATATTATGAAGTTACTGTATATTTTGGCTCATAAACCCCGCTTTGTGCACGGCTAAACATCTGTCCGGTCTTTGGAGCTGGCACCCTCAATGTATTTCGGGACCCGGAAAGAGCGTGCTCTTTGTAACTCCGGCGAAGGCATCAACTTAAATCTGGTGCAACTCTTGTGCAAAATGTGCGGCGTCTTACGAGGCTATTTATGTGAGAGTCTTTGCTATTTTTATCTCATCGAAGAAGCCCAATTGAGGCCTCTCATAAGTGTGCTGTTTCTCTGATGGCTTGCAGCTCTCACGTGAACGATGATCCTGATGCCGTTTGTCATGGCCATGTCTTCTTCTGGCAGTGCACGTGATACGGTACATCTATCATCACGTATTTTGCACTGTGTGGGAGGTACCGATCGGACAGCTCGACATGCCTAAATGTAATTTACCTCCTAGACTCATCCCCTCACCAAATTGCCCGTTAGCCCTTTTTCCTGAGCTATCAGTTCACCCATCGTCTCATCGGCCCATTGTCCTCAAAATAGGCCCTTCTTTTGATTTCACGAAATGGCACTCCCACGTCACGAACTCATCATTTTTTGATCTGGATCTTTATCGCCCGTGTTCTTGGCCCACTATCTACGTGAACCTTGTACCGGTAGCTCCTTCCCCCCTCACTCGGTGACCCCTGCAACGCGCCTGCCTCATTCGGTTCTGAGCACTTTGTCGCGTCACGAGACTCTCATTCGCACATCTGTTGTGAGAACGGCGACACAAATCGCACGCATTGCACCAAGCGACTATCAACGGACCGACACAAGCCCACGGCAAACGCTTGCCACGGGCGAGTTTCTTGGATTTTCAATCTTTATTCAGGTTTGTGACCCCCCTCTTTCTCACTTGCAACTCTCACTGCGTTTTTACGCATCGAAGCATATGCATGGCATGAGCTCGACTGCTTGCAGGCCTGCAATTGGTTGCCTCGTCGCTTTCCATGCCGATACCAAACATACATGTCCACGAAATAAATAAACGCAATGTGGTGCAGCGGAGCGTAACTGCCATTGAACCGCCGCGCCAGCCTGCCAACCACAGGCCGGTCTCGCTAAGTTGAGCGTGGTCTCAACATGACCTCTGTTCTAACATGACTTGCAGCATCTTTATTGGTACCCCGCGATCAGACGAAATAATGGGCGACAACGCTGCCCCGGTGGCGGCCGAAGCGGAGCCAATGGCCGACGTCATTGAGGCGAAGGACGATCCTCGACCTGCGCAGGCCGCACCGACAAAGCCCTTCTCATGGCTGTAGGTGGCTTTTTATGCCCCCTCTTGAGACCTGTTCTCCGTATTATGACACGTTCCATTGACTGACATCATCTTTTGCAGAGATCCCCACCCGATATTCGTAATCCTCTTTGTGGGCGGCGAGGAGAAGCCCTTTGGCATCCAAAAGGACTTTCTCTGCGCAAAAAGCCGTTACTTTCGCGACTACTTCTACAAAGGCAACAAGCCAAATGGTACCGCAGCGGGCACGGACGAGGACGATAGCGACGACAAGGAGGTCGAGAATGTTGTCCACCTTAACGATGTCTCCGTCGAGACGTTTTCTTATGCACAAAACTTCTTGTACACGGGCCACGTCGTTCCGGACCAACACAGCGGCAGCAGCACCACCAACGGCAACGGCACCGACAAGGAGGAGCACGGCATTCCCGGCTACGACTTGCTCGTCGGCATCTGGAAGCTCGGCCACCGCCTGGGCATCGACGGCCTCTGTGAGCGTGCGCTCGAGGCCATGGCTGAGAACAAGCGCCTGACACAGTCCATCCCGGCCACAAACATCCTGGTGCAGGTCTGGAAGGACACACCCGACGGCTCGTCCATCCGCCAGCTGCTGCTCTCGTGGGCCGCCGAGTACCTGCGGTCGAGTGAAGACGGGCGGTCCGAGTTTGCCAGAGCGCTTCCCCAAGAGCTGTTGAGTGAACTTGTCGTGGCGATGAGCAGTTCATATGGTGACTTCTGGGGCCTCCCGAGCGACATCAACGGCGAGGATAGTGTCGGTGGCGGTGCAGCCGACATGCGCTCCGTGGACAACGGCCTCGTCAACGGCAAGCACTACCTCGAGGATGACTACGACGACAGCACGCAAGACGGCGGGGATCCCAACACCAATGGAAACAGCAGCATCCACTATCGTGGATCGCCCCCAGCATCCAAACGTGCGCGCTACTTTGACTCGTATCCTGTGGGCAGAGCATCCTCTGTGCTGAACCCAGCGACACCCGGCATGGCCGCTTCGCCCGTCGGTGGCGTGATTGGCTCAACAGGCAGGAAACCTAGTAGGACTGCACTGCCGACGGGCACGCAACGCATCTTCCCCAAGAAACGCAGCATCAACGTGGACATAAGCGCCTTCAGTGAAGACCAGAAACTCCGGTTCTGCTCAGACCTCGTGACGCGGATGCTCTCAGGACCGGGGTTCTGGACGCGACTCGTGGGCCCCTTCCGAGAGCCGGTCGACCCTTCGTCGGAGGGTATCCCGGACTACTTCAACAAAGTGAAGAGGCCAATGGATCTCGGCACAATCAAGGACAACCTCGACAATCAGCGGTACAAGACGCCGGAAGAATTTTTGGCGGACATGCGGCAGATCTTTTCCAATGTCTACGTGTACTGGAAGAAGGGCGACACGATCTGGACTATTTGCGAACGACTGGAAAAGACGTTTGAGGAAAAGTACTCGCAAATGAGCAAATGGCTTGTGAAGCGGGAGGACGACATACCGACGTAGGGAAGGTAGGTAATACGGTGGAGATTAAAGTAGGAACGGTCTGCCTGTGAAGTGAGCTTCAATTTCTTCTGTAAGGACACGGATTGGAACGCATTCGGTATTGTTAATATTGGGAACGGTTAGCAACGGAGGGGATATCGGGGGAGCCGGCAACAGTTCTGTACGCTTTGTCTTTCTTTCACTGTTTGTATTGTGTCTCTCCTTTGTATGTACAATATATAATGTAACAATAATCGTAACGCGGCATATGCTCAATGCATGGTCTCTTTTTGTCAGATGCGTTATGTCCTCCTCTCAACAATGTTTATGGCACACGGTGACGTTCCCCTGCTATGTCAGTGTCAGTCTCGGACATGTCGTCTGGCCATCTTCTTTCCCCATTTTCTCGCGATATCATGTTCTCAAGTTTGAACCTCTGCTCATGACCATTTGATGCCAAACAAAGTCCCTCTCTTGTCGCCAGGAGCGTCGCCGCCCGACTTCTCCAGGTAGATTCGCTCGTGCCCCGGCACGTCAACGTAGAAGTACTGGTACGAGAAGTCGCTCTGGCCCCGCCGCCGTGTCAGGTGCAGGTAAGCTTGTCCTTGCGCACGCGGGCCGTCAACGTGGAAGTTCATCACAAAGTGCTCAGTGCCCTGCGCATCAGTCCGTTCCGTTGACCTAAGGAAATAATATCAGCATGAGTTTATAGGTGCACATTTTCTGCATAGCCGTTGTAGACGTACGCGATTGGCCGTGCTCGCCGCCACTTGTTCGACGTCTCCTCGCCATGGGCCGTGATCTTCCGGCTGTCGCCCAGCAGATCTGTGATCCGGTGGTCGGACCGGATCCGGTCGACCGCGCGGTTGAAGTTTGACACCTTACTGCTCGGCGAGAACACCTCCGTGTACAAAAAGTAGCACACACCGCCTGTCAGCACGACGCCCACAATCACCATGCCAAAGTTGAACGTCTGCTGGGCGGCGCGGGCCGTTTTCTCGCGGCCCGAAAGCTCGGTCCAAGGAACGCCACCGTCGTCGTTGAAGGGTGTGACGGAACGGCGGCGGGCCGATGCGGAGGATGGAGATGACGAGGAAGATGATGAGGAGGAAGATGAGGTGCTCTGGTGTTGTGTAGCATAGCTGCGGGCGAGGGTGCGCTGCGTCTTGGATGTTGTCGAGGCTGCGAGCGTAGGGAACGAGGCCGTCATGCGACAGCTGCTGCGTGGTGCGCCGGCCGCAGCCGACGACGACCAGGTGGCCGCCGTGGAGGCCTGGCTGGCAAGCGAACGGACGTGTGTCGTTTTCATGGTGGCAGAGGCGTTGCTGGTTGGCCGACCATGGTCCTCTTGACGTCGTTGGGGGGGGGAGGAGGCTGAAAGGCACGCGGGCAATGGACAGGGCGTTGAGGAGGCTGCTTCCAGGCGGTAGTTTCCCACTGAAGCGGTAGCTCACTGGAAATCGTGAAAAGAATCTTTTCCACTGCTGTGGGGGAAAGAGGCTAGTCTGAATACGGTTAGAGCGACCCGGAAAGGGAAGAGCGACAGGTATGCTTCTAGCCGAATCGCACAGCGCTCTGAAAGCACTAATTACGAGTACTAATCTTTCCCCCAAAACCCCCACTAAAGGGGGCTCGGGAGGGGGCGAGAGGCGCTGAGAGGGGAATTAAATGCAAAATTAGCGGAAGGGCAGCCCAGTCCGGACCCAGAACAGGCCAACCACAGCGCGCCCACAGCGCCATAGGGAATGCGGGCAGTGGGCGGCGTAATAATACGAACTAAAACCATTGATTATCGCGAACTTGTCCTCTTCCTTATTTCCCAACTTCCGCCGCCTATCTCTCGCCCTCGCTCTCCCTTTCCACGCGCTCGCTCCTCCACAACCACCTCGACTACCACACGCTCCCGACGCTCCTTTTGCGAGATCCACGAACCAAGATTGTCCTGCTTCCATCCACGGGCCATCCGACAGCCTTTATCCGGAAGCGACAGACGATCCCGCCGACATCCTTTCTTTTTTTCTTTTTTTCTTTTTTTTTTGGCGTCTCCCATTATCCACCGCAAACCGTCACGATGAGCGGCCTTGCGACCAAGCAGCAGTCGCTCAAGCTCTTTGAGAAGCTCAAGACCAAGCCAGCCAACAAGGTATGCGACGCACAAGGCCCCTCCGTCCTCCGTGGCCCTCCTCCCTGGCCGTCTTCCGTTCACCGCGCTCACAGCTTTAGATCTGCTTCGACTGCGGCCAGAAGAACCCCACGTGGACATCGGTCCCCTTCGGCATCTACCTGTGCCTCGACTGCTCGGCTAACCACCGCAACCTCGGTGTGCACATCTCGTTTGTGCGCTCTACGAACCTCGACCGTACGCAGATTCCGTGACATCCCTGTTCTGTAGACCCACGATCCTCTAAGTCTGTAACTAACACGCCCGCTTAGAATGGCAATGGGACCAGCTGCGCGTGATGAAAGTTGGCGGCAATGACTCTGCCACCAAGTTCTTCCAGCAAAACGGCGGCTCTGCGGCCCTCAACAGCAAGGACCCCAAGACGAAGTACCAGTCCAACGCCGCGAACAAGTACAAGGAGGAGCTGAAGAAGCGCGCCGCACGCGACGCCAAGGAGTATGCTTTTGTCTCCCTTTCTCGCTCCCCTTACCCACGGCCTTCCCCCTCCCCTTCCTTTTGCTCACATATCCAGGTACCCCAACGAGGTCGTGATCAACGACATTGAGGTTAGCGACGGCACCAGCACGCCAGCCGGCGAACCGACCGACGACTTCTTCTCGTCCTGGGACAAGCCCGCCATCAAGAAGCCCACACCGCCCGTCTCCCGCACTGCCACGCCCCCCGTCGTCGGCCGCACGCCCTCGCCATTCCTCAGCGCCGGCGCCAACAATGCCGGTGCTCGCTCGGCCTCGCCGCTATCGGGTGGCGCTGCCGGCAGCGACGACGCTGCGAAGCCGGCCGCCAGCCGTATCACGCACTCCTCCGCGCTCAAGAAGACTACCACAGGCCCACGGAAAACCAACATTCTCGGCGCCAAGAAGGCCACCTCGAAGCTCGGCGTCAAGAAGGTAACGGGCGACATTATCGACTTTGACGAGGCCGAGAAGAAGGCTAAGGAGGAGGCCGAGCGCATTGAGAGGCTCGGCTACAACCCGGAGGAGGAGGAGGAGACGGCGTCTGCCCTCAAGTCCAGCGCAAAGTCGGAGATTGTTTCGCCAACGCCTGTGGCTCCGGCCCGCGGCGGCTACGGCTCGGCCTCGCACACGCGCGAGAAGTCGGCCTCGGAGATGGAGCGCCTGGGCATGGGCATGGGCCGGTTGGGTTTCGGCCAGGTCGGTGGCCGGGCAGGTGCTGGCGCATCAGGGGCGGCAGCCAAGAAGAACGCTGGCGGCTTCGGATCGGTCGGCCCTATCAAGGCCAACGTCGGTGAGTCTCCTTTGCCTGCTTTTCTTAAGTTATTGAATGCAAGCTAACCTTTACAGACGAGGACGAGAAGTTTGCACGGTCCAAGTTCGGCGGCCAGAAGGCCATCTCGTCCGACGAGTACTTTGGCAAGGGCACGTACGATGCCAACGCGGTGTCCGAGGCCAAGCAGCGGCTGCAGGGCTTCGACGGCGCCACGGCCATCTCGTCCAACGCGTACTTTGGTCGCGCCGAGGAGGAGTCGGTCGAGGAATACGGCGACCTGGAGTCGGCGGCCAAGGACTTTGTCCGCCGGTTCGGCATCACGGCAGGTGACGATCTCGATAACCTTACGCAGGCACTCGGAGCGGGCGCCACGAAGCTGCAGGGCGCGATCCGCAATTACCTGAACCAATAGAGGGGGGTGTGTGTGTCCCGAAGAAGCGAAGTGAAGTATCTTTTTTTTTGTTTAGGTTGACAGGACAGGAATTATAAAAACACAAGAAGGCCCAAGGGAATAGAGAAAAAGACTGAACTGTGGCTCTCTTTCTTTCGAGTCTTATCGCTCCTTTCCGAGTTTCTACTACTTTGTTTTGTGTTTTCCAATAGGGAGTTCTTTGTTTTCCAACTTCTATACGGGCTGGAGAGGCAAAAAAAAAGAAGGAAGAAGGTGACACGGTGAAGAAAGAGGTCTACGAAACGAATCCGGCGTTCAGTATGATTTTGCTTTTGCTTTTGTTCCTTCTTTTGTTGTCCAATCTCTTATTGTTTCTAAAAAGAATATATCCGTAATATCCTTACTCTGCGGCCTGGCTGCCTCGTCCCTAATATGCACATGTCTCTTGGCGCACCCCGTTTGTTTTTGTTTCGTGTATTTTGATGTTACCAAGCTTGTTGAAGCGTATGGGACGGAGACGGAGAGACGAGAAATCCTAATAAATGTGGCGACGATAAATCATGGCAACTTGGACCGAGCGATGATGAAAATCAGACGGGGAAATATCGGCGAATATTACTATTAGAGATATGACGGGTTTAGAACGTTGACAATGAGAATTTTCTCATTCTCACCAGGCAGGACGCACGACGTCTTCAATACGGGGTTTTGTGCGCGCTCATGTGGTATGTGGTCTGCTGACCTCAGCCTCGCCCGCTTTGATGGTTCTTTCGGCCTTAAGTTTTTGGTTCGTTACAATGTGTGAGATTCACATGCTTTTTTTTCTGGTCGCGTTCTGTTGCTAAGCTGATCTTTCTTAGCAGAATTTAGTAGGAGCGTCATGCGCCCATTTTTGGCGACTTTGGTGGCCTCCGCGCCCAGAACCGAGCCATCCAGTCGCATCTTTCGCCTCCTTCGCATCCTCCGCATTTCCCCATCTCCCATGACAAAACAGAAATACCAGACAGGTCTGGATCGCAGCGTCATATTTTCATGATTGGGAATCAAAAGCATGGAGAGAAAACAGATGTTGGACACCCCATCTAATTAACATATTGGAGAGAATAGAGAGTGAGAGAAAGAACAGTCATATACAAAAAAAAAAAAAAAAAAAAAAAAAAAAAGAAAAACAGAAAACGTTGCTCAGTAATATCTACTGCCTATGTGCATTAATTTTTCAGGTCCTTCGCGTCCCTTGCGTACCCGTATCCTTGCGTATCCTATCTTTACAGCTTAGCAACCAGCTTGGTGCCCTGTGCCAGGAGAACGGCGGCATCGTCGACCAGCTCGTCGACGACACCCTTGGCCGACTTCTTCTCGTTGACGACGGACGCACACTGGCCCATCAGGAACGGCCGGAACTGGTCCATCAGGTCGTCAATGTCGACCTCCTCGTCGTCGCTGCTGGCCTCCTTCTTCTCCTCGCCCTTGCTCCCGGGCGCCGAGCTAAGCTCGCCCGACAGGACCTTGTCGAGATCGGCCTCGTAGGGGAGCTTGCCCTTGGACGTGAGCTCGCGGATCTCGTCCTGGCGCTCCGTCTCCCAGTGCTCAATGTAGGGGTTCTTGCGCACGCGCAGCGGGCGGCCCGTGAAGATGATCGTGCGGATGGTGTCGTCGAAGCCGGCCGTGCGGACAGCCTCCTTGTGCGACTCGGGGGCACCAGCCTCGTCGGTCAGGATGAAGCGCGTGCCGACCCAGACGGCCGAGGCGCCCATCATCAGGGCAGCGGCCACAGTCTGGCCGTTGTAGATGCCGCCAGCAGCGACGGTCTGCACGGGCAGGCCAGTCAGGGGCGACTTGTGGCCCTTGCAGAGGCGCACGACCTCGGGGATCAGGATGGTGGTGGGGACGTCACCGGTGTGGCCGCCACCCTCACCACCCTGGGCGCAGATAATGTCCACACCGAGCGCCAGGCACTTCGCGACGTGCTTGGGGTGGCCGATCATGTTCATGTACAGGATGCCGTGCTTGTGGAGGCGCTCGACGACGTGCTTGGGGGGCACACCGACGGCAGAGACGAACAGCTTGGCGCCGGACTCAATGACGACGTCGATCAGATCGTCAAGCTTGCCCTTGGTGTAGTCGTAGTTGGTTTTCCGGGCGCTGCCGCCAACCTGGGGGAGCAGCAGGTCAACACCGAAGGGCGCCTTCTTGTCCGTGAGGTGCTCCTTGAGCTCGGCAATCTGGTCGCGCAGCATGTCGGGGGTGTAGTTGACGCCGCCAATGACACCGAGGCCGCCGGCGTTGGTGACGGCAGCCGCGAGAAGAGGACCAGCCGCCACGTTCATGCCAGCCAGCATGACGGGGTGGTTGATCTTGAACAGATCGGTGATGGGGGTACGGATTTTCTCTGCGAGAAAAAGCCAGCGGTCAGTGAGTGGTTAAAAAGAAAAAAAAAAGAGTGCAATTGCAGCTCTCCCTGGTGTCGAGCCCCAGAATACATTGCAAAGGGAGCGCTTGGAGAGGGGAGAAAACTTACGAGGAGAAGCCATTTTGTCTGTTGTGGATGACAAAGGAGAAAAAAGAAGAGGGTATCACAGGGAGGGTGTCACAGGATAATGCTGTTGAATTGGAGGAGAAGATAAAAAGATGAAGATGCAATGCGAAGAATGGAGAGGAAAAAGAAAAGAAAAGAGAAAGACGAAGAGGAAGGAGGAAAGAAAAGAAAAGAAAAGGAGGGAAGGAGCAGAAAAGAACAAGGACAGGAAGTCGCGGAGTAATGTAAAGGAAAGGGCAAAACACATCGATCTGCCGCCTCCGCAGGCGCCGCCCAGCTTCTGCTGCGACGGCCACATGCTGGCGAGAGCCGAGGTCGCCCAAAGCGCACTACAGCAATGGGATTGGGGGGGGTTGCCTGCACGCTAATCATGCTTGGGGTTAATGGCCCGCTGTGGGTAGGGGCGGCGGTTGTCGTCGCTGAGCCGCCGAGCAACGCAGAAGCAGAGTCGCGGTATGCTTTTGGGGGAAACCACCTGTCTGGGCAGTCCGGGGGAAAGAGCGATGGGGGAGAAAAGGAGGGGCATGCGGCGTGGAAGGCACGCTGACGAGGAGAGGAGGCGCTTGGAACGCTTGGAACGGGGCCCCAGAAATCGAAACGCTCTGGCGCCGGAACTGGCTAGGATACTTCGGAATGATAGGACGGCGCACTGCGTTCTGTTGTATTACTCCGTTTCGCTAGGAAAGTGTGCCTCGGCACACTTTTTGGCTGTGGTTGCGGGCGCCCTGCAGGAAGGCGCGACGGAGGTGGAGGATGGGGTTTTGGGGCAGGACTACGGAGTACGGAGTATTACAACGCATTCGCACACGACTCGCGACTGCCCAAAGGAGCAAGAGAGCACCGTCAAGGTGGAATCCAAGAAGTGGACACTTGTGCTGGGGCGTTTCGTCGCCCTCGGGATGTTGGGCCAGGCTCCAGAGATAATCAATCATCTCGCATCGTGCCTTCCCTGTACGGCATTCGCTTCCCTAGGAAGTTAGGAAGTTGCGGGCCAGAGGCTCGTGGAAAGAAGGAAAGAGGCATCAACACGTCATGTGATAGTATGTCCGTAGGGGGAAGGAGCCGGCCAAGTCTCGCATCGTTGCTGGCTCTCGGTTTCGCGTCTCTAAATTGTTTTTCCCCCCTTTTCGTTCTTCCGCTTTTCACCTCCTTCCACCCCCAAACGCACATCCAAGTACGGGGCACGTCTAGCTCTGCGAATGGTCTCGGCACCGACTGGCCGGATCCGAGATTGTGGCAGCCGCGTACGGGTTCCAGCCGGAAAAGACCGTTCTGAGACCGTTGCACCCGTCAACGAGCTCGCTGGTTCACTTTGCCGCGTATCGACGAACCACAGAACTGTCGCATCTTCGTGTCTCTGTCGACGAACCATACCATGATGACGGCAGTACAGTATGCGCTCTACCGCGACACTGTATCAGCGCAAACATTTGACGGCAGAATGGAGACAGTGCATGCAGCTCGCTAACATATAGTTCGCACGGTTTTCGACTGACCAATCATGTCTCACACTTCATTCTCACCAAGTCGAATTTCTGATTTTTCTCTCACCCGCTTTCTCAGTTTGACGACATTCCCTGTCTGAGATATCACGAGCCCCTCACAACACAATCTGAACATTTCTAAGCGACGAAGCACGCGACTTGGCTTACGGACGAGGAGCCTCGCTGTGAGAAAGAAGAAAAAAGGAGAAAAGAGACCAAGCGCAGGCCGCAGAGCTATGAAGGCCGTTGTCGCCTCCATCGCGCCTCATCTCACAAAAACAGTCTCCACCAGTGGCCGCTGTTTATTTTCTGCAGAGTATCTGGCTACCGGAGCCGGAAGACGTTCGTTGGTGACCGTCGCGCACCCGTCTCCCCTTTCCCTTTCACAGACAGGGGGACCTACGTCGAAATTTACTCTCGGACGCCATTTATCAAACAGCATCCTATCCAGAGCCATGGCAACTTCAGCACCGCTGGCGGCGCCGTGCTGCCAGTCGGCGGGGGCAACCGAGAACAATAAAAAGAGAGCGTACATTGCACTGGGAGGCAACCTGGGCGACCGCATCGGCTGGATCGAAAAGGCGTGCCGGGAGATGGACAGCCGGGGCATCCGCGTGCTGCGGACAAGCAGCCTGTGGGAGACGGAGCCCATGTATGTGCTCGAGCAGGACAAGTTTGCCAACGGTGTGTGCGAGGTGGAAACGGATCTGGAGCCGCTGGCGCTGCTGGACCAGCTACAGGACATTGAGCGGACGCTCGGGCGCAAGAAGGTGATCGACAAGGGCCCGCGCAACATCGACCTGGACATCTTGCTGTACGGCGACGAGAAGGTGCAGCACAAGCGACTGATCATCCCGCACATTGGCATCCCGGAGCGGGAGTTTGTCCTACGTCCACTTGCACAGTACGTATCTGGCTTCCGGGTTTGTTAACTGAGCGAAGAACATACAGCTAACTCTGACAGACTGGCACCCAATATCCCAGTGGACCCGGCGCGCCCCTGGAAGCTCGTCCAGGACTACCTTAACGAGCTGCCTCCACAGCCCGAGCCGCTGACACCTCTGACGCCCTTTGGCCGCTCGCATGCGCCATTGCAGGCCCTACGTGCCAGCCGCCGCACGACTGTCATGGCCATCCTCAACGTCACACCCGACTCCTTTTCCGACGGCGGGCGCCACTCGACCGCCGATACGGCGTCATTGACCGCGCTGGCCGAGACGGTGCGCGGCTTTGTCGCAGCGGGCGCCACCGTGATCGACGTCGGCGGCCAGTCGACGGCTCCGGGCCGGCCGCAGGTGTCGGCAGAGGAAGAGCTGGCGCGTGTGGTGCCGGCGATCGAGATGATCCGCGCCGATCCGGCGTATAACGCCATTGCTATCAGCGTGGACACGTACCGTGCGTCGGTGGCCGAGGCCGCGGTAGAAGCGGGCGCTGATATGATCAACGACGTGTCGGCGGGCGACATGGACGCGGACATGCTGCCCACAGTGGCACGGCTGGGCGCTACGGTGTGCCTGATGCACATGCGTGGTACGCCGGAGACGATGAGCAAGCTGAATCAGTATGGCTCCGAGGGCTCGCAAGATGGACAAGAGAGGGAGGCAACGTCGGCAAATACTGGCGGAGTGCCCATCATCGAAGCAGTGGCACGCGAGCTGCTGGCACGTGTGGAGGCCGCCGAGGCCGCCGGCGTCCGCCGGTGGCGCATCGTGCTGGACCCGGGACTGGGCTTCGCCAAGGTGGGCGACCAGAACATTGATGTGCTGCGGCACCTGGCGGAGCTGCGCGAGTGGCCCGGACTGGAGGGCCTGCCGTGGCTAGTGGGCTCGAGCCGCAAGAGCTTTATCGGGCGCACGACGGGCGTAGCCACGCCGGCGGAGCGCGTCTGGGGTACGGCGGCGACTGTTGTGGCGGCGGTGCAGGGCGGTGCCGACATTGTGCGGGTGCACGATGTGCGGGAGATGACGCAGGTTGTGGCGATGGCTGATGCCATCTGGCGGTACTAAGGGTGGGGATAGGAGAGGATGGGAGAGGGGAGGGAAAGGGCAGATGGAGCGAGCGAATTGACGAAGACAGAAAACAACATCTTTGAACGACCGGCATCATAGAAATATAGAGACGATGGGCACAAGTACCCTTCCAAGCATTTCGCGTTTTTTTTTAAAAAATTTTTTACATTTATTTGATTTCATTTCGTTTTGAATATCCTTGGCCTCGTTGCTCATTCGTCGACGAGAAAGAATGTGCCCTGAATAGAGGGGTTCCACGAGCCTTGGGAATCATAGGTTGTATAAGACACTGTAGTGTAATTGCCGCCCATGATGTATGACGGGCCAGTTGGTCCGGCGCCCGGGTTGTTGGGCAGACGCCGAGTTGGTGGGTAGCGACAGGGACGGTAGACGGAACAAACGGCACCTCCTATGTCAGGAGACTCGCCGTCACCGGCTGAGGTCATTCTAAGGTGACGATCTATGACCAGTGGGAGGCGAAGAAGTTTCGACACATCGATGGTGAAGAGGAGTGCACTCTCAGCCGAAGAGTAGAGAGGTCAAGGTCCGAACAGCCGAGCGCTAGAGGCGGTCCGCGCCGCGCGCTCTTGCCCCCCTGTGACACCAAAGCCCTTCCCGAAGCGGAAGGAAGAGACCTTTTGTGGGATGCACAAACGCCCGCTGTGCGATGACGCGGAACGTCTTCCGACCGTTTGTGACACGTCTCTCTCTGTTATGTTTTCCTTACCTTCCCTTTCAGCGTGTCATGGTGTGCTGATGTCTCAAGACCCAGGGCCGCTGGGCATCAAGAGGGAAATACGTCCACAGAGTCCTATGGGCAAGGCGTAAAGTGTCACAGGTACGGGATGCACAATATGATCATGTTCGTTCTTTGCTCTCCATTTGCTGTGTCCGTCCGTTGTTCGTCCACTCCATGTGGTAACGCCTATGACTTGCCCTGTAAAACCTTCAAGCCTCCCCCAGTGCCCGTGCACCTTGAAATTCATATCTATTTTCTCCAACGCGCAAAGGCCCTCATAACGCGAGAACCTCGCACCTCGCATTCGCCTTATGTCACCTATTGGGGAAAGTGAGATCCCGCCAAGCGTGAGCTGTGTGGGCCGAAAGCATGGAGCACAATGGGTGGTACAAAATGAATTGGGGAACTCACATAAATGTTTCGGCGTCTTATCGATTCAACAAACAGCGCGCTCTACGACCTCACTATGGTAATTTGTGCAATACGCTGAAGTTGGTGACGATTCTGCGTGGGGTGGCAACTTCAGCCGGCCAAGGCTGAGCTGAAAGAACGAAAAGAGACGGATACATACGAAACGAGACGAGGCGGACGCAAAGAACAGCAGACGGAGACTGCAAACGAATTGAATTCGACGAGGTCCAACTCGAGGCCCAATTGTATATGCAGGACTCGCACCCACAGGGCCCCAGGCGATCCGTGGCTGGCTGGACGGCCAGACCAAGCCAAGTACACTCGAGCCCCTGGCTTGGCAAAGCACCGAACCAGGTGCGGTGATGTTTGTGATTCTGTGTGTAGTTCTGCTTGTTTGTGAGTCGCGTACAAATCCATTGCGTTAGGAAGGCGATATAGGTGTTTCCCGTCCCTTTTGCCTGTCACAGCACGCCGTCTTCCGACAAGTGTACGGGGTTGCACATTGCATCTGACAGAAACAGGGTACAACCCGAGGGTAGGTGAATACCAGGCAGCACAACCAGAAGCCTGAGGGGGGGGAAGGGGTACGACATACGTCGTTCTCCATGCAAACTACGGTCTCATCAATGTGCTGTCGACGACGTATGTCGTAATAGTCATGAAGTTCGATGAGAAAGAGAAAAAGAAGAAAAAAATGCAAGGAGCAAGAAACGACGTACCTCGTATGACCGCGCCCCCCTATTGCCAAGCACAATTTGCCCCCACCCCCTGATGAACAAGCAGAAGATGAAAGGAGAGGAGAAAAGAGAGAAAAGGAAACCCAACGCAAAACACCGAAAGCTTGGCGAGAAAATGCAGAAGCCGCATCCTGGGATGTTCCCCGTACACTCTTTTCTTTCTGGACGACAAAAAAAGAAGAGGCGGGGAAGCTTCCGTGAAAGAAGGAGGCAAGGAGTTGAGGACACGGACAGGATTTCGTCCCGAAGGATTTGGGGGGACAGTGGCATGCAAGGTCACATCGTCCGCCTTCTCAGCCCTTTTCTTTTCGTTTGACTTTTTACCAGCCGAGCCTTTCAGCACTGTATCTCAGGAAAAACGACGACAAGATGCACGTACCAAAGCTAAATGTCGTCGGTCAGCATCCGACACAGATCGCGCGTCTTGGTAGGCATACTGACGGTAGTTGCACGCCGTACTTGTAAGTATTACTTCTTGTTTCTTTGTACCCCCTTGACCCCTGAGAATACGTCGTAATACAGCGTATTAATCGCATTTACCTTTTTTTACTTGCTACTGTCAGATTGTAAATCCTAGAACCCCTCGGGCGGGCGTTTTTTGCTGTGCCAAGCCTGAACAAGAGGGCCAAAAACGCTTGTTGGGGACAAGAGGAGACAAGATTGGACCAGGGGACGACCCGGCCTCCACCCAAGCTATTTTGCCTGGGCAGGCACAAAGGGCACAAATGTTCTGGCCAGACCATTGTCATCCCGGTCTCATCCACAGCCCGCAGCCAACAACACGAATATGTCCCGAAGGAAGAGGCGGTCGCTGATTGCAGGACTACCCTTGGCAGAGGAGGAGGGAAAAGAGAAGAAACGCGACAAAAGCGACTTCAGATACACCTGCAGAAGCATGTCAGACGCCAAGCCCAGGCCAAAGCAAGCAAGAAACACGCTCCAGCCAACGGCCCAGTGAGGAGCAAACGCACGGGGCTGGCAGAAGGAGCTGGTACCCAGAAAAATACAACGGCAGAAAAAAAGTGACAGGCGGCGGCGGTAGGAGGGGAAAAAAGCACTCAAAGTAAGAGACATACGACATATTTACCCAACACTTGTCAGTAAGTTACGTGCGCCATGCAGTCGTATCGCCTGCAGGTATCTCACCACAGGAAAAAACCTCCGTGTATTGTCTTCCACGTAACACAATGAGGAAGGGGCAACTGGCTGGCGGGGGCGTACGAGGTACGACCTTTGCGAGATAAAAAAATACATACAAGCATACTAGAGAGAGTGGAAAAAAGGGACGGCTGCTGTTGCCAAGCCTGCACCCAAGACGCGAAGCCCAAGCAAGGCCCTGTGAAGAGACCCAGACGAGCCGGAGAGGACCAAAGAGACCCTGCTGTGCTGGCAGCCGGGGTAAGAAGATGATTGCGGACCCTGTCCGTTGGTCTTGGGGCTCTGCTCTGTTCTGCTCTGCGTCTGGGATGTTTTGTTTCTTGTGTCCTGTCACTGGGTTCTTTCGGTTGTTCTCTTTTCTCTTTCCTCTCATGTTTCTTGTACCGCTCGTCTCTTTTTTTCCTTCTCTTTATTTTTTCTGTTTCTTTTCTTTCCCCCTTTCCTTCTCACTGTCTTATTTCTCTTTATTTACCTCACCTGTGTCTCCCCTTCGAGGTTGGTTACTTGTGCCGGCGTGTCTGCTGTCCTCAGCCTTCTCTTCTGCCTCTTTGGCCTCTGCTTTCTAACGACCACGACCTGCATTGAGCGATATCTTTCTTTCGTTCTGTTTTTTTCCCTCTCATATTTTTCTTTTTGATTTTATTTACTCATCCCTCCCAAAATGCCCGCATATATCCGTCCAATACTAAAGGGGCTGGTTCGGGCAACGTCGACATCCGCAATGGACGGCAACACCAGCAGCAATGAGAAGCCCCAGGGCGAGGCGACTGTCGAGCCGGCACGAGAGATCGACCTCGAGGCTGGCCTACCCGCCGAACCACCCGCTACCGCCGCCCGGGCCTCCGGAGCCGATCCCCGACCACGCATGCCAAAGAGGACAGCCACCTTCTCCATATCAGCAGCGACGGCCGCCGCCGCCTCATCACCAAGGACACCAGGCGCCGCATCCGGATCGACAACACGCGTGGGCACCGGCATCACCAGCGCCGGTGTCGTACCGCCACCCAACACACCCGCTGAGAAAGACCGCGCCACCGGGACCAACGTCATCCAGCGCATCATCTCAGGCAACTCCAACACGTCACGCCGGAGCTCGCGCATTCGCTTCCGGCCACGCGCCGAGGGCGAAAGCGGCCGCTCCGGTTTGCACATTACGCACTTTTTAAGGATCGCCTTCCGCTCGTCCAGCAAGGTCTCGTGCATGGTGAACGTGTTGTGGCCGTTTGTGCCGGCCGCCATTGCCTGCCGCTACGCGCTCGGCGACTCGCCCACCAGCAACCTGATTAGCTTTATCATGGCCTACATTGCCATGGTGCCGTGCGCCAACCTCATCGGCTTTGCTGGCCAGGAGCTGTCACGCAAGGTGCCGCACGTGGTGGGAGTCCTAACAGAGACCATTGTCGCCTCCATTGTCGAGATTGTTCTGTTTATTGTGCTGCTCACGCGGGGGCTCTACGTCGTTATCCAGGCCGCCATTTTGGGCTCCGTGCTCGCCACCATGCTGCTGTGCCTCGGCATGTGCTTTTTTGTGGGCGGCCTGCGCCGCACTGAGCAGGAGTTTAGCGAGACGGTCAGCGAGGCCGGCAATGGTCTGCTGCTTACGGCCGGCTTCGGTCTCGCCGTGCCCACGCTCTTCCAGCACGCGCTTTCGGGCACCGCCGGCGTCGACCCCGAAGACCTGGCGCGCCGCACCGTCAATGTTTCGCGCGTCACCGCCATCCTCCTAATAGTCGCCTATTTAGTCTTTATATACTTCCAGGCCCGCACGCACAACAACATTTACGACGAAATCTTCGAGGGTGAGGAGCAGCGCGCCGCTGCCTACGCCGCCGAGCACGCCCTCGAGCACATTGCCCGCGGTGACCTCAACTACCACGTCGACATTGAGCGCGAGAAGCTGACCATGACCGAGTGCCTGATCTCGCTGTCGGTTGCTGTCGCCCTTGTGTCCATGATCGCTCTAGCCCTCGTCGAAGAAATCGAAGACATTGTCAACGAGCGCGGCGTGTCCGACGCCTTTATGGGCCTGATTCTCGTACCGCTCGTCGAAAAAGCCGCGGAACATTTGACGGCCGTGAATGAAGCGTGAGTCCCTCCCCTTAGACCCTCCTTGTTTTATTTTTAATTTTTACTGACCGTGAACCAGCTGGGACAACCAAATGAACTTTGCCCTCGCCCACGTGCTGGGCGCCACCCTCCAGACCGCCATGTTCAACGGCCCCCTGGCCGTCATCGTCGGCTGGGGTCTGCACCGCCCCATGGGCCTCGACTTTGAGACGTTCGACATGGGCGTACTTATTCTTGCTATCATCACCGTCGGCAATTTCCTGCGCGACCAGAAGAGCAATTACCTCGAGGGCCTGCTGTGCGTCATCGTCTACATCGCCATTGCCGTCGCCGCCTACAACTACCCGGACATCAAGACCGACGCCAACGGCACCGAGGAGGCTGCCGAGGCTGCCGTGCACGTGGCACGTCAGCTTCTGCAAAGGGGGTAGCTGTTGGTGGGCGAGCCGATCGTTCGTCAGAGTTATGATTTGATGATCTGATTTTCTAATTTATTATGGCAGCCTAGTTTGCATTGGTTTTTTTTTTTAACGTACTTCACAATCGAAGACGGAAGCTGGAGGTTCATTTCTTCACTTTATCGTTTTGTTTTTTATCTGGACTGCTTGGGATGCCTTTTATTTCGTATGATCATAAGAGGCCTGGAATTGCATAGGAAAAACAAAAAGCCGAATGGGCACCGCAGGAAACGGGTACGGGACACTGGGCACATAATTCTCCACACCACGGAAAGGGATGGAAAATACATAGTATGTATATACTGCATAGAAGGAAGGGGTCACGTCGTCAGAATGGAACCGTTTACAACCCCGCTTGAGATGACAAAACGCAAAACAACAAAAACAAACTGCCAACTCGTCTCTGTCGTCAAACGTCACAACAAAACAATGCACCGCTATGGAGGCATAAGAACAGGACACGATAAAGTATAAAAGACACAGAATCCCACCCCTTCTAATCTATCGACAGCTCTGAAAAGGCCGTGTGCCCCGTCTCCTTCGTGTGCTTGATCATGTCCCTCTGCCCCGAGCCCAGCCAATTCTCGCAGCCCGGCATCTCGCACCGGATCGCCATCGTCTGCGTGTCCGTGTAGTAGTGCGCCGACTTGAGCTTCGACGCCAGCTGCTTGGCCTTGTCGATCACGCTGTCGTCGTCCACCCGCCACTGCGTCACGTCCATATCCACCGGCAGGCCCAGGTCAAACGACTGCGCGATGCGGTCATAATGGATGCCCGAGTACAGCAGGATGCAGCGCGTGTCCTTGTCGAGGCCGTACGTGTCGACACGGCCGTACTGCTGGGTTAGCCAAATGCACACCAAACTTGTAATAAAAAAGGGGGAGGGGACCTACCTTCACATCGATTGAGCAGATCTGGATGCCGTAGATCTCGCTGAGGCACTGCAGCTCGATCGAGCCGCCCCATCGCTGCGGATCCTTGATACGGCTCGCATAAACGGACGGCTCCGTGTCCTCCAGCACAACCTTACTGTACTTTTGCGGATGCGCCAGAATGTGTGACGCCACCTCGGCACGCACCTGGGCCGCGGGGTCCGATATGCCCATAACGCCGCCGAACGCAGTGAACATGCAGCTGTTGTCGTCTGGCATGACTCGTAATACTAGGCGACTGTGTTAGCAAACGTCAGTCCGACCACGATACTCATCCTACTGCAAAGTACCTACCCAGATAACCCCCACCTTCCTCCCACGGCACGACCGTCTCGTCAACGTCTACCCGCTTAGGAATAAACGGCTTTGATGCGGGCGCCGGTGGGGGTGCGGGTGCTTGCTCTGCTGAGGATGATGCGCCAGCGAGGCCGCCTTCTGTCGGAATCACCATGAGGGTTTCGCCATTCAGTTTCAACGGCGCCAGTGTCTTGGACTCCGCATCGGACAGGTCTAACGCTGTTGGCGGATAGGCCGCCTTGAGCGTGAAGCTGTCGACTCCGGTTTTCTCCCGGATGAGCGTTAGCAGCTGCGCCAACGTCCAGTCGTCGGCCGCTTCGAGCGTCACGACCGCACTAGGGCCGCGCACACGGATGCGGATGGGCGCCATATTGTGTCGTATGAAGCGAGAGTAAGAGACGGTGAGTGAGAGGGTGAGCGTATGTAAGGGTAAGGGGATGAGACCTCTGAGGAGTCTTCGTGGACAAGAGAAGACAAAGATGGTGTCGACCGAAAAAGAAAAGAGCTTCGCAAAGCTAGGATGTGAGGGTATCGTCGGTGAGAAAGGAGCAGGGGCGAGCTGTCGTCGGCTGTTCCTGGCTTATCGCCCTCGAGGCCACGGATTCCCTTTGCCACTTGTGCGAGCTAGCCACAGACAACTTATACAAGTCAACCGGCGATACGACCAGCTGTTCTTTAGGCGCGACGTTGACGAGTCCTCTGATCTGTTCCTTTTGCGTCTTGGATATTCGCCTTGTACTGCACGTTGCTAAAGGTAAGTGGCGGCTTTGTCCGTGTACCGCGAACGTCAAAGAGGAGGGGCGGTTGTGGAAGCGGTTGGTTTCTAGGGACTAGATTGGCTTCTCTGGGTTTCCCCTTGATTCCCTCGCGCCTGCATAAGCGTCAGATGAGGGCCGTAAGGTATCAGAAGCCAAGCGACCACACACGCAACACCGCGCCAAGCAGCAAAGTAGCAACTACGCACATACGTACGAATGTCCTCGCATGGCCTGCTCGAGGTGGACTAGTAGAAGCGCACATGAATTGAAACATACAGGAAAGAAACACAAAATAAAAACAGAGCGAGCTGCTTCTTTCAGAGGTAGATGCGCCTGGAAAGATGAAGCGCCGGATTATGACGCAGGAGGGATTAATGGCGCAGATCCGATCTGGGTCATATGTCCACTAACAGCTACCCTGGACGGGGAAGTCAGGCCACAGCTTCGTTCGGTGATCTGTGTTGTTGAGTCGCAATGTGGAATTGTGGTTTTTTGAGATGATGTAAAGAGAGGAAAGGGGTTTTCAATATGGCTTGCTCTTTATAGTTAATTACCTGGTACTTTATGCGGCTTGTTACAGATGCGAAAACGGAAAGAGGCAGGCACCACATGTCACCATTTAAGCAAATTCCAGGGCAGGCGCACCGGCGAGCATCTGCGATCGTGCCTGCTGCCCAATCCCGCTCTGCGCCTACCCTCCTTTGCGCCTTCCCACTGCCGTGCGGCTGGAGATACGCCAGGGCGTTCCTACAGGCTACAAGTGCAGAGCCAAAGTGTGGGGAGCGCTGGCCAGTTGGCTTAGTCATATTTCTGCGCTAGTACCTTGTCGCGTCAAAAAGTGACAGGTAAGGGCGACCCAAGGAAAAAGAGGAGACACGAAAGCGCAAGTCGTCTAGCCCTAGGAAACCACGAAACGACAGTAGAGCCAAAAGAAGCAGGAACGACGGAACACGGCCAGGCAAAACGATCTCGCAAAAGGGCTTACCTATTTTTTTTTTACGTCGCTCTTTCCAGTACTACTTTGCACGCGTCGGGAGCGCCTTCCCTGCTGACCGCCAGCGCACCAAACCAGACAGCGAAAAAAAACGAGCGAGCGAGTAACACAGCGCATCCAACGAGATACACGATCGCGATCACGGTCCACGGCCCACGACAGCGCGACCGCACCCGAGAGACCGCCAACGGCCTCGCTCTCCACAGCACGCAGCAATTGGCTTGTGCCAGTCCCACACGACCCTAGACGACACAGCGCACAGCACACCACCCAGAAACACAACGCGCCGCACGCAAAACGACCATGGCGGGACGCGGCGTTGCAGAGAAGCAACCGGCCAGCGGCGACGTGTCGGGCGAGGTGCACGAATCCATTGAGGCCAAGGCCACGACGCCCCATACATCGGCGATGGAGGAGGATGCCGACGCGGACGCAGACGGAGACGAAGACGAAGATGCCGATGCCGATGGCGAGGCCGACCCGGACTTGGACGCGGACGGCGATGACGACATCGAGATGACGGACGCGGCCATTGAGGTCGCGCCTGGCGCCAGCGACGCCACTAAGCAGGCGCAGGCCGCCGCCTTCCGGGCCAAGCGCGACCTGCTGCACCTGATCGAGACGACGGCGCACTACCTGAGCTCATACGAGGAAGAGTAGGTGTCCCTTCGAAGCAGGCAGAATTGAGACAGACGAACAATCACTAACCTTCCCTTTTCTCTCGTTACAGTGGCATCGAGGTTGCCGGCGGCTTCCAGCGAATCCCCAACAAGCGGGTCATCCCCGACTACTTTGACATCATTAAGGAGCCAACGGCCTTCAGCACAATTCGCGGCCGCGTGCAAAAACGAGTGTACACCGATTTCGCACAGTTTGTCCGCGACGTGGCGCTCATCTGCCACAACGCCCAGGTCTACAACCGCCCCTCCGCGCCCATCTTCCAGTACGCCGTAAAGCTGCGCGAGATCTTCAAGGCCAAGCTGCAGCAGCTGGTCCAGGACGGCAGCATCCAGCCCAAAGAAGCCGAGCTGCCCTATCTCGGCGAGATCCCCGACTTCTCGCCATCGCCGCCTGCCGAAGACGGCGAGGGCGAGGAAGAGGAGGAGGACGACGACGACGACGATGAAGATGAAGAGTCGGATGGCGACGATGACGTCGACTCGGAGACGGGCCGGCGGCGGCGGAAAGGCGGTACTGCCGCACGAAACCAACGTGGTAAGCAGAACGGCGGCGCCATGTCCATCAAGATGTACACGGCGACAGAGGGCCGGGTCAACGCAGTCATCGCTGGCCTGGAAAATGCCGAGGACGAAGACGGCGACCCGCTGCTCGACCCGTTCGAGACGCTGCCTGACAAGGAGCTGCTGCCGGACTACTACGAAGAGATCAAGAACCCCATCGCCATCGACATCATCAAGCGCAAGTCTCGCCGCAAGATCTACCTCACAATTGACGACGCGGCCGGCGATTTCGAGCTGATGTTTAACAACGCCAAGCTGTACAACCAGGACGGCAGCGAGATCTTCGTGGCGGCCGTCAAGCTGCAGGCGCTCGCGCGTCGGCTGGTCGCCGAAGAGCGCGCCAAGCCCGACAACGCCTTCCGCGACCAGCATGGCCGGCTGGCCGTGCCGGGTGTACAGCACCTTGGCCAGGTCTGGCGTATTGGCGACTGGGTCCTGCTGCGCAACGCCAACGACCCGGGCAAGCCCATCGTGGCGCAGATCTTCCGCATGTGGTTCGACGCCGCGGGTCACGCGTGGGTCAACGCTTGCTGGTACTACCGCCCGGAGCAGACGGTGCACCGCTTCGACCGGCACTTTTACGAGAATGAAGTGATTAAGACCGAGCAGTACCGCGACCACCCCTTTGAGGACGTGCTTGACCGCACGTTTGTCATGTTCTCGGAGCAGTACGCGCGCGGCCGTCCTCGTGGCTATCCGCCCAACAAGACGCTCTATGTCTGCGAGAACCGCTACAGCGAGGACACCTTCCGCTTCACCAAGATTGCCAAGTGGGAGCCCTGCGTGCCTGAGGAGGTGCGCGGCCTCGACATCCTGATGGACCTGTACCCGGCCCCGCGCCGCTTCCCCAAGTACCCCAGCCCGATCAAGCATCTGCTAGACGCCAATGCGCGCGAGACGGACGCGCTGCCCAAGCCGACCTGGGGCAATCCTAACGCGCCACCCATGATCGGCTCTGTCCACCGCCGTCCCCGGCTGCCCAATGTAAGTGATCTCTTCCTGTGCTTTTATCTTTTCACTCCTGTCTTTCCCACCCTCCTTCCACGCTCTCCGTCGCTCCCACATAGTCCCTGTCATCACACCCGTATGTCTAGCCTCCCCTTGTCCAGGTGTCGTATTGGTAGTGGTGGTGCTTTTACGGGTGCTGGAGGGGCGCGGGCTGTTTAATCACTCTCCTTTTTCTCAGCCCCGCCATCACAGACGGCTGTCTGCCTGCCTGGTGGACAAAACCTATCACACTGGCCGTTTTCGTTCTTTTTTGGCGCGGCTCTGACTGGCCTTTGCCCTCATTTTCTTCCCATCTATTTTCTCCCAGCCCTCATATCCCATCTACTCTCCACGATCTCACTTTCATATTTTTCGATATCACGCTCCCAATAACCCGCCAAGGGCCGTATCTCTCCCGACACGTGTCAATTGGCGTTTTTTTACCTTTCCCACTCGTCTTTATCTGTTTTCTTTAACGCGTCGTTTTTTTGAGGCTTCGGTCGCTAACATCCCGCAAAGGAGTCGCCACCCCCAGATCCGGCATCGCTGCCGCCGCCACCGCAGGCACTGTCCAGCGACATGCACCTCGACCCGTCGCGGCGCGTGTCCGTGCCCGGTGCACCCCAAGGTTACCTGCAGCCAGGTTCTGTGCCCGGCGGCGTCGTGCCTAGCGTGCACCCTGGTCAATCACCATCACCGCACGCGTCGTACGCGCAGCAGCAGTTTGTGCCGCGCCCTAGAGGGATGCCCATGGCACCAGGCACGCCCGGAACGCCCAATGCGCACATCCAACCGTCGCCCCATCACCATCCCATGCAGGCCATTGCGGCTCACCCGCCCGTGCCACCACAGCAGGGCGGCCAACACGGTGGCCACCTCGCACCTACGCCAGGGCCAGGCGGACCAATGCCAGGCGGATCCCCCCACCTTCTGCCGCACAACAACTACAACGCCAATGCGCCACCGCACCAGCAGCAGCAGCAGCAGATGCTGCGGCAGGGTCCTCCCACGCCTGTCCAACACAACCAGATGATGGTGCCGCCGCCACAACAACTGCCTCAACACCACCTCTCACCGCAACCACACCATCCCGGAATGCCTCCTGCTGCCACCGGTGGCTACAATCAGCACTTCCCTCCCCAGCAGCAGCAGCAGCAGCAGCAGCATCACGTATCGCCACAGCAACAGCAAATCCTGTCGCACCAGCCGCAGCAACAGCAGAGAATGCCGTCTGCGCCCATGCAGGCGTCCACGCCGGTGCGCCAGACACCCATCATGCCGCCTGTGCCTCCGCACCACCACCAACCACCGCCGCCACCGCCACAGCAGCAACAGCACCAGCAGCAACAGCACCAGCCGCAGACCATCGCGCCGCCGCCTGTACCCAACGGCTACATCCCGCCGCGGGCCACGGCTGAGGCGTTTGTGCTGCCCGAGGCCGTTGACAGCACGATCCCCGAGGACCTGCGCAAGCACTACCACCGCGACGACAAGGGCCGCGTGCTCTTCTTCACGACGCCGTCCGTCGGGCATGGCCCCAGCAACGGGAGTGGCGATCAACCGGCTGACAATGTGCGCGCGGCGCCCGAGTACGAGGGGCTTGGCCACAGCGTGCGGTACCTCAACGGGCTGGAGCAGTTCCGCGAGGAGCGGCGGCTAAAGCGCAAGGCGCGCGACGAGCAACTGGAAGCCGACCGGCGCGGCGCGGTAGTGCAGCAGGAGGCCGAGCGCGAGGCGGCGGCGGCGCAGCTGTACCATGATGCGGGCGAGGCGCTGGGCGGGTTTGTGCAGTGGATGAACGACGGGACGCGGTTCATGTTTGAGGGCGGCGAGGAGGCCGGTGCTACCAACAGCGAGGCGAAGAAGCAGGCCGCCGCAGCTGCCAGCAACTAGGACACGGCCGGTAGCGGACAAGCCGGGCCGTCCAAGGCCGTCAACAGTGACTTCTCCCTCCTGCGATAGCTGATCTATGCCGGTTGGGTCTGCTTGTCATAATTTTCGCTTGGCTTTGTTTTGTTCCCCCTCTTTTTTTTATTTCTTTTTATCCTTTTCTGTTTTTTTTTTGTTTTTTTTTTAGTTTGAACACCAGGCGAATGAAGGGAAAGGCATATTATCAGGGGGTTGTATCCGTATGTACGAGTAGACACGGGCCTCTAGTTAATGCAAAAACTACAAAATTGGACTTGGATCTTTTATCTTTTATCCTTTATTTTTTGTTCTCTCAACCATAAACGACATGATTTGTGATCGACAGACTTCGTGTCTACTGCTGGCCCTGGCAATCTATTATATCCGTTCTTTGGACAAGGCCCTGTCGGTCAGGTCACAAGATAGGCGAAGCGGGGGAGAGCAGTGGCAGCGCGTTTACTAACTCCACAAAAGGAAACACCTATTCGCAAGGCCCCAACGGCTGTCATTTGACAATTCAGCGGCCAGACATATGGGCACACCAGCAAGGTCACTTTTTCCATATTGTCCGTCCTCCCGCACCTCGCATCGCCCGAGTCTCCATGCGTTCGATTTTGTTCTTTTTTCTTCTTGTTGTATCTCTTCTATTGTACATTCCTATCTTGGATATACCAAGCCGACCAGCCAGTCATCCATTGCATTTTGGGCCTGAGATTCGATTTTCTTGCAAAACGACATATCGGAAGACACCGTCCTATCAACTCAGCTTCCGTCTTCCAGCTTACACCTCCATCTCTTAACCATGGCGTCCATCGACCTCACGGCCCGCGGCGCCGTCACCATCCGGCTCCTCACCTTGGCCGACCGCGATGCTTGTGTCGTCGTCGAGAACGCCTGCTTCACCAACCCAGACCACCGTGCCACGCCCGACAAGTTCTCGTACCGCCTCACCGTGTGCCCCGAGCTATGTCTTGGCGTCTTTGTCCACACGGCCGACTCGGACGCGCTGCTCCCGGGGACGTCTTCATCCTCATCCGCCCCGTCCTCTGGTATCCTCGTCGGCCACGTGATCGCCACCCGCTGTGCCACGCCCGTGCTGTCCGATGCCAGCATGGGCGTACCCAAGGACTGGCGGGCAACGGTGGTAGCAGCAGCAGCTGCTGCTGGCACGGATGCTGGCACGGGTGCCGCCGTGCCGCCGCTCGCGTCGTCTTCGTCACCCCTCGGCCACCAGGCAGCCGGCAGCACCGTTGCTGTGCACTCGCTGGGGATCGTGCCGTCGCTGCAGGGCAAGGGCCTGGGGACGAAGCTGATGCGCGCGTACCTGGAGCGCATGGCGGCGCTGTCGGCGTCGGCCGGCAGCGCGAAGGTCGATCGTGTCGTGTTGATCTGCCAGGACTACCTCGTCGACTACTACACGAAGCTGGGCTTCACCAACAACGGCCCAAGCGAGGCACAGTTTGGCGGCGGCGGCTGGTTTGACATGGTGAGTTTTTTTATCCGAACGCAGCGATTCCAATGCAACTTCTCTCTAACACACTGCAGTTCTATACGATCTAGATGGATTCAAAACACGCTCTGTGCATTGGGTATCTCTAAAATACAGACGGATGAAAACTAAAATAATATAATGATAAATGCCAAATTCAAATCCAAGTCCAAATCCAAAGCCAAATCCAAATCCGAATAACAAACGACGAGCGACGAACGGACGTCGTTGAAATATACAAAATACAACTCCAAAACCAAATGCGAAGTTCAATCCCCTAAATACCGTCTTATCGAAGCCAAGGTAGTCAGACACAATGACCAACTGTCTTTTCTCCTTTCGCTTTATGTCTACGTCGTTTCCGTTTCCGTTGTCCTTCGTCTCGTCATGTGTCGTCTACATACATTCACGTGGCCGTTTCCTTCTCCTCTCCACGGGTAAGTCCTGGTTGTTTCCACACCTCCCCCCCTTAATCCTCTGCCTTGTACTGCGCACGGTACGCCTCCGTGCGCGCCAGGTCGTCCGCCGTCGCAAACGCGCGCATGCCCGCAATGATGTCGTCCAGCGTCAGGATGGCCAGGATCGGCAGACCAAACTCCCGGCGCAGCCCGCCCAGCGCGCTCTCCTTGGTCGGCGCGTCGGGCAGCGTCTCCATGCGGTCTAGCGCCACCACAATGGCCACGACGTGGCCGCCCGCGGCCCGGATCTTGGCCACGGCCTCGCGCTTGGCCGTGCCAGCCGTAATCACGTCGTCGACAACGATGACGCGCTTGCCGGCCAGCGGTGCACCCACAAAGTTGCCGCCCTCGCCGTGGTCCTTGGCCTCCTTGCGGTCAAAGGCGTAACCGACAGCGCCGTAGCGCTCCTTGTCGAGGGCGGCGAGGGCGCCGACGGCGGCGGTGGCAAGCGGGATGCCCTTGTAGGCCGGGCCGAAGATGACGTCAAAGGCGGGCTTGGAGGTGTCCTTGTCGGCGCTGGTGCTAAAGACACCGGCCTTGTCCGCGGCGGCAATGGTCTCGCCAAAGGCCGTGGCGATGGAGGCGAGCAGGTCGGCGCGGTAGAAGGAGCCGGCGTTGAAAAAGTACGGCGACTGGCGGCCGGACTTGAGCGTGAACGAGCCAAAGGACAGCGGGCCGCCGTTGATGGACGCGCGCAGGAACTCGGCCTTGTAGGGAGCAAGCTCAGACATGGTGGGCGGTTGTAGAGGGGTTGGGTTGATGGGGTGGTGAAAAGTCGAGGTTTGTGATGTTTTGTGTAAGAACACCGAACTCGCACTTTGGCTTCACTTTTTTTTTTCTTGCGCCGATAGTTCTTTCCCTTGAAAGTCGGGAGACGCCACTAATGGACCCCTCCGTTGGACCTTCCTCCCATATATTTTCTTTATCGCAGTTGACAACCAAAAAAAAAATCTTTTGCGCCTAACCACGCCTTTCAGCCTTTAGTTGCCCCGCGATGATAACTTTAGGGGTATTTTCTCAAGCGCCCCGCTAATCACGAGCAGGCCCTCATGTTTAGTGGTCTACAGAGGCGCTGAGCATGTGCTCGTAGGATACCTTCCTAGAGAAGAAAAGACAAAGGTCTTGTGAGATGCATTATAATATATAAAATCCAGAAAGAAGTAAAGACGACAGCACAGAAATAAACCAGTGGAAAAAAAGGAAAAAGGGAGAAGAAGAAAACAGAGAGGGAAAGAAATAAGTTGGGACAGGACAAGAAAAAGAAAAAGAAAAAGAAAAAGGTATAAATATACAGAGTCTGTTTGTTGATATAGTGTTGACGGTACTCACAACCACAACAACATGGCACCATGCGAGGGAGAGGAGTGAATACATCTCGCATCTGAAGCAAGGAACGAGAAAGTGTAATATTCCTGAACCTCTCTGCCCCTTGCTGCACGTTTCAACATCTTATAAATAAATACGATGCACTTCTCCCATTATTTTGGTCGACAAATAGGAGAGTCAGAGAACCATCTACTGAGCCGACCTGGACGGAACGATCCAAAAATAAAGAAGGGATGCATCTTTGGGACTGTCTCCGTTGGAAGGCCAAGAGGGCTGTGTATAGCTGCCTGTCAGATTTCGTTGGCGCACCCAACACTACCAGTCCTGCTCGCCGTCTTACACGCAGCAAAGCTGGAGACGCAAGGAGGGGGCCAGACCCTGGAATCGTCCTCAGCCTCATCGCCCATTTTGGGGAGAAGGGTCCTGTCAGATGCGCCTATTTTTGGCAAATCGGTCTGGCCCATTCGTTGGACAGCTGTCGTCCTCCGTATTATATTCTTCTTGTCTCTCTTCTTGTCTCTCTCCCTCTTTGTCTTTCTCTCCCTCTCGTTCACATCAAGGGGCTCATGTCCCTTTCATGTCTTCCTTTGATTTTCAACCGTCGTCGCCTTTCACAACGCTTCCAATCACTGCATCGTCGATGTGATCGGACGTCCCACGTCAACATGCCACGCGCTGCGTCATCTGGTTTCTGCTGCTTCACAGCAAACGATCTAGGTGAGTTCACCCTCTTTGCAAAAGATTCGAGTAACACGAAAACAAGGACAGTATAAAGAGCAGAAAAAAAGGATAGAAAGGTAGAAAAAAAGCTTCTCGCTCAAACTCGCCCTCGGCATTAATTACAACTGTATGTAAGTTGGTTTTGGTTTTCCTCCCCTCTCCGTATCCCCCTTTCATCTTTTGACTCTACCTCCACCACCCCAAAAACCCAGATAATATAATATGAACAGAATAAGAAAGGATCGATAAGAGGCGATGAATGCCGTCAGCAGGTTCCACAGGAGACCCCGTCTTCCATCCCGACAAAGAAACCCGGGCAGTATGCCCCTGTGGTCGGCGAACCAAATCATGCCATGATGCCAAACAAGAGAAATAATGAAAAAATACAGCGCACCAAAAAAACAGCAAACGCCCATATCTGCTTTGCTTGGGCAGTGCAGCCTGGCAAGTGCAACCAGCAATAAAAAGAACAACCTCCCCACCCGCTTTTCTTCCTTTCCCCTCCGTTGTGGCCAACTGACTTTTCTTTCCGGAAAGCCAAACAGAGCAGATGAAGAAAGGCACAAAAACAACGCATTAAAACGCCCAGCGGGATCTGGTAAAAATAATAATAATAGGTCGTGAAAAGGGAAAAAGAGCCCGCTTGTTGTGTCGCTAACAATTCCTCAGAAAGGTATTATGCTATAACAAAAAATCGACGCTGTCGCTGCGAACAAGTTAAGACGTTTTGAAACTTGAACGAAAGGCTCGGCTTTTCGGTTCAGATTCTTGAGGCTGGAGAAAGCTTTTCTCTCTTCCTCCCCCGGCTCGCTTTGCCTCCTTTCAGCATTTACCACTTGCGCTTGGTGAAAGTGAGAGGGCAGTCATCCTATTCATTGTTAGTTGTGTCCTATGGGAAAGTTGTTGGGGGGGGGGATGTGCAAGGGCGTTCGCTAACGTACCTTGGGGAAGATGGTGGCAAACACCTTAATCTCCTCGGACAGGGGGGTGGCGTGGTGTTCCCACTCGAGCAGCAGCGAGGCCATTCCGATGAGCAGCGCCAGGTTGAGCTGCGCAAACTGCTGGCCCAGGCAGTAGTGCGGGCCCGTGCCGAACACCAAAAAGTTCTTTGCGCCCTTGGTCTCGGCGTCGCCCGAGTAGTAGCGCTCCGGGTCGAACACGTCGGGGTTCGTGTACACATCGGGGTCGCGCAGCGCCAGGTACGTCGTCGGGATCACCATGGCGCCCTTGGGCACGGTGTACGTGTCGGTGATGGGGAAGTCCTTCTTAGCCAGGTACGGCACCATGATGACAGGCGGGCGGTAGCGCAGCAGCTCCTTGACGACGGCACGCGTGTAGGCCATGGACTCGACCTGGTCCAGGTTGACGTCGCCGTTCGGGTTGCCGCCGCGCACATTGAGGTTCTCGTCGCGGATGCGGTCCAGGATCTCGGGGCGCTGGGCCATGATCTGGAACAGCCAGGTGCAGGCGCTGCTGGTGGCGTCCTGGGAGGCGAACAAAAAGGTGAAGATGGTCTGCGAGATCTCATAGTCGGTAAAGTCGCGCAGCAGCGGCGACGGCTTCTCGAGGCCCTCGACGGTGATGCCCTTGGCCTCGGCCTCGCGCCAGCGCTCCGAGTCGATCATGGCCTTGACCCAGCCGTCCATGATGCAGGTGACCTCGCCGCCGGCCCGCATGCGCACCTTGCTCTTGGCGGCGCACTTGGAGAACTCGTGCAGGACCAGATCGGCGGCCTTCTTGCCGTACCAGGTGCGGGTGAAGGGGATGATGATGGGGAAGTTGACGAGCTCGAGGGCGGCGGTGATCAGGTAGTAGTCGTCGGCGATCTTCTTAAGCGACTCGTCGGGGAGGTAGTGGCCGACAAAGGTGCGGCAGGACACGGCGCACATGACCTCGCGGAACTCGGACATGAAGGGAAACGCCTTGCCGTCGTGGTTCTTGGTGACCTGAACGAAGCGGTCAAAGTAGTGGCGGTACACCTCGGTCTGGCCGGGCAGGTAGCACTCGAGGGCCTTGCGAGTGAAGAGGCCGTTGAGGCCCTTGCGGAAGTCGACGTGGGCCTTGCCGTCGAGGAAGACCCAGTTGTCGGCGCCGAGAAGCTTGTGGGCAACGTCGACGACGCAGGGCTTGACGAAGCTGGGGGCGTTGAACACCTTGCGGGCCATGTCGCGGGTCGAGGCAATGACGACAAACCTAGAAGACAGAAAAGAAACCATTGGTTAGCAATCGCGCCACTCTCTCACTTTCACCACCTTCCACTCTCGGTCGCGTTGTTCACTCACTTGTGGAAGACAGAGACGCAGCTCAGGGGGCCGCTTTGCCACTTCGCATAGTACTCCTCGAACTTGGGGTTCACGCTCTGCAGAAAGGGGCCCATGAAAGGCAGTTTCATGGACGGGCCAACAATCGAGCCCTTGCGCCAGATGTAGCTAACTGTTGTCACACAGATTGTCAGCAATCATGACGGGCGAGGTGAGAGAAAAAGGAGTCCTGTGGAGAGAGAGAGAGAGAGAGAGAGAGACAACTCACTCTGGTCGTAGAGAACGGCCGTGACCAGCAGGGTCAGGAGAATCTGCCATATGCTGGCATTGGCAATGGCGTTGATCACAGGCTCGAGCTGCGCCGGCAGCGCGCCGGCGACATACTTGGCGTTCGCCAGCGGCGACGCAAAGGACGTCGCGTTGGTGGTATCCATTGTTGCGAGTCAAGGATGCTGTCCGGTCTCGATCGGGTGGGTTGTTGGGTGGAGGGAGAGGGAGGTGAAGAGATAGGAGGAGGAGGGAGAGGGAAAGCAAATAAGGGGAAGTAGATGTTGCGATCCGAGCGCGCGCGAGAGAGACAGAGTCGGGCGGTGGGTCAAGCCGGTCGGTCGATTATTTCTCCTAGTCCGGGATTGGGTGGACGGCGGAAGGAGAGGAAAAAGCAAAGAAAAAAAGAAGGGGCGAGATACGAGTAAAAGAGGAAAGAGAGGACGACGACCAGGAAAGGAAAGAGACGGCAACAAAAGAAGGGAAAGGGGTAATAACAGCAACAAAAAATATGGTCAGTACGCGGGAGAGTGGGAAAAGGGAAAGGGCGATGGGCTAGAGGCTAAAGACCATGCGTTACAGCGATGACATTACTGGGGGCAGGCGCTACGGGACTTTCGTCCAGTGTTTTTTTTTTTTTTTTTTTTTACGGTCCTCTGTCCGTCCGCTCCTTCCTCCCCTTTGGAGCTCCTTTTTGCGCTGTCGCTCTTTCCCATGAAAATAAAAGGCAACGCCAAAAGAAAATACGGCCGGAAATTACAACGGCCGCGCTTGCCCGAATGCAATGCTACAGGCGCTAGACGGGCCAACAAGTGGGGTCTTTGGGGGGGAGCCTGGCCTGGTTCTTTCCCTTGTTTCCCTCCTATTTTTTCACATTGCAGCTCCGCAATGGCCAGTTTTGGGGGGTTTATGGTGCTATCAAATCGGCTCTCGAATACGCCGTCGCAGGCGGGAAAGAAAACAGGCGATCAAAGAAGGAGGAAAAAAGGAAAGGAAGAAAAAGGAGCTCATAAAAATACCGGAGCAGCCCAAGTAGCCGACTCCGTTGTTCTGTATTTCTGTTCCTGCCGCTCTCGCCAACGGATTCCACTCCATAAACTCCGTTCACATCGCACGCAAAACGGCACACATGGCCAGATAGGGAAGCCACGGCCGTCAAAACTTCGCGCACCAGTGTGGTCGATGGAAGGCGCGGCTTCCTTCCCGCTGTCGCAAGTGGTATGTTTTTCTGTTGGGGAAGGAACGAATGCGAATAAGAGACAATCGAGCGGAAGGGCAGCCTGCTGGCGAATCAGAGGGCGCCGTTGTTAGGCAAATGCATGTGCTTGCTCGTACTCGTATGCAAGCGGTCGTCGTGATGGTGCACAGGGTAAGGGTTTCAGGTTCTCCGCAGGCGTCTTTCAGGGCGAACGCAGGGCGCAACGCAGGGCGCATAGCGCCTGCCAAAGTCGTATGTTGTGCACGAAGCTCCTTCCTCGCCATTCCTGTCCATTGCATTTCAAACACGCGTATCTTTCAGGGGAGTGTTACTCCGGGCAAGCACTCCGTTCGCGCTTTCCTTGTAAGATACTTGTACGAAGAAGCCTACGCCACCCTCCGCTCGCAATGGCCACTGCAGCAGAAGGCCCCTCAGGGCATCTCAGGGCCACTTCCGAGTCAGACGGTGTGCCACAGCATTTTAGATAGTAATCCCACGGCGGGATGTTTGCTCCTTCCGGTGCTGCCCCTTGCGGCGTCTCTTGGGGGGAGTGTCCAGTAAAAGCCCGTCCTGAGACCACTGTTGGCCAGGACCCTCCACAACAGCAGATGTGACATGTTCGGGGATCAGCGGGCTGCTATTGGCCAATTGCGTGCTAGTCGTCTCGGCAATATTGCGCTCACCGCCCTTTCGCAGCGCGACAACTAATTGCGCTGTTACGATCGCCGGCTGTCAGTGCGCGACTGCGCTACACCCATACGGCTGCCAGCTGGCAGCGATGCAGGCACAAAAAGGGCTACAGCCTTGCGCTATCCCAACGTCCAACAATAAACAACGACAAGGGGCAAGGCTCGGAGCGAGATGTCAGCCAGACAAGGCTCTCAGGTTGCGGACTTCAATAATCAGTTTATATTTAAACCCCAAGATGAAAAGTAGCTCAGAGACACTGCACACTCTCGCGACGATTCTCTCGAAAGAATCAACGAAGAGCACATCACGATCGGGACGACGACGACCGGGCAGAATGGCTCAATAGCAGAACCTTCCGTTATTCCTAGTCCCCGATTCGAAAAGGGCCTTGTGACCTGTGACCTCCTCCGTGTTATGTCGGGCATGCCCCAGGCCGTCCCGAGGCGGGTCTCTGTTGACAGCGTCAGTTCCGACATTCTCCGAGAGAGGGTATAGCATCGACTATCCCCAGATGCATCAAAACGGGCTTGTCGAAAAAATCTTTCTTCTCACGAGACCATGATAAGAATGGCATTATTTTCTATTTCAAACCGCAAACAGAGCGTACAGTAGGACAGAGTAACGCTGGGCTCACGATCCTTCCAAAGTCTCTCGACCTTGAGACACCATAGATGTCCTGTGCATCGCGAGGAAGCGCTTAGCCATGTTACGGAGTCTCTCCTTTCCGCATTTTGGTTTTATCGTATCCCAGCGTCGACGTGCCAAAGTCCTGTTAATGTCGTCATGTTATCGCTGGACATACCCTCGCTGCCAATGTTCCATCCATCTCATGTTGGAGGGTGGGCGGGAAATCTAGGGATCGAGTGAAGAAGACAGGGGAACTACGATGCTACCATGGATTTTGCCCTGGACCAATGGAGTTTGTCTAGGACAAACGCATAGCCCCTCTCACAAACTTTATTTTGACACAAGAACCCTGTGTCTTGGTGACGAAACCAATGATATCGAGGAGCCCTCATAGGCAAACCAGCTACAGCCAAATTCCTTCAAGGCAGCAAACATCCCAGGCTACGTCATCTTTTGCATTCTACAGAAACGACAACAACTCGACTGCCTAAACGCCGGTGCATTGTTTGCGCCTTGTTAGACGAGTACAGAGCGCATGTAGTTCTGTGGCACATGGTCTCCGCCGTAGGACTTTCCTATTGCGTCGATATGCCCTGGAGTCGGGAAAATGACGACGGAGGCACCCCAGGGTAGAAAAAACGCGCAACCAGGACCGAAAAGCTACACGTAGACTCTCAAAACCCAAAGTTCTTCGTCGTGTTGAGGTTTCGCCTGGCGCGGCACCTCATGGGTAAATTGGCAGGGTAAATATATTGACAATGGCAAGGCGTGGCTGCCTGTATTATTAGAGAGGCATAATATAATAAGAAACACGGCCCCTGCGGACTCGCCCAATTCCTACCAAACTCACGAATCTGAAGGAATAGCAAGGCGCCTTATATACTAGAATGTGACTTTTGAGCTTGTTTTTTGTCTGTGGCTCCTCGTCCCGTTTGTGGCACAGTTGCTAACTCTGACTCCCACTGAAACGTGTATAAAAAAGTTCCGATCGAAATTGCCTAGCCACGAGACAGTCTGGATTTTTTCTTTATTTATGAGAAAAAAATTGAAAAGAAGGAGAAGAAGAAGACTGGGAGAGAGAGAGGGGGAGTAACCACCCCAAAATTCTAGATAGTCCTAAGACGCCTTATGTGCCATTGTAGATACGTCGTCCTTGATACGAGGAAGCTTACCTGCGCCTTACTTTTCTATTGTACCACGAGATCTAAAAGAAATTCATGAGAGAAAAGTCATTCTGTAATAGCCAGCTGCAACTTTTATTTTGCTACGTTTCTTTTCTTATTCACATTTCTACTATCCTCCTTACATAGTCGGCATGGTTCCCCCCCAATATCTGTTTTGCTACAAGGTGTTGACAAAGGTGTGCCTGTGAACTATGATAAAGGAGGAGTTCATATGATACGTGTGACGGTAACGGCAGCAAGCCGGCCTGAGTCATAAGGCAGCAAAGTACCAACGAGCCTCACCCATACAAATATGACGAAAATGTTTCGCTTCCGGGGTACGTCGCAGACAATGTTGTCATAGTGGCCTTGGCACTTTACAGGTACCACGTTTGCTATATAGGACAAGAGAGTTACCCTCGGGTGGCGCAGGGTCTCGCTGGGTCCTATAGCCCTGAAAGGGAAAGATGCCTGCAAAACATAATAGTAAGGGTGTAGAGACAACTATCGGCCAGACGCGGGCTGCGGCTGGTACCGGGAGGCTGTTTACCCTTTCCGGGTGTGTGGCAGCAAAGAATGGCAGCCGAACAAAACGAGGACGACAACACGAAAAAAGAGGAGGGGCATAAGGGAAAAAAGGCGACGGATAAGCAGTTGGATTCCTCCGGGGTTATGTGGTGATGTACAAGCCCAGTCCGCCCAAAGAGGCACAAAGCAGACAACAGACGAAAAGGGGGGAGGCAGAGCGTGGGCAAGGCACCTGATCCGGTATTGGCCATAAACGGCATCTAGGCAACAATCGAGGACTGCATGTAGGACAGACTGGGGTATCCATTATTTGTCTGTAATAGAGAAAGAAGACTTGGACTAACGTCGACCAACATCACAGGCTCCGACCCTTGTACCTTACTGCAAGTCATATCATTTAATACTTTGATATTTTATACTTGGTTCGCACTCCCATTTCATGGACTATCAGTGCTCTCCTCACATATATATTCCACCTTTCCTTGACTTTCAAACAACAACTCGATCTTAAAATAATTAAAACACATATCTAAAGCACCATTGATATCTCATCCTCTTTCCCCATCTCGTCTCCCGAACATCAAGGAAGTTTTCTTTGCACAACCCCTACACATCCAATAACACTCAGAAGAAACCATACTTTTTATCTCAAATCAACTCCCACAAGATCTTCAACATGAACCACAACGGGACCAACACCTACTCTTCGACCAACTACCACAGTGTCGACCGCGACACCGCCCGCACCCTCATCAACGACATCATGTACAAGCCCTCCGCCGACGAGGTCGCCGCCATGGAGCGCCACGAGGCTGCCCATCAGGCCGCCAAAGCTGCCAAAGCCGCCCGCAAAGCGGAAAAGGCTGAACAGGCCAGGCAATCCAGGCAGGCCCGCAAGGATTACAAGGACTCCTCGTCTTACAATGCCGCGGCCGCCTACGGTGCACGCTCGTTCGGTGGTGTTTCTGCCTACGGTGCCGCTTCCTACTCTACAGGCGCACCATCGGCAGCTGACACCTACACCTACCGCCCTTCCACCACCATCATGGACGACAAGGCGTCCGTCTTCAGCGACCGTAGCTCCCGCAGCTACAACAGCATCCGCAGCCTGCTGTCACGCAAGGGCCAGGGAAAGGAGAAGAGATAAACGGTTATGAAAGAAAAGGCTCTCTATTTTTCAAAAATGAAGCAGCCAATTTCAGCATAGCCTCAGCTTTGGTTTTCTGTTTTTATTCCGCCTTCTATTCTCTCGTCTTTTGCTCGTTGTACCGGTTTCTTTTGATTTTTAAGTTTTGATATCTCAGAAAACAAACAACAACAAATAAGGAGGAAAATACTGAAAGGGAGAATGGAACGAACAGAAAGAATCAACCGCCACACGCAACACGGAGAAACTACTCACTGGATTTTAACAACTCGGTTCAGAGCTGTCTCCGTGTCGCGGGAGACCACCCCTGTCTTTCGGGCCCGGAAACGAACAGCTCAAATACAGCTAAAGACGGCCGACCGGGCCAAGAAGAAGGGAGATGCGGGATGCGACCAGAGAGGGTAAGCCATGCACTGGCTTTGCCCTGTCTTGGCTTGTCCGAGATAGATGGGAAGGTCATGAAGGAAGATGAGCTAGGGAGAGGAGCTAAAAAAAGCACGAGAAGGTATAGTTTAGTAGCAATGTTTGTTTTTCGCGTCTCCCTTTTATTTATTTTACACTTTTGTATGTTTTGATATTTTCACGATTCTTTTTAGTTCTATTTTATTCTTGATTGAGCCTTTTTTAGAAAATATTATTTGTTTTGTCATGGCTGTTTACTCGATATTTGCATGTTTAGACCATACCAAGTAATGCCAAGCACACAACACTGACACATTCCCATATGAGATATAGATATACCTACTCGCATGTCACACACAGATAGAGCAACTGTGGCCTTTTAGTAATACGTTCTCGATTTGAGGGTTTGTTTAACTATTCTTTTACCTCATCCCTCATCTCACCCCATCCTAATCCGAGAGGCAAATGTTACCACCTTACTATTCCGATCCACATTCCTCCTTTGTTGCTAGACTCGGTCTATATAAAAAAGAGTTGCAAGAAAACCCGGGCTCCGGCTTCCAACAGACGAGATAAATCAAAGTGACCTCCCACCCCTGGTATAAATAGAAGACAAATGTTGGAGAAAATTGTCGACGAGGGGAGAATTAGACGGAGCAGACAGCATATCACAAGACCCCATAAGAAGTGGTAATCGACACAGACAACGGCAGAAGGAGATAGAGAAGAAAACAAGAGCCATTTTTAGTAAGAAAGTATGAGAGTAGTAGTAGTAGAAAAAACGAGTTAACTAAAGCGGAAATGGAGAAAAAAAAGGGAACAGAAAATCTAAGATGCAGAAATAGAAAAAAAGCATGAATAAAAACAACCACTGATGAAAACAAGTTATTTATAGTCTATCAATTACCAGTCCCGTCCGTGATAAATAAAATGCAAAGCAAACATACCGCCGTTGTTCCAGTCTGATGCAACATGGGTCATTGTCTTTTTTTGTCTTGTGAGGGGGAATGCAGGAAAGGAAAAAAAATTCGCGTGGGAGAAGGTGGGAGGGGGAACTGAATAGACAAAAAACAAAACAATAGCAGCAAACAGGCAGAAACAACGGCGAGTGCAGGAAAACAAAAACAGGCAGATGCAGAAATGACACGAAGCAAAACAAAAACATAAATAGCAGTTTTCGACAAGACCACCGAACGACGTAATTGCAAAAAATGAGAAGCGGGTAACAAGGGAGGTGAGAAGACTTTCGAAAAAACGCCGCAGATGCGAGGATAATACCGGTAACCGTCCCAGGGAGAGAGAATTGACAGTAGAAAAGATGAGGGAAAACCAATGAAAAGGGAACAGAAAAGAGAAATGAAAAATAAACCTATTACATCAGTCTGCCGCCGCTCGCTGAGCTTTTTTTGTCTTAAGCTTCTGTCTTAACACTAGAAAACGCAGGCGCCCTCTCCACGATTTTTGGCAAGGGTGTGAAGAGGTTTACAAAGTCGAGAGTCAGGTCCGTAGAGCCGTATCCTTGATCAATGTCGCCAATCGAGCCGAGTTCTTCGCCGCGAGTCGCACCATCCGACATCACCCAGGATTTGAGAGACTTGAGCAGGTGGATCACTTGACAGAAACGCTGGTCCGAAGGAAGGTCGAGGTGCGATGGCTTCGTGTTCTGAAGAAGGTACTTCCCAAGCCAGTAATAGTGAATACCGTCTCTGGAAAAGCCCTGGCGCCTTGGGTTTGTCGACATCGGCTGAAATTGATTCGCCATGTCCACATCCCAGTTTCGTTTGAACTTATCGAGAGCAGCTGAGAAAGTTTTGGCTGTCTGCGGCGAGATGAGGCTTTCGACAGGGGTCCCACGTCCACTGCTGTTGGCGCTCGCATTTGTCGACAGGGTGGTGTCTTTGCCGTGGTTCACCCAGTCAAACTGAGACAATGGGGTTCCGCTGCCAAGAGCCACGCTGCCTTCAGACTGCGCACGTTGAAGTAGAGCCAAAAGCGAGTGAATGACGAGAAATTTGCCGTACAAGTTTGTTGTCCCTGTTTGGATTTGATAGGAAGGGTGCAACAATGTCTGTAAAACAAGATTGATTTCTGGCTGCCGCACACGTTGCGTACCGTCCCGGTTGCGCTGATAGCACAACTCGGGACCGTGCAGGCCAAGTGCTTCGGCACACTCTTGGGCGTCGTCCGCTTCCCAGGCCGCATCGTCGGCAGGGAGAGGAATTGACACGTCGAGCGGGTCAAACGAGGGCGGCGTATTGAAATACAATGTGAAAGCGGCATCGCAGGTAAGGATGCTGTGCATGATGCGGATTCGTTTTTCTTGGTCAACCCAGGCTCTCCAATCAAACGGTGCTCCATTGGCGAGGTCGAAGCTGGGTTGGTGGAAAAGACTGAACGGCAACATAGGCGAGGACGCGTTAGATGAAACACGTGTCAAGTTTGCTTTGCGCGAGAGCAGTGCAAGCAGAGGCAGGATTTCACGCCCTCGTTCACGTTGCTCCGGAGTGCCATTCCAGCACAACAGCATCAACATGAGCATGATTGCCTGCAGCTCTTCGACATCGCGTGCGTTTCCGGCGAAAGAACCGTCTTCGTACTTGAGATCGAGCGAGTGGTTGTCGGCAGCGGCGGTGGGTAGGGCGGAAAGCATATGAGATTGGCTGCGCAAGGCAGCATACACCACGTCGGTCATTTCGCGTACCTGGCTGGGGGCGAAAGTGTTGGCGTAGCATGCGCCAATGCAGGCCATTGCAGAAAGTAGACCAGTATAGGCCTCTAATAAACGAAAGGTAGGAACATGAAGAACTGGAAAATGGACGTGAAAATGGATGTACATGTCGAGGAAAGTTTTGACGTTCTCGGGAGAGAAAAACATCTTTATGGTCGTGGCGACCGAAGGGTCGACTGAGAAGCTAGGTGGTTGGAGGAAGGTGATTATTTGGGTAGAGAGCTGCAGGAACGGATCCTGCGCTTGCTGAGGCGGACCCCAGAGGCCGTAGTAGAGCAGTTGGTCGCTGGGTATATTGTCATCGTGACCTCCTTCCGCTTGAAGGTCGGCGTCGCCGGCGCGGGGCGCTTTAGGTTCTGGCCTGGTTGCGTTCTGCGTCTGCCCAGAATTAGCTGGGGAACTTTGATGATGGACGTACGTGGGGTGAGTATGAGTGTAAGGATGGGGGTAATGCGCACCGGCCTGGAACATCGAGGACCAATCAAGTCCCGACTGGGGGTTGGGGTTCTGCCCGGCGAACATGGGCATGCCGTTCTGGCCAGCGTTCATGTTGTAGTTGGCCAGCTGGGGGTTCATGCCAGCGCCGTTGTAGGCAGCAGACTGGTCATAGCCCTGACCGCTCTGGCCGTTAGCCTGGGCGGGAGCAGGGCCACCGTTAGTGACGCCGCGCGGGGCACCGCCAGGAGCAGCGTTGCGCTGGTTCGGGTCAGTAGTGGCTGGGTCAATGCGGGACATGCTGTTGGACCGCGAGATCTGGGCCGTCTGGTCGTTTGGCAGGTTGTTCTGTAGGCCGTCGGCGGGCGCGGGGATCAGGCCGAAGGGGTGAACCATACCGTCGCCCTGGACATTGCCCATGCCGTTAATGTGGTTCATGTCGCCAGACTCGGCCAGGTGCTTCTGCTGCTGCTGGCTCTTCTTGACGTGCGCGTGGGGGTGCGACAGATGGCTGACGCCGGTCGGGTTGCCGCGGCGAATCGAACACTTCTGGAAGTGGCGCTTCAGAATGTCACTGCGCGAGAAAGTGTCTCTGCACAGAACGCACATGTACGGGCGGTCGCCAGTGTCTAAAATTGTTAGATTGGAAAGGGTGGTCGGGAGAGGAGGCCATGAAATATAACGTAGTCCCATGTCACTGTCCGCAAGCGCAAAAACAAACAAACAGAAAACAAGGTCCAAGCTATACGAAAGGCAAGGGCAAGGGGGGAATGGGGGACTTACGACGCAGGAGATGACGCTTCAGGTGCTTGGCGTGCAGGTAGGTCTTCGTGCAGTGGGGGCAAGGGAACTTGCCATCCGCGTCCTTCTGCGGGATCTGGTTCTTGTTGACCGATCCGGCGGCGGGGGGAGCGGGTCTGCCAGGGGCGCTGGGCAGGATGCCGCGACGGCCCTGAGAGCCGACGACGTGGGTAGGCGGCTCGTTGTCCGGGAGCATGGACTGGGGCATAAGCGGGCTCTGGGCGTAGGGCGACTGCATGCCCTGCTGGGGCATGACGCCGCTGGCGGGCATGGGGCGCAGGATCGGGGGGCCGCGGTTGCCAGGCGCAGGCGCCGGGGCGATCGGCTGCGGGTGGGCCATGGCTGTGGTGGTCTGCGGGAGCATAGCAGACGACGTCGGCGCGTACTGGTGAGTAGGCTGGTAGTTACCCGGCATCATCTGGTACGAGCCGCGACCACCGTTGGTGTTCGGCGGCGGGGGGTAGTTGTTCATGGCGGGGCCCGGTGTGTTGGGAGTAGCGGGCGTGCGCGGCGTGTGGGGGTAGCTGCCGTACGGGGTACCGGTTTGCATAATACCGTTGCCCTGCTGCTGATGCTGTTGGTGCTGGTGGTGCTGCTGATGCTGGTGGTGCTGCTGGTGCTGCTGGTGCTGGAGTGGCGGGAGGGTATGCGGTTGAAGGTTGTTCTGGGGGGTAGACGCAGCCGATGATGGATAGGACGGAGTCGATGTGCCGTTGATCACATTAGACGAGTAGTGCGTTCCGTCCATAGTATGAATTCCTGTTTCCTCCTCGGATGTACCTTTTCGCGATGTTAGCTGTTGTGTTCACGGCGGAAGATAGCGTGACGCGTCGATAAAACGCGATGTGGGTATGATGGGAGAATAGAAAAAAAAGAGGCGCTAAAAGTTCGGAAGCCGAAAGGCGTGCGGGAAACAAGGGTAAGGGAATTGGAAACAATGCGCGCCACTGCCTAGAGTGAGATTTGACGATCTGAGATAGATGTAGGGAGGGTAGCCGTTAGGCAATAGGGCAAGGGATGTGTTTTCTTTCTTCTTTCGCCCTTGGTCTGGGGAAGAGAGCCAAGAGAGGGCGGCGATGCAAGGGACACGGACACAAGCCGGCCAGACAGGAAAACGCCGAAAAAGGAAATGCACGAATTGACGCGCGTGAGAAAAAAGGCAGTGAACGGAAAAGGGGGGTTAGGCAGCTGATGTAGGATCGTGAGATGCTGGCGGCCGGAGACGGCAAGACGACGACAACAGAGAGGAACAAGAAGAGAGCGAGAGACCGAGCAACTGAGAGGCACGCGGCAGGATCCAATGGGCCAGAGCATGTACACCCAAACAGAGGAGAGCGGCAGCGATATAGTGCCAGACAGACACCGCAGAGATTGGGCAAGAAATGGCGTGGCGGCGGTACCACAAGATAGCAGGCAAAAGCGGCGGAGCAGTTCGTGGGCAGGCCCAGATGACCAGCAAAACCCGAATGCAAGGAGAAAGAGAGGAAAAAAAAGAGGCAGCCCGATTGGGGGCACGACTCGGCTATGTCTGCCACGTACGAGCCCACAGACCGTCACGTCAAGCCGTTCGTTGACGATCTGGCGGCTCGCAACAGGCTGAAAAGCAAGTGAAAATCCCCGACCGAACTGAGGCCGACCGTGTGTTCTTTTTTCCTTCCTTTCTCCCCGTGTGCGGCTCCCCTTTTCACGTCTTCTCCAGATTTCCCGCCTTTTTTGATCTTGGCGACGTCTCCTGGAGTCTGGGCGACTGTAAAAGAGAGTAGAAAGGTGGGATGGAATGGACTGCGGCCGGTTGGGCGCCCCGTCTCGTGTGATCGAGTTTGCAGGGGAAAGCGCGTATGTTCTTGCTTGCCGGAACGACAAGAAGGCAGGAAACGATATTTGTCGCGTCTTAACTCGAGAGCCGAAGAGAAGGGTCGTCGACAGTGCCAGTTGCGTGTCCGAAAGACTAGGGTGAAAAGTTTTCTCTCCCACCACTAGCCGCCGATTTTCTGCCAAACCCAGAACGCGGGCCAAAGAAACACGGCGTCACGATGTCGTGGGACGATGCAAAAATGCTGGAACCGTCTCGATCCCCGACGTCGTCCGTCTTTGGGTCGCCCCTGCGTGCCGCGCCCATGTGAAAGTCTCATGTGCCGGACGGCTTGCTTTCATCCTGTGTCTTCTATGGTGCCTCGTGCCTTTCAGCTTGCTCTCGTGCGTGTCCCTCTCTTGTTTTGTTTGCTTCGATCCTGTCTTCTTTGCAACGCGTCTGGCGTCTTGTTGTGGTTCTTCTGCGCGTGTCTCGTCTCGTCTTCGCGTCCTCTCGCGACGTGTTTGCGAGGCCGCCGGTGCCGGGTCTTTGGAGAGAAGGCAATGCCTGGGCAGGGGAATCCTTTGTCTTTGGTCTTACCTATTGAGTTTGAGTTCTGCGAGCTGTCTCGTCGACGATTAGATGGCAGCACACAAACAATTGAGATGCGATGCGATATGGGTAGGGGTGGGGATTTGCAGAGTGGATAAGGTGAGGCTTAAATGCGGTCTCTCAAAAGTGGAGGGTAGGAGAGAGAAAGGACGAAGGAGGAGAGATTCTTGGGAATCTTTGAAAGAGGTTCGGGGTAAGAAAAGAGTGGGAGAGGAAGAAAAAAAAAGTGGAAGGGGAGGGAAGGGAAGAAAAGAAGATGGAGTGGAGCCTTGGGACGAGCGAGGCCAAGCGTTTTTTAAGGAGGGTTGGGTGTTAGAGCCGGCGAGTTGGCATGGATTTTTGTTTGTGGTTGGGGGGGATGGCAGCGTAAAAGGGAAAGAGCGAAGGAGCGCGTGTGTGGTGGGCAAGCGCAAGGGAAGGGCAGGGTAGCGCAGTGGTATGGTGGTAGTGGTGTTGGTAGTGCTTGAAAAACTTGCTTGCTTTTTTCTTCCCTTGTGATTGCCTCTGTCTGGTCTGTTCTTTTGTTCGCGCCTTCCGTGGTGTCTTACCTTGTTGTGCAGTCTTATTTTTTTTGGTCGGGTTTACTGGGGAGGGGAGACCTGTCAGGTACCGTGGTCCGTGGTCGGGAAGGGTGGGTTCTTTTCAGTGGATTGGAGGCTGGTAGTACTGTGGCGGTCTTTACTGCAGTGCTTGGGTGCAGTTCTTGTGCGAGCAGGAACCGTTGAACGGCGGACGACACGGGTGGTAGTGGGTTGGGACGGATAGATGTGTGGGTATGGGTGGATATTCGTGGAAGGAAAGGAGATGGAAAAGTGGGCAAGTGGAGACCAACGGCCAAGAAGGGGAAGAACCTCTTGATATATATATTATTGGCAGCCAGCGCACTTGCTTCGGGGCCAGCACAATGAATAAAGAGCGAGGACGAAAAAAAAGGAAAAAAAAGAAAGAAAAAAAATTGAAGAAAGAGATTCCAGCCTGGGAATAAGCACTGTCCGGCAAACGTACCCGTTGACATCTGTTGAAAGCGACGGCGCTTGGTTTGATGGTGTGAGGCGAGAAAAAAAAAACGCGTGGGTGGGCGACGACGGCAGGGAAGAAAAGGGGCCAAGAAGAGTGAGGATGAGAGAAAGGGGAGGAACGACAGAGCAGGATGCCAAGGAAGGAAAGAGCGATGGAGAAGGAGAAGAAAGGATAAACGGAAGGTCAAGGAGGAAGGAACAAAAAATTTCCAGAACGAAAGTCACTGGGGAAAGAGAAAAAAAGGAAGGGACCAAAGGAACACCCAAGAAAAAAAACCAAAAACCAAACAGCGCTTACCCGCAAACCCGACCAAGAATTTTCGTGCGACTAGCGGCAACTGGCAGGCAAAAAAATCGAACGCGAAGGCAAACAAACAAAGGCGATAGAGCGCGAGTTGCCACGTTTTTGTCGGGCCCGGCAAAGAAGCTAAGCAGGGAGTGAAAACGGTGGTGAGGATGCAATGCAGGCGGCCGATGAGAGGGCAGTGGAGAGGGTGGGCTGGCAGGAGCACTGGAGCACCGGGACGGAACAACACGGCGACACTGGGCGACAAGGGCAAGACCAGGCGATATAAAAGCGTCGGAGACGTCACAAAGCAGGAAGGTGAGGCCGAGCACGGGGACAGGAGAAGGGCAGGAGCGACGAAGAGAGAACACGACGATGTCCGAACGGTGAGAGAGCAAATGGGCAGGAAGCTACGTCGTACTCCGTACGACCAGACGGAGCGTACCATTTGTAGGAGAAGCACACTTTCATACACCTACTCCATATGCTGCTGCGCGTCAGGACGTGTCAGGGGCGAGCGTCAGGTCCCTGGCAGACAGCAGACATACGAGAACGGATGCACAAAACGGCAGGCGAGTTTGCAAGGTCAGATCCGTCGTAAGCCAAAACAGGGAAAGAAGGCGGTGGCAGATTACGAGCAGCGCGCCGCTACAAACACACCGGCTGGTCGACACGGCACTCGGCGCGCGAAGGGGGGTGAAAGAAGGAAAGAAGGGCGGTCGGCTAGGGGGGGGGGGGGGGCAGAACAACGCAAAACGGACCTGCCTACGGAAGGCGTTCGGGGCACAAACGCCCTGAGGACGTGCAGGCCGCTGTTTCCGCACTCGGGGTCTGCAAACCCGAGCGTCAAACGTCGTATTACGGTGCATCTTACTTGTATCGGCAAAACTAGCAGGAGGGATGTCATCGTGATGCCAAACAGCGACGGGTGGGCAGACGACAGACCGTGCTCCTGTAATGTGCATACGACGTTGTCGATGCGAACCTCAGACATGCATGCACCCAGACGAGCCAGGCACGAAGACACATGTTTCGCTGGCGCTCCAATGCTGGATCTGGCCTGGTCTGGGTTCGGCTGGCCAGGGGTCACTCCGAGAGCGAGGGAGAGGAGCTGGCCTGGGCACCAATGGATTCACGACGATGTCAAGTTCTGAATAGCGTCTGAATTAGAATCCCTTCCGTATTTGTACAGAAGAAAACAATGGAAAGGAAGAGCACTTGTTCTATTTCCTCTATCTCCTAGCCAGCCGTTTGTGCCCCGTGCCGGTTGCTTGTGTTTCTACTCTGTTTGACAGGCCGGTTGCACTTTCCTCGTTCGCAGTTTCCCGTTACTCGCTGTATTTGTCGTCGAACGCGTTGGCCCAGGTCCCGAACAACAAAAAAGCCGAAGCCTGGCCAAGAGAAAAACGCCAAAAAGAACCTCGGCGCGAAAGGAAAAAGAAAAAACGCAAAAGACAAAAACACTGCAAAAAGCTTCACTAAAAAAAAAAACCCGGTGAGCTAACAAAATGGGGAAAAAACTTTTCCCCTCTGGCTTTGTTGACTCTGTACTAGCTTGATGTGGCCACTAGTCAAAAAGTACTCCTGGCCGTCTTCAGGGGCCGATTATCGATAAAATCGAGGTCACTGGGCTTTAGTGCATTGCAATTTTTTCTCTTATTTCCTATTTAGGCTAGTCTACAACTGAGATGGAAAGATTTTTGCGACAACCAACCACGCCCTGGTATGCTGCAAACCAGACGAGAGAGACACACGAAGACAGAAACGAGAGGTCGTCAGCAACTGGGCGGCCACTACTCGGCGATGCAGCCAGACGAATCAAACAGGTGAGATGCCAATACGAGTGCGACGTACTTTGTACTTGTACAAGTACTGGTCTTCGTACTATTACTACTCCGTACGTTCGGCCAACGGAGAATTTCCTACTTTGTGCAAGCAAATCCCAGGCAAGAGGGTCACCAACCGGGCCACGTACGACGCATGGCAATACTTGGTATCTTACGTCGTAAGATTACTTCGCAGTTACTACGTAGCAAATGCACCGCCGTTCGCTGAATTGCCTGCCGCTGCCACTAGCCAGGTCGGCAGCGGCGTGGGCGCGAAGGAGACGACCATGAGACGCGAGTACAAGAACATCACAGGTCGCAGAAAAGGAAGGAGGTTGGTGTGAGGTTTGCGAAAAAGGCCCTTGCTAAGGTGGCGCTAGTCCGAATGGAAGCAGCCATGGAAAGAAGGAACAAAACGCAGTCAACAAGGGGCCGAGGCCAGGCCAGACCAGGCTGGGCCGCACGACTCGCGTCTTCCTTCCCACGATGGAACGGAGTATGTGACGGAAGGCAGGAGCAGAAAACGGTGCGCCGGAAAAAGCTGACGGATACTCCGTAGAGAAAACAACGGCCTGGCCATTGGAAGATTGGCAAAAGAAATTCTTGACAACAAAAAAGGGCAGAAGAGGAGCAAAAAGAAAGTTCATCGACAATTTGCCATGTCTTGCTGCGGAAGCGGGTGGCATTGTTGAAGCAAACGCTACGCCCTCCGTTTGAATCTGAAGTCTGGCTCGGAGGATTGTTTGGCGTTGTCAGTGGCGAAGGAATGAGGCAAGGGGAGGATGCAGCTCCTTTTTTGCTCACAGCCATACAACGTGTCTTACAAGTATGTGGTTTGGTTGGGTGAGCATCCCAAGTGCAAGACAACTGTGCCAGCAGCGAACGAAACAGTGATCAGCCTACTGAGTACCGCTTCGTTGGCATGCAGCGAGCATTGCCAGGGAGAAGGGAGCCTGTCTCTCCCCTCCAAGCCAGGGTGCTATGCCGCTTGTTTTGCCTCGGAGAATTGAACCATCTCCGACCTTGTGTTTAAAAGCCGTACTTTGTTGACGGTCGATGTCTTCTGTCATTTTTTTTCTGGAATTTTCTTCAAATTTTCTTCAAATTTTCTTTCATACATTAAAATTTTATATTATTTTTCTCTTTTATCACAGACCAGAAGAAAGCTTTAAAAACCGAATAAATCAGTCAAGAAACCGAAAACAAGAGGCGCCCAACAGCGCGCTGAAAAACGCGGCCGAACACAGCAAGTAGAAAAAGGCGTGCTCTCGCTGCGAAAGCGAAGGACGGATGTTGCAGGCAAGATCAGCGAAGTCGAATGCCTCGTTGCCGGAGGTATCCTACCGCACAACCACCAGTGAAAAGTGACTTTTGGGAAAGAAAAGGAAGAGACAGCAGGAACGTAATTTTGTAGCAAGTACGCGAAGTCGCTGCTTCCCGGCCTTTGCCCTGATTCGGAGAGGGAAGCCGCGACTGTCCACTACTTTAGGCCTAGCGCGTGAACGAAAGAGGCAGATGCTGGCCGAAAAAAGCAACCGCACGGAAAGTGACCAGCGCCAGCATGCGGTTCCCGGCAATTCGATGCGAAGGCCAGACGGCGAAGAAAAAAAGAGCGAAACCTATTGGAAAAGATACCTACCAGCGGCCACTGGGCAAAATACACATTCTGGGTAAATATAGCGAGCTGGGCTCGCTGGCTAAGAGATGTTCATAATAACGAGTGTTTTTCAGCTTTCTTTTCTGGCTCTATTTTTTCTCATCGTTCGCGCCTTCCCTATCCGGACAGGAGCATCGACTGTCAATGTCATGTTGTCACGCATTCAATATTGATGTATTTTTGCAGCTGAGCCAAGGCCGTGCACCTTTCCACTGGAAACAAATCTTCGCGTCCGTCGGAACGGTACGAGTTTGCAACCCAGCCCATCTGACGCCCATTGTAAGATATGTCGGGCCTTTTCTGCTGGTTTCGATTCACTACCCAGCGCGTAGCGTGATTTTTATTACCTATATTCTATTTTATTTCCTTATTCTTTATTCTTTCTCCTATTCATTTTGGCGCTCGGCTGGCACACGGATATACGAAGAAAAGGAGTCAATGGAAAAACACAACTGCGGCACATGCTATGCCGCACCGCCGGCAGGCAGTAAATATTGTGAGAAAAAAAAGCAAGACTGCTGGACTGGACTGAAAGCCTCGAACAGGTGTTTCTTCCCGCGTCAGACCGCTGCCAATGTTGTTTCAGGGGTTTGAGGAGAATACGGAGTAGTGATCGGCTGACTTGCCAGCAGGCCTGTCTTCCTCCTGAGAGAACAGGGGGGGAAAGGCTGTGGCGGCTGCCTCGAAAAAGAAAAGAAAGAGAAGCAGTAAAAAAACAGTGCAAAACAACAAACAAAGAGCCACTGGCCGAGGTTTGAAATCAAAACCCTAGTAAGCCAAGTGGCAGTGGTAAGACACGCCGTCCGAGAGATACATCACACGGACTCGCCTTGCCTTTTTTACGTGCATCTACAGCAGGCAGGGAAAACGGAACCAAACGACAGTCCAGGCCCCTTGGCCAAACGGCGGACGCGAGGCCGACGCGAGGCCAGGCGGCTGCCAGCGGCAAGACGGGGAGAGAAGGAAGAAAAAAGAAAAAAGAAAAGAAAGGAGAGATGCACAAAGCCAAGCCTTTTGACTTTGCTCTTTGCTATGTCAATATTTGTTTGCGTTTTTCACATGTCCGTTTCGCAAGTACTTTGTCACACATCGGCAATATTTCCGTCTGTTTGCAAGTGCAAATAGTTGGACGCACTTAACTTCGATGATCCGTAGACTTTGAACCGTTTTTGTCATTTTTCTTTCCTCGTCTAATGCCACTGCTTTCATTGAAGCGAGCAATACTACGAGATCTGGTTGAGAACGGATAAAAGAATGCAAAATGGTACAAACAAGGACCAGAAAAAGCAAAGAAAGACATGCAAAAAGAAAGCAGAAGCTTTCGGAAGCCCTGCCGGCGATAATCACACCTCAACTCGAATACAAGAGAGACGAGGGATGATCCTGTGACCTGGCCTTGTCTCCCAGACCCAGCAGGTCCAGCATCCATAACCCCCTATTGAGCACATAACTCCCTGCATACTCCGTCGAGGTGCAGCTCCGTCGCGTGCTTCTGCAAGGCAAAAAAAAAAAAGCAAGGCTGCGAAGCACGTCGATACTTGTCAGATACTTGTGCTTTCATGATACTCGTACTCCGTATGTGATCAGCCGATCTGCCCCAACACAAACAACAAAACCCCTCGGCGATCCTTTGAAGCGAACATCGAGTGTTGGACGGGCCAAAAAACGGTCGCCGAAGTGGCAGTTGTGTGGCGTGACTGACAAGGCATAAATTCATCTGGCAGGCACCTGCAAGACACAGAGCTGTGCCAGCACAGCACAGGCGTCCAGAAAAGAATCCGTGTTGGTCTTTTAGTCTTCACCTTACCGCCATGGTGGCGACACATTAATCCCGCCTTCGACGTCAACATATGACGAGCCGCTTTCCTTTTATTGCCCCTTCCCATGTCAAAATACACACAGCACACAAAAAAAAAACGTGCTTCGTATTTTTGGACGTAGCACAACATGAGCCTTGTTCGGCGGAGCCCGCAGGCGGGAACAGGCGGTGTTGTGGGCCACCAAAAGAAGCCCTTCTCTGCCTTCTAGAAGGCAGTTTGCAGCAGTCGGCGGCCCCAAAATTTTAGGGGTGGATGAGTGGGTTTTTGGGGGTCCCACGGTGGAGGAAGGGGACTGGACGCCACCAAAACGCGACGGAGCTCGAGCATGCTGGGTATTACTGGGTAATACTGGGTAATACTGGGTCATACCGGGCATAGATATTAACTATTACTAGGGACTTTTTGGGTGGAGGGAAGGAAAGAGAGGGACGGAAAGTCCACGGAAAGCCCACGGAAAGCCCACTCAACGTGTTAATACGGAGCACATATTTTCTTCTGCTTTCAGGAACGTGTCCGTCTCGAGCTACGATGCTGCGGGACGTCTCCCCTGGAGAAGGAACAAGAAAACGTGAGCACAAGGTTTCGAGAGCTGGAGCTGACGGACTGCAGACCCATGATGTGCCATCTTTTATATTTTGCCTTCCGACCGGAGCGTGGTTAGAATTTGATTATCGTCTCTCTATATTTCAAGCCATTCATGTCCCGTTCGAGCGCGGCGTTTGGTGTGGGGGCAAGCACACTGTCTGTGGTGGAAAGCCGCCGAAACAGAAATCAAGTGAAAACGCCACAGAAGAAGAGAAAGAAGGAAAGCCAAAAGCCACGCAAAAAGAAAAGAAACCCGCTCAACCGCGTAACCGGGCGCGGGAACCTGCCCTTTGTGGTAGTCATTTCGCGTGGTGCTTTCCCACTATCTTTCCTCTAACGTGAACCCCTTTTTGGGGCAGTGCGCCGTACGTCGTAATATTGACAGCCCGCTCGAACAGACAGCCCCCGAGCTGTGACCAGCACCGAGAGCACATTCCCAGCGACACGGACCGGTTTTGCCGCCCATGCGCACACACGACCAAGCGCACTTGACTGCCCTGGCTGGCTCCAGCACGGACCTGTGTGGATTTGCACAGACGTTGTTGACCCGTCTCGGGAAATTTGAGGTGTAAGATATCTTATCTTACTATTTTTTTACTGTGTATTTCATCGTGAAATTGCAGAGCAATAAATGGGCAAGAAGGGTCAGGTCGGGCCTTCCAGGAGAGACCGCCGAGGCTTCGGTTGGCAAGGACAAATCACAAACGGAGGAGGTGTGTGAGCACTTATATTTGTGTGATGCTCGTAGAGAGGTAAAAAGAAAGAGGAAACGTCGGAGGGTAAAAGGGAGACACTGGAAATGATGTTGCAGGGCCACGTCAGCCCCAATAGTCTCACAATTGTAAGATACAGACGAGAAGGACATATTCCATACAGTGGCTGGAAATAGGGGCTGATAGGCTTTTGGCCGCCGTGTGTTGTCATACTTTGCACAATCACTTCGACAGTTGTCAGCCAGGCGAGATTCACAAGAATGACACAATACGTCCATCGTGGACGATTCCTCCTCTTCGAGAAGGAGTGTCGTGTGTCTGTCTCCAGGCTTCTCAAAGTGGATACTTTGTGTTCCTTTCTTTTCTCTTCTCCCCCCCCCAGCCGTCCCCTCGTTCGTTCTGGATCCGAATAGCCACGAGATGCCGGGCCCTGTCTTCTGTGTCCTGTGCTGCCACTGGGGACCCAGGGACCCCCCTCCAGTAGAAAGAAAGGGAAAAAAAGCGTGCGCTAGAAATTGGGGGACTCCACTGGAATTACTCCGTGCCTGAAAAAAAAAGCCAGCCAGCGGCCCCTCCCTCCTTCCCTTTGACCCCCCTGGATGACTCGACACGACGCGGGATGCGCGTGGGACTTTTTTTTTTGAACTTTGGTGCTTGCCCCTTGTCAGTCCAATCTCGTCGGTTGGGGGCCGAAAGGCGACGGTGCATCTACGCAATCTCGTAAACGATATGCGAATGGAAGAGAGACCCCCTTTTGCAAAAATGCGATACCTCGTTTGGATATACGTCGTATACTCACAGGACGGGACTATTAGAGCATGGCACAGCAGCATCCCCATCGTCCCCTTGCCTCCCCTCCCTTGTTTCTTCAGACCGCTATTTTGTGCCGCTGACTCTTTATGCCCCAAGAAGCTGCAAGATCTGGGTTTCCCAGATGCCGCACAAGAGACGAAAAGACGTTGGATAGGCTGGCGAGGTCCACCCCCCTCGATATCCGGTGATGTATTTTTTTTTTGGTGGCATTTTGAACCTTATTTTTGCATCTTGTGCTACTCCACAACGCGAGCAATAAGTATCTGACGGAGTATCTATCAACTTTGGGGGTCACGTCCCGTCACGAGAGGGCACAAAAATATCGAGGCTGCACGAATTTTCAGTAGCCCCTCTTCATTCTCGGACAAACGAGACTCAAAGAAAGAAAAAAGAAAAAAAAGGAGCACAGGGACCCGCCAGCCCACAGCACCGGGAAAGGGTGCATGACAGCTCTAAGAAAGCCCCCAATTTAATATGTCTTCAACTTTGGAGATTCCTCCATATTTGTCGATGGTGAGAAGGAAAAGACGGGGGACATCCATACGACTGAGAACACGCATGCCAGGACAGAAAGAAAACGCTTGTATTTCGTAACATAGAGGAGATGAAAAGAGTGAAGATGCGAGGTCTGCTGTTTATGAGACATTTTATTGGTATTTATTTTGTGGTTATCTTCTTATTCTTTCCTTTACTTCACTCTATGTCCCTCATTTGTTCATCTGAGCCCGGCAATACGACTTGAATTTAACGGCGCTTGCCGCGGGAAAACAGTTAAATGAGGGCCTACAAGCCACCTGGGGACGATAATGTTTGGGCTTTTGCGAGGTGTGTTTCCTCGCTCTCGTTTCCGTTGTGTGCTTGCGGCCTGCGTATCTTATGAATATCTGACACGACACACGTCTGACGGGGAGCATTTCTCTCTGATGTTCACCGCACAACCACAACTAGCTCAACAGGGCCCAGCCAACGCACACACCACCAGACCACCCACAGACAAAATTGGGTGTGGAAGGATCCAGGGTGCAGGCTTGTGTGCGTGTGTGTGTGAGCGAAAGCGACACAGGGGGGGGGGGGAGCTGGAAACAGGGGGTACAGGAAGGGTGCACGGAATAAACCGCAAGCACGGAGTAACTCACAAGTACTTTTTGCTTTGTACTCTGTACCTTTTGATGAGAGCTGAGGATTTAAGGAGGGCATGGCCACACGATGCTGATCTGCTTGTGATCGTAAAGATTCAACGAACAGTGGGATAATAGATGCGCACATGTCTGCACACAACCTCGAGACGAATTTGAACTCGACGTTGACATCAATGAGCAGTACCTTTACGGAGTACATGGTGTCCGAATCACCAAAAAGAAGAAAGAAATGTGGACAGGCACCTGGACAGTTCCCGGGGCTCTGGGCGGCGTGAGTGGGTTCACCGCGGAACGTTGGAAACGAGAGAAGAGAGAGGGAGGGACCCCCTTGTTGTCCGCTTTCACCCCTTCTTTCCTCATTGCCCCTCCCCCCCGTAGCGCTATTGCAAAGACAGCAAGGACGTGCGATATCCACATGAGCTGTTTCCCCAACTTGGAAAGGGTCAGTTTGACGAAAAGGGGAAGCTTGTCTGCTCAGATCCAAATTTTTGGAGAAGGGGAGAAGGAATGGTGAAGCATGAAATGCGGTGACAATTTGACCACAAGACGGTGAAGAAAAACAAAGCAAAAGCGAACGAAGAGACAAGCACAAGTTCGGTGGGGGCTTGAGACTCCCAAGAAGCAAGGAAGGGAACGAGCAACCGAGTCTGCTTGTCGCCCACCGCCGAATTTGGTCCGAAGGGGGGAACGAAGGAAACCAGATGGAAACATCTCACGCGGGATGAAAACGAGAAGAGCCACAAAGACACAAAGACAAAGACAGAGACCACTGGGCCGTGCGGAACGGTTGCAGGCATTTCCAGCCATGTGCAGACATGCAGACGTGTCTCGCTCTCGCCCGTTCACAAAGGCGGTGACTTGCCTCGCCTACTTTTTTATGTGCTACATCGCAACTCGAGGCATGTACACCGACGTTGCGCATCCAACACCCTTCAACTCAACCACAAACAGAAAATGTCACGTCACCTTCTTGCCATTGTTCCGTTTTTTCATCCCTCCCATTCCGCCATCCGAGTTGTCTTGCACCGTATCTTACGCCGTACAGTCGTCCTCGGCTACAAGGGAAATAACAGACAAAGCTCCAGAGGGTGCATGAGCGTAATCGGACAACCCGTGACGGTAATAAAAGGCGAACGAAGACGAGCAAGCTGCTCGTCAGACACTCTAGACAAAAAGGTCATGAACAGAACGGCACTAATGATTCTCGGGCGCCCTGGATAGAATTAAAATTAGACAATACGAAAAGATAATACAAGTACTCCGTACTTGTACAAGAAGGGGTAGAAGAGGGGGATAGGTGTGAAGCATGTAGAACGGAGCAGTGGAAAAAGTGACATACAAAACATGCACGGTTGGGAAATCCGACAGGCGCTGAAATCAAACAAGAAGATAAAAATAAATTAAGAGAAAAATGGCACGCTGTCCACTGTAACTTGCGACCGCTGTATTAGTTCGTAACGGGATCGAGAGATGCCAACGATCAGAGGACATCAGCTGAAAACACAGGGCTCGTTTGAGGACAGTTAGTAGGTTGTTGTTACAGCCGTGTCATGGCTACAGTTAGATACAGCTAGGGCAGACAGATTGTCAGCGGAGAACGGTGCCTGTCGCTACCAACACGGCATTTGGAATACCGGGGAAACGGCGGTTGATTTATTCTGTTATTATGCACTCCTCCAATATGTCACTGTCTTGAGACGAATATTGACATTTTCGAACCACACTGTGACCGTCCCCGGGCGGCGGTTTCAATACCGAAAAGGAGATGAGTTTGATGAGTTCCAACAGACCCAGCCTGCAGCAAAGGACGGCGTTCAGCTGCTGCAGCCACTGTCACTTTTCTACCTTGTTGGGAACATAGGGGCAATACACTACATAGGGACAATACATTTCTCTCCTGTTGTGCTGCCCCCTTTGGGCTGCTTGCCGGCACGGCTTAGAAGGGCAAGCCGACTGTTTCCTTACTTGCTCAGTTATCACATTTGATTTCCACTTCACGCTACTGGTTAGGCCTCATTACGGAGTAAATCCTCAAAGCTCAGGGGGCTCCATTGTAGCCTGACATGACCAGGGGGCTTTCAATTTCAGGGCACTCATTTTATCTCGCTGTGGCGGAAATAGTGTTCCGATTATTCACAAATATCCAGGACAGGGCCACAGCAGAGACAAACAGTCTCCCTCCCGGCGACTTTCCTGTCTTGGAAGACGGTGTGCTGAGCAAAACCCGTCCGGACGAGAATGGGGGTCGCCAATGAATCAGAGGAGAACAAAAAAGAAGAAAAACCCACGGAATGGCCGCTGACCCCCAACATTTGGGCACGACCACCACTTTAGCTGCCGCCCTTGTTTGTGTTGGCTTTAGGTCCCTATGTCCTAGTTTGGGCCTGGGCCCAGCAGCTGGAAAGGCCCCAGAGCTGCTCCAGCAAAAGAACGCCAGCCAATGCCGGCGCCCGGCTCACGATTGCCGTTGCAGTTTGCAGTTGTGCTTTTGTATCTGTCTTTGTAAGATGCAATGCACGAGAAGGGACGGAACAAACATACAAAAACGAACAAAGTACTGAGTACGAGGTATGTGTTGGCAAGCTCGAAGATATAAAAATGGGCGTGGGGGAAGTGTGGCAGACGGGGAAGCACGGTATTTTCAAGTCCACGACTGTATTGTTTTTTCTTCTCCTTCCTTTTTATTCAAGAAAAATATCCCGTTGGGTTTGACCGTTTCTTTGACGCCGTTTCCGGACCATCGGTGAGCCAAAGGCGTCCTCTTTGTGGCAGACGGCGTTGTAGAATTTGTCTTTCCGCCGGGAAACATGGATACGGATCTAGGGGCACAGAACGGTGCAAGCCACGAGCACAAAGAACCACACCAGAAAGGGACCAGAGACGCGTTGGTCGTCCTATTTGCTCCGAAAAAAGGCTGGTGCTCCCACGCCTCGCGCTCGACTTGGCTTGGCTTGGCTGTTCTTGCATGTGCACAAGGACAAGAGCGGAAAGTAGAAAGAGAAAAAGGACGAATAGGTGAGCGATCTCTTTTTTTCTTTTTCTTCTTTTTCTTCTTTCGTAAAACTGACCGGCACTTACCATACGTGTGTATACAACATTGGCCAGACTTGGTGGTGTTGCTGTGGTTCTTTCTCTCTTATATTTTCCCTGTCCTTGTTGTCTTCCTGCTTCTTCCCTTCACCCCGGCACATGTTTGATTTTGTCGTCTTTGAAAATATTATTTCAATCGATTACCGTCCTGCTCGGTGCGTTTTTTATTTTTGTGCCGATTGGAAAATTACTCAAAGGGGAAATAGAAAACGAGACGAGAAATTTCTCCAACTGCTCTCCTGACTTTCGTTATGTCCGTGTCCGGAGCCTTTTCTGTGTCCTGTCTGTTGTCTGCCCTTCTCCGTACAGAATTCATAATTCCGTGCTCATAGCCACCCTGGCCTATGTTTTGTTCGCTTGGCTTGCTCGCCTGGCTACTGCGTGCTGATACAAAGAAGACAAGAAGGTAGACGCTCAGAAAAAGCAAGAAAGAGCAGGGCCTCTAGCATGGCTGATCGCTGTTGATCTTCTTCTTTGTCCACCCCTTCATGCTGGCAGATGCAGCCGGTGTGTACCTGACTTGGACCTGCTGAAGAAACATTGCTGTCTCTTGCGGATATATTTTATTGGGTTTCTGCATGACACGTTGTGATACGTCGCAGGCTCGGATGCATTTATAGTGCACTTTTTGCGTTCTTTTTTTGTCTGTCACGAAAGCAAACACCGAATGTATCCTCTGAAGCGAATTCGCCGATACCGCCGGACAGGCTCGGCTAGGGAAAGAGGGAGACGAGAGGGCAGTCACGGAGTATTTCCGTGCGTCTTTACTTGTACATACGGAGCAGCGGGTATCTTGTTCTGTTGCTCTCGTGTCCGTTTTCTTTGCAAATTTGATTTTCCTCTTTCTTGTCTGCTTTTGTCTATTATGTGCGACAACCTCACGAGCCTTTGAAAGAATGCTGAAATACTGGAACACTGAAATACAAGTATGTTGTAGATAAAGATGAGATAGGCACCCTTCCGCGAGGCGAACACGGTGCCTGCTATCCGTTCACAAGCGATGCTCGTAAGGATCACTTTTTGATTTTGTCGATTTTGTCAGGTTTCTGTCATTTTTAGTCCGGTTCTGTCATTTTTCTAGGGGAAATAACAAAATGACAACTCCGGCCGACCACCAGTTCTTTGCTAAAAAAGGACGTCGCTAAAATCCACGACACCCCAAGCCACACAAGACGCACGCAAACCGACCAAACGAGAACCGTTCGTTACGCGTCGAGCACGCCTTGCCTTCCCCGTTCGGACAAGAGAGTGCCGGGGCGCCGGGGCACCGCGTACAAGGGAGGGAAGACAGGCTTGACAGGAAGACAAGGGAACGACAAGGAAATTAGCACTCTTGTTCCTTCCCTCCTCATTAGCGCCTGGCCTCCGAGGATAGCGAAAAAATAGAGACGAACTAAAACCGATGCTGAACTCTGATAGCTTGCGAGAAATTTGACGGACTTGTTTGTGCAGAAGGGCGTGCGCGATCGCGCGCGCGTAGAGCGGACGCTTATTTTTTTTTTTCTCTTCCTTGCGTGTCTTTTCCTTTTCTCTTTTTCTCATCGGACTTGTACGGTGCGGGTTTCCCCTGGCTTTCTCGGGCTCTTGCAAAAAACCGCGGAAGTGAGCAGCCGGGACGGTGATTTGACACGCTCGTAAACTTGTCATGTGGCCATTTTTTTTATTGTCTTCGTTCTGAGAAGGGCGGACGTGTTCTGAATATACACGCGTCGAGGCTGGGACCCTTTCTCTTGGTGGTTATGCTTGTTTTGCTGTCGTTCCTGAGCACCCCAGCTGTGTGGACTGGATGGTTCCTCTTTTTTTCTTTCTTTTCTTTCCATCTTGCCCTTCTCGAAAGGCTGCCGCGCGGGAAGTGGAGATTGGGAGGGGGACCTTGCCTTGACAGCTTACCTCCTCTACGGAGTACTACAGCTCCTTGGGGCTCTCCAGCTGCCAGAGATTCGCAGATTCGTAGATTTGGGGTAAAAGGGGAGCCCACAGCCTGGCTAAGGCCCCGAGGGCCCCAAACATGGCGCTGGACCTGGCCTAAAAGGCCTAAAAGAGAGGGGGCCGTGAGGAGAAAGAAGAGGGCCCTCACCCCCATCCTCGGAGAGTGGTCATGGGCTGGTGGAGTCCGTCGTCCTCTGTGTGTCTCCTTTGTGTGCCGCTGTGGATCGCAGCAGCATGCATGGGATGGCAGTTGGATCTTAGGAAGAGAGGGGAGGGGGAGATCTGTTGTTTACTTGCGTACGGCGAAAAGAGATGACTCTCTCTTTGTATGGATCGTGGCAAAGCATCGCATGCGGCAGCACACGCGTTTGAATTTTCGTAATCGGGAGATATGTACAAGATTCGGGCCGTTCGCCGTACCCCATCACCGCATCCGGGACGACGAGTACGACCCGTTGTAGTCCAACATCAATAGCAGCTTCGACAACGAGCTGCCCTCGCCCGCCCGCGACCCGTCCTGGTATTGTTGCTGCTGTTGGTAGTCCTTGCGCGCCACGCTGTCGGCCTCCTTCTCGCTCAGGCCCCGGCACACCGCAAGGAACGCCGCGACCTTTTTGCGGAATGACGCATAGAGCCTTTTGGTCCTGTCCTGGTGTGCCCCGCGCCGCGCCTCTTGCTCGTCGTTCTCGTTGCTCTCGCCTTCCCCGGCAGCCGCGCCTCGAGTCTGGGCCAGCTCGCGCGAGCTCTTGGCAAACTCGAGGATCAGCCCAAAGATGCCTTGCAACAGAAGGAGCAGTGGCTGTTGGCGCTTTCGGAGCAGCAGCGCGAGCATGATCTCATCCAGCGCCTGCTCATGCCGCTCGCGCAACTTGTCAGGGCTTGTTTGGTTTGCTTGCGCAGCGCTGGCTGCACTGGCTCTTCCCTGGTCGAGCTCCTCTAGGCTCTGTTGCACACCATCGAGCCATGAGTTGAACCGCTGCCACGGCATGTCGACGCCCGTATCTAGGAAATAGGCCATGATGTTGGCCACAAACTGCTGGCTCTCGATCCGGAAGCGTGTGCATACGTTATCCGCGTGGCCGAAGTAGCCTTTGTCACGGCTGCGGCCTGGCCGGGCTGCTCTGTTGCGCGACCGGGAGTATGTGTCGTCTTCGAACAGCTGGTTGACCACGTGGTACATGCGCAACACGCGTAGGAGGAGCATAAACACGCGATCATACTTGGTAAGGATGCCTGGCGTGATGACAGACAAGAGTGCCGAGGGCGGTTTGTACGACAGCCGGAGAAAATCGAGCGCCTCGAGCGATTCTGGATCCATGCACTTGTCCATCTCCTCAATGGACAGATCCCGTACGGCGAAGCTCATGCCACCCGGCAGCTCATGCTTGCCACCCGCGACACCGCCGGTTGGGACCTCTTTGCTTTCACCCTTCCTGCCCTGGTAGTAGCTCTCCGCAAGGACACCCATCAGGGCCAGCCGAAGCTCAGAGCTGGCAGGTGGCCAGTTCTCGCCGTTGCGCCGTGACAGCCGTAGGCCGAGACCACCGCTCGATAGCTCGATTCCGGTGCTTCGCTCAGCAGCGGCCTGATCTGGGTCGAAAAGGGCATGCGATAGCCGGCTGCAGAACATGCCGTTGCCCAGGAGCGGGAACTCTCGCTGGAGCTGGAGGTGTTCGCGGATGCCGTGTGCGCCAAATAGCAGCCGCATGCACTCGCGGTTGACGAGGCGAGACTGAGCGGCAATGACCGGTCGAAAAGAAAGCAACGGTAGGAGTGACCAATGCGGTGCAAATTCGTCCAAGGCTGCCATGTCGGCTGCATCGTGGCCATCCTTAAAAAGCTGACGGCGGAGGACAACGGCGAGTCCGTCCTCTGTTGGACGCGAAAGAGGCCCGCCAAGCTGTGCCATCGATGCCTGCATGCTCTGCTCGATCTGGTCTTCGCTCTTTCCAAAGAACTGGAATTCAATCGTAGGCAAACGCCAGTTGTTTCCTGTTTCACCCGAAGCAAAACCGGCCGTATCTGGACGATGGTGGATTGGTAATAGACGCTCTGGTCCAGGTAGGACTGAAGAATACCTTTTTGCAGTAAACGACTGCAACAAAGTTCTTTCGTATGCAAGAGCCTTGCGATCCAGCGCGTGGATGGATTCCCAATCAAACTGCCAACTCAGTGTCGGGGCTCTTGCAAGCAGAACGGTTGATGGGCTGGATAATGGATGCTCTGGGTGATTCGTCCACAGAAAACGCAGGTTGCGGCCCGTTTCAAACAGGTCTTTGGCCATCTCCTCTGGTATGAACGCCGGCATCCGTTCCTCGTCGAAGAAGTAGTCGGATTCGGCCAGCTCTGTGCCCATGTCGTCAATCCAGACCCGGTCATCGAGGCGGACAAATCCTTTGCTCTGAAACTCGCCCGTCCACAATGTCGCCTTGCTCTTTGGGCTCAGGCCAATCCACTCGCCCACGAAGCCCAGCCAGGGCTCCGAGGCGAGTTGCAGAAGCTGCTTGATGATGTCACGCATGAAGACGACGCTGTACTCCATGGACTGGGCCTCTTGGTACAGCATCGTGAGAAACTTTTCATCGGTCGTCCCTGCGGGGGCCGTCGAGCGTGAGAGCTTGGTCACGAGCCCGCGAACGAACTTGACGAGGGAGGCAACAGGCCGCACAAGCGCTTGTAGCTGGAGCAGCGAGTGCGCCCTCTGGCCGCGGGTGCCAAGCTCGCTCTGGATAGTGAGAAGTAGGCCATCCACCCCCCGTGCCAGGGCAACTCGTGACGGTGAGCTGGCCGAGGCAGCCGCCGTATAGGTGTGGTCGACAAAGGCCCTGAGGTAACGACTGTTATTTCCGCAGTCGAGGCAGTCCTTCTCAACGCTGCGCAAAACCTGTGCTGTGAAGCCTGAGATTCTCACCGATTCGACCACGGGAAGAAAAGTACGTTTTCTGTCATTCCACAAGAACAAAACCGAGCTTCGTCCCAAGGCTAATGCAAGAAGGCAAGCGCAGTATTCGTGGGTATCTAAAATCAGTTGTACGTGTTCGTGTTCGCCTTCACCAGCATCCTTCTCGGGAGATACCGCAGGACGTGCGAGTTGATCGTGTGCGGCAACGAGAGCGTCGACAAACTTGGGGCCCTGTTCTGTCGCGAATATCGGAGCACGGTTGGGGATATCCAAGTGCTCGAACGACGCCCATGTTTTGAATTCGGGTGGCGGATGCCGGCCGAGGTGGTCGTCCGGGAGGAGCCAGAAGTCGTCGACGGGGGAGATGGGGGTCGCAATGCGCTCCGTAACCGAGCTTGTGTCCTGCTTGTCGACTGTGCTTTCTGGTATACTCGGTTGGAGTTGGCTGAGTAGATCTGGGATCTTGAAGAGGCCGCCATCGTCATCGCTGCTGGACGGCAGTTCCGGCTCGTCTTTCCCGAGGAAGAAGGTGATGTTCTCGTCGCCTAGAGTGCTAACGTTAGTTTCGAACAGTTATTGGTCATAATCCACCCGTTGAATTGACATGCTTACCGTTAATCTCCAGACTGAAGAAGCCGTCTTGTCTCTCTTCCGCAGCTAGAGGCGGCGGTTGTTGCTGCCATGACGACAGCTTCCAGAAGTCGGGAATGGCAAAGAGGTCGGCGTTGTCTGTGTCTGCCATGGCTATGATGGTGATAGGCCAGTTCCTCTCATAATATGGTGCGTCGAGAGAAGTCTTTGTTTAGCTATCGAGGGGGCAGCCTCGTCGTCTGTGAACTCACTACCAGTTTAGGAAGTGACGTTGAAAATATAGGGAACCGCGAGCGCCACTATGGGCCGCTCCTTCCCTCCATTATTGTGGACGCGTCGCTGCCAAAAAAGCGCGTTGTTTGGGGCCAGTGCTATTGTGTGGTACTCGTCCACTGCGACACGTGCGTTTTGGCGGTTGACCTTGCTGTGCAACCGTTAGTAACCCCTGTAAGTTGCGCCTGCTTACCCAAAAATCCACTAACAAAGCCTGCCTATCAGCGTTGTCCAAAGCTCTTTGTTCCTGAGCAATAACGAAAAGCATCAGTTCTTTTTCTTATTTTCCGAGCCCGCGACAGCCACATCACTACCTCTTGCTCCGCACGCCTCGACACACCCTTACCGCGCAAACGATGCCAATTGAGCTGTAGCCAATCCCACGAATACATTTACCACCCACAGCGGCGCCAACACCATGCCGCCGAAGAAGCGCGGGCGCGGCAGCGCGGCGCAGTCAGCTGCGACGCCGAGCCGCGACGACGATGCGATGGACATTGACACGCCCCAGGCCTCAGAAACGCCCGCGGCGGCGGCGGCGGCCGAAAATCCGGTGTACGACGTGCTGCAGAGCTGCTGGACGTCCGAGCAGAAGGCAGGGCTGTTCTCGGCCGTCATACGGTGGAAGCCATCGGGTGAATTTTTAACTGGAGAGCGGATGGAGGAGATGGCAAAGGAACTACTGGCTAACATCTACAGGCATGCACAGGCACTTCCGCATGATTGCGATATCCGAACACCTACGGTGCCGCGGGTTCGACCCGGACGTCTACCAGCACACGCGCATCCCGGGCATCTGGAAGGAGCTGGTCACGGAGTACGAGCTCGAAACGATTAACGATCGCGACAACTCCCTGGACTACGTGGACGAGGCCGACGTCGAATCCCGCTTCAAAGAGTTCTGCCTGCCCCTGGTCGACTTCCGCGACGACATAATGGAGCGGGCGCTGGCCGACGACGACGATGACTCAGCAGCCTCATCACCAGCACAATGGCACCCAGACTCACCACCACCGCCGTCGCGCGGTGGAGCTGCCTCAGGAGGCCAGTCGGCAGCAGCGGCTGCATCCGCCTCCAAATCCAGTACCAAGAAGCGGAAGCGAGGCGACATCTCGGCGTTGCGGACGCGGTCTTCGACGGTGGACAGCTCCGAGCTGGCTTCCTCCGTGCCGTCACCAGCGGCAACAGGACGGGGCACGCGCAGAGGCAAACGCGGAGCGCCAACGGCGAAGAAGCCCCCAACTCGGCGCGGAGGGGGCGATGAAGAGGAAAACGAGGATGAGGAAGAAGATGACGGCGATGAGGAAGGGAGTGGTAGTGGAGGGGACGAAGAGGAAAATGAAGGGGAGAAGGGAGATGGGGAGCAAGAAGAGGAGGGAGGTGACGATGAAGACGAGGACGAGGACGATGAGGACGAGGACGACGAGGACGACGAGGACGATGACAACGATGAGGAGGAGGAAGAGGAAGAAGAGGAAACAACTACAACCAAAAAGACCAGGGCGCCGCCACCAAAAGCAACTCGAGGAGGAGGCAGAGGCCGCGGCGCGGCTCGGGGCCGTGGCCGGGGAAGAGGTCGCGGAGGACGGGGCCGCGGCAGATAAAGGGGATTTGGAACATCTAGCGCATCGGCGAAAGCGGTTTTATTTTTGGATGTGCTAGCCTTGCATCCTGCAGTCATTGTAGTCTTTTGTATTTTTTTTGTAAGATATTTCAATATGTAAATACGACTTATTGTGTTGTATCCTTAATTAAGTAGAGCGGTAGAGCCTCGCCAGAGCGAGATGGAATGCCTACCAACAACCCCCACTAACAGGGAAGTTGAGGTGGCATGTTAGGGGCCGTTGTGACTGCCCCGCACGCCAAAACGCGTCAATCAACGCGCTCAGAATAAATCTATTTACTTTTCTCATGGTCGCAACCAACGTCACGCAACACAAACGACAAACCGCGCAGTTCATCTCATTCCAATCGCACGAGGTCCACGGAGCGCAGAAAGATATTTCGAATTTCAACACACAAACCCTGCGCGCAAACATGGCCGGACTCGGCGGCTCGCTGGCAAACCGGCCGCTCTCCACGACCGAAGAGCTGGAGAAGCTGGAACAATCCATCACTCTGACGCTGCAAGGTATGAAAAGAGCCGACATGGGGCAGTTTGGGAAGAGGGATTGAAGAACCGTGGAATCAAGCTGACAGTGCGCAAACTCTAGAAATCGACCATAATTTCAGCAGGGCGCATCGCATCGTGACGGGCAGCATCCTGCCCGTGGTTGAGCAATACGGCGAGCACTGCAGATCCGTCTGGGACGCGTCAAAGGTGAGGGTGGACTGTTGGGCTGTATGTTTGATTTCCAAGGAGCGTCTTTACTGACTGATTTGACAGTTCTGGAAACAGTTCTTCGAGGCCGCTGCAAACGTGTCATTGTCTGGCTACGAGGAGCTCGCAAACGACGAAGGATCGACAGGTGTCGAGGAGACGACGACGGATACGCACGACGAGTCATCGACGGACTACACTGCTCGGCCGCGGGACGACGAAGATGGCGACCAGACATCCACATACCACAACACGCGGGACGAGTCTCTTCTGTGCGACGGCGACGGTGATCTGAGTGGGAGCACGCCTCGCCCGCCGGCCACGAAGTCACTGCGCCCGCAGTTCGCCGAGCTGGACTCGCCTTACGAAAACCTGCGGCGGGAGATGAACCGGGGGCCTGGCACGGGCAGTGCGGGCCAGCGTCCTCGGTCGGGATCTCGGCCACGGCCGCCCGCGACAGACGCCAAGATGGCCGATGCAACGGGCGATGAGAGCACGATGATGCGATTTGACGACGACGACATCGAGGGCGACAATCGCGATGATTCATCTGCTGCGGATTCGGAACTGCTTGCCCAGCGCACAGCACGTCTGCCCGACATGTCCATGACACCGCGGCAGTCGCTCGACGAACGCAACCGGCGGGCCTTGGAGGACGAGCAGGCTAATACCCGGCGCCAAAAGGACCCGCTGATGCACCGCGTGTTGGGCAAAGACTACCGCATCCAGGCGACGCCACATAAGAACACGGCGCGCGGCATCTCACCCATGCGCCTCAAAGTCACGGACCGGCCGCCCACTGGCCAGCATGACCTGACGCGCAAAGAGGAGAAGGCCAAGCGGCCGGCGTGGCAAGAGTCCTCGCCCATGTCGTCGCCGGAAATTGCTGTGCCGAAGCTGCGCAGCGCCGCGTTCATGTCCCCGATGCGTGCAGCCTACCGAAACAAGCTGTCGGCAGCCGTGTCAGGACCGCGGACGCCCGGCGTGAGTGTTCAGACGCCGGCCCGAAACAAGCCGAAAGAGATTGTGTTTGACGACATTGAGACGACAGAGACGGCCCAGAAATCAAATGCGCCTTTTACGAGAACAGAAACAGGACAAAAGAAGCGCAATCCAGACGAGATCATGTGGGACAGCAGCGACGAGGACGGCGATGACTTGTACGGCGGGATGAGCCCGCCCAAGACGATTAACTTTGCCCTGCCACCGTCGAAGCTGCTACAGACGCCCGGTAAGACTCGCTGTCTTTCTTTTTCAATAATTTGACACAGTTTGGCTAACAATTTCAAATAGCGCGAGAGGCAAGCAAACGCATCGTCGAGGACATATTGCTCACAGCGGGTGAAGACCTGGACAGGTCGTCGGAGTACAGCCCGACCATGGTGAAGATGAACGCAGACATTCTGGACGAGACGTTTTGAAATGTTTTTTTCCATGTATTATGCCTCTTCCACTATAATCAAATCAAATACCCAGTGCTAGGATGTGTTTGTTGGATTCGGGTGCATTGGATTTGTGCATCAAATTTTGTGATGGTTGTTTTGTTTTCCGGGCGCGGTTGGCCGGCATACGCATGGCCTACCGCTTTGTATCTCCACGGTCGATCACATGGATCCGCGGCGTAATCTTGGCCAGCGCCTCCTTGTCAGCCTCCGTCGGTGTGATGCCCATGCGGTCGCCCGCGGCATCAGAGAAATACAGCCCGATGGTGCCCCAGAGCAGGACGCCGACGCCGACGCCGATGCGCGTCTTCGGCGAGAGACCGCGGTAGGAGCTAGTCCGTTAGTATTCTGAAGTGTCCTTTTGTAAAGCCACATTTTCTGTGAATAAGAAGCACATGATTTGAAACCTCACCTCCAAAGCGACATATTGCGTTGCAAAGTGAGTTTCCCTGAGTGAGGTGAAGCTGTGCTATGCAAGTAGTGAATCTCCTAGTGTAGTTCAAAATTTGCACCGCCACGTGCAGCCACAGACCGAGCTCGACATCCAAATGTCTTTCGATGATTATTGTGGGTCCCAAGTGAAGACGTGAAAAAAATTGGCGGCTGTTCGAAAAGCTTCATGTCCAAAGCTGCACCAGCACCAGATAACCCCGACGAGTATTTCGGCTGTCCAAGTCACGATTGCCGTCCATCCCCCGATTCTGAGGCTTTATTTGCGACAATTTCAGCCCTCTGACCACAATGGCTGCGCTCGGCCCCTCGGCGGCGCGCGTTCGCGGCGCTGTGTCCAGCTGGGGCAGCGCCTGCAACATGATCGCATGTTCACAACCGATGCACTTTGCGTCACAACAAACACAGCCACCACTACGGCAGACACTACCATGCACGCAGTCAATAGCATGGAGCATGCAGACGCAGCAGCGCTCCTCCTTCTCCACCTCCCCAGTCCTGGAAAAGCGCCACAAATACCGCTCGCGCGACAACAACCGCCTGCGCGGTGTCTCCAGCATCCGCCGCACAGGGCCCCGCCAGTTCCTATCCGTTTCCGACTCACCGTTGCCACGCTCGACCATTACGGCAGGCGCCAAGGAGGCGAAAGAGGCAATGGCCGTTGCGTCGCGGCCCGAGATCGACCCAGAGCACGGCCTGTGGCAGTTCTTTTACGACGGCCAGGTGGCCCAGCCGCCGACCAAGGACGCGGCTTTTGGGCGGCCCTGGACGGCCGAGGAGCTTCGGCGCAAGAGCTGGGACGACCTACACCGGTTGTGGTGGGTGTGCGTCAAGGAGCGCAACCGGATTGCGACGGCGTCTGTGGGGCGGAAGCACTTTGACCTGGGCTTCGGCAGCTTTGAGTCGGAGGAGCGCGACAAGGCAGTGCGTTAACCCCGTGATACCTACACTATCTCGTCACCCCTAGACTTCTTCTTACTAATGTGCCTAGGTCCGTGAATCAATGAGCCGCATCAAGCACGTGCTGACTGAGCGTTTCTACGTGTGGGAGGACGCCGTGGAGCTGGCCCAGTCGGACCCGGAGATCGATCTGTCCGGCAATGGCCCGGCGTTCCGGCCAGCAGCATATCTCGAGGAGGAGCCGGCGGCGACGTTCGAGGGCGGAAATGCAGAGGCTGCGCGGGCAGAGAGCAGGTCAGGCGAGCAGCAGCCGGCCCCGGTGCGGTAATGGGGAGGCATCCTCTACTGTATCTGGTCTGCATGTTGAAGCTGGCCGGGAGAAGTGGAGGCGGAGCGAAGAAACACCGCTCTCGCGCGCAACTTATGTATAACAACCACCACATACAACATCTAGCTCTTGCGAATGTACTACTATTTGCCAATACACGGAGAGTTGATGGGGACCACAACAGTCGAAAAGAGGTCTCATAAAAGGGACACAGGACTGTGCCTACAAAGGGCCTTCCTCATTTTGAAAAATAGCAAGTGGAGACTGAGTTGAAGCAGCAACATTATCTTTTTATGTGATTCAAAAAGCTCATTCAGGCACGTAACTATAATATCTAGGGAAGCCGTGAATTTCATTTTTCACACCCTTATTACAAGCTGTGTGTCTTTTGTACAAGGCTATCCGAGACACCGGAAATTGGCATCTTTCTATGTATTATGTGGACAAAGTTGAGAAAGCTCTAGATCATCGTGAACATCTAACGGTCTGTATGTATGGTCCCTGAAGTGGTCACGTGGACGGGACACTTAATCAAATGTGGAACGGCCCCCCTGTCCAGGAGCTATGTCGTTGAATTGATAGGGGCGGTGACCTCTGTGTCGTTGACGAGGTTGCCCCCCAATAGCAATTGCGGGGCAGCTACTCGCTTGGTTTGTCCCTCCTTTCCCGTTTCCAACAGCAAAGCCAAACCGCATCCTGTGACATCCTTCTTGCATTTACACCGATTGTTCCAGGTCAGGCCGCCTTCCACCTATCTCGGTCCAATCCTCTTTATTTTCAACCTTTTCCGACCATCCGCTTCCGCGTAATCCCAATACTCGACCAACGCCATTCTCCACCACCGCCACCATGGATGAAATTGCCAAGGAATACGATGTCATTGTGCTGGGCACAGGTGAGTGATCAGATGGGACATGGGACGTAAGGTGCTGGGAGATCGGGAGGCGTGGAAATCTACCAGAAGGTAGATTGTTGGAGGCAAACAGCATGGCACAAAAGAGCTCGACTAACTGTGTACGCCCGTCCCGCCCAGGCCTCACCGAGTGCATCCTCTCTGGGTACGTCACCGCCCTTCTCGACACCCCCTCCTGACCGTTGAAGAAAGCACCCAACTGACCTGCTTTTGTCTTCGAATAGCGTTCTGAGCGTCAAGGGCATGAAGGTCCTGCACATCGACAGAAACGACCACTACGGCGGGTAGGTTTCCCCGCTGAATGGCGGCGCGGATCGCACCACCCGAGAGGACAAAAATATCAGACGGAATACTAACGGGTACCTACAGCGAGGCTGCGTCTCTTAACCTCCAGGCGGTAAGCTCCGAGCCCCCGTTTCCTTCCAGCCTCTCCTTCTCCTCCTCTAACACCCGCCTCCCGCCAGCTCTACAACAAGTACGGCAACTTTGCCAGCGGCGAGGAGCCCTGGACCAAATACGGCCGCGTCAACGACTGGAACATCGACCTTGTTCCCAAGTTCCTCATCTCCTCGGGCGAGCTCACTAACATCCTCGTGTCCACCGACGTCACCCGCTACCTCGAGTTCCGCCAGATCGCTGGCAGCTACGTCCAGCAGAGCAATGGCCCCAAGGCCACCGTGGCCAAGGTGCCCGCCGATGCCGCCGAGGCGCTGCGCTCGCCGCTGATGGGCATCTTTGAGAAGCGCCGCATGAAGGGCTTCATCGAGTGGGTCGGCACCTTCGACATCAAGGACCCGGCCACGCACAAGGGTAAGCGAGCACTATATTTTCAATTCACGCCGTCTTCCCCCCCTGCCCCCTCACCCCCCCGGCCCTCTAACACCGACTAGGCCTCGATATCAACTCGTGCACGATGAAGGAGGTCTACGACAAGTTCGGCCTCGAGGCCACCACCAAGGACTTCATTGGCCACGCCATGGCCCTGTACCTGACCGACAGCTACATCAGCACCCCCGGCGGCGCCCCCGAGGCCATTGAGCGCATCCGCCTGTACGGCAACAGTGTGGCGCGCTACGGCAAGTCGCCGTACATCTACCCCCTGTACGGTCTGGGCGAGCTGCCTCAGGGCTTCGCCCGCTTGTCGGCCATCTACGGCGGCACCTACATGCTCAACACGAAAATCGACGAGGTCGAGTACGACAACGCCAAGGCCGTGGGCATCAAGGCTACCATGGCCAACGGCGACGACAAGGTTGAGTTTGCGACCAAGGCCAAGTTTATCATCGGCGACCCGTCCTACTTCCCGGACAAGGTCAAGGTCGTCGGCCACGTGCTGCGCGCTATCTGCATCCTGAAGCACCCGCTGGCCAACACCAACGACTCCGACTCAGCCCAGTTGATCATCCCCCAGAGCCAGGTTGGCCGGAAAAACGGTAGGCCCCCCTCACCTCTTTCTTTCTTTTCTTGTTGAGGACTAGAAGCTGACAAACAGACATCTACGTTGCCTGCGTCTCGTCGGCCCATAGCGTGTGCCCCAAGGGCTACTGGATCGCCATTGTGTCGACCATTGCCGAGACCTCGGCCAACCACCACCTCGAGCTGCAGCCGGGCCTGGACCGCCTGGGCAAGATCGAGGAGCAGTTCATGGTAAGTCGAAACCAAAGTTGTATCCCGTTAGAGAATGCATTTGCTGACACGTTGACCTCTTGCAATAGGGCGCCCCCATTCCTCTGTACGAGCCCATTCAGAACGGCACCGGCGACAACATCTTCATCTCCAAGAGCTACGACGCCACCAGCCACTTCGAGACGACCACCGACGACGTCAAGGACATCTACCGTCGGTGCACGGGACAGGAGCTCGTTGTCGAGGGTCTGCGGGAGGGCATCCAGGTGGCCGAGGAGTAGAGGAGGAAGAGAAGACTTAAGAGGAGAGAGGACGAGATAAGACGAGAAAGCATCGATATATACAACAATACTCCGTAGTTTGGCGAGGGTGTGGCGGTCTGCTCCACTTGTCTTTCTTCATTGATTTCATTTTGGAATGCGCTGCGTTTTAGTAGAGGACATACGACAAATAGTGCATGTGGTGAAGTGAATTAAATTATTATCTGCCATTCTGAAATCAAGACTGCGCATAGCTGTGGCCGACAGCGTATTTATGCACGGAACGGAGCACGACGTATTATGGAGCGAAGCGACAGCGGCTGAGTGGGTGAAGCTCCGGCGGCTGGACAGGAACGGGGCTGACATCAGTGGGTGGGGTGGGGTTCTGGCGCTGTCCGGCCCAATCCAGGCCCGAGAAATAGCGTAGCTTCCTTCGGCTTTGTTCCTGGAGAGGAGACCTGCGCGACGACGACACCAGCACTTTCAGACACTCATATTCCATGAATTGGACACTCGTTTACGCCCGACTTGCGATCAAAAAGGATTTACAGTAATATCCGCTACCTGCACACCCCATACCCCGACCATGGCCCCCACAATCAACCGTCGCGCCGCGCTCGGCGTCTCGGCTTTGCTGCGGCAGACTGCCGCGAGATCGGCCTCGACATCGACATGGGCATCGCCCGCCGCCGCCGTTGCGACCACTGTTGCCCGGCGCTCCCTATGTGCGGTGTCTCGGCCGCAGAAGCGCTCTTGTCGGAGCTTCATTGCGCCCACTCCGTCCTCCCAGTCGCTCTCCCTCCTCGCCCGCCGCGCCTACTCGTCCTCGGCGCCTGCTGACCACAAGCTCTGGTCATTTGAGGAGGTAAGGGGCCCATGTCTTGGTATTAAGCGTAATCGGACGAAGCTAACTCTGACAGGTTCAAGAACTCGTCAAGAAGCCTGACTCACCTATTGTCATCGTTGGTATGCGCCCCCTTCCCTACGCCTCTCTCCTCATTTTTACAAGTGCTCTTCTCTAATCCCCGCCTAGACACTCGTGAGCCGGGCGAGCTTCAGGATACTGGTCGTATCCCCGGCGCTATCAACATCCCTGTCACGACGTCACCCGACGGCTTCTTCTTGCCCGATGAGGAGTTCGAAGACCGCTTCGGCTTTGCGCGCCCGAGCCAGGACACTGAGGTCATCTTCTATTGCAAGGCCGGCGTGCGCAGCCGGGCGGCGGCTAGCCTGGCCAAGGAAGCTGGTTGGACAAGAGTCGGCGAGTACCCGGGCAGTTGGAAGGATTGGTCGGAGAAGGGCGGCAAGGTGCAGCGTTAAAGAAGATCGGAAAGGGGACATAGGTTATAACAGACACCATATAGAATAAATGCAATGCAAAATGAATGAAATCATTAATATATTGTACAGAACTTGGAAGAGATAACAAAGATTTGCTTGGAACAAGCTAAACATCAAACTCCCTTGCCGTGAAAATGGTATTCCGTCGCACCCTTGCGGTGGAATATCTCTCACGAAAAAATAACCTGAAAGTACCAAAAATACCAGAAGATACCAGCAAATTCCAAATTCAAACACGAAATTGGCCTCACTGAACGTTTCAAACTTGCCCGCTTCTAAACCATGCAAGGGACAGCAACCTCAGCCGGAACCCCTACTCTCTACATCCTTCTCTTGACCAGCACCCCTGGTCTTCATGGGCCAGCAGGACCCAGCGAAGAGACCGATTACCACATCGCAGGCGGGGTAGCATCGCCGCCGCCACCATCGCCACCAGCAGGCGTCGACGGGTTCTTGGCCACGGGGCTGTGGTGCGCAAAGAACAGGAACTTGATCGTCACCGCCAGGCCCAGGTGCAGCACCACGACAATGATGAGCAGAATCTTGCTCGTCTGGCGGTCCGTGGCGGACAGTACCGGGTACAGGTTGCGCAGCAGGAACATGATGGAAAGGCCGAAGCCGACGGCGACAAACACCCAGTTAAGAATGTCAATGTGCGACCAGCCGATCAGCGCGACGGGGATCCAGATCAGGTTGCCGTAGCCGTACAGAGCCCAGCACTCGAGCAGGTTGGCAGACTCGGAGCCGAAGTAGCGCAAGGCGAGAAACAGGAGGACGGGAATGACGAGTGTGTAGCCATAGATCAAGCCAGCGGCACCTGTAGACGATGGGTCAGCAAACAAAGTAAAGGGTTGGGTGAGAAAAGTAGGGGTTACAATAGAAGGACGTACCACTCAGAAGTGTGAAATCATAGGCAAACGGCTCTGTCCCGGTCGTCGCCAGGTACTGGCTGATTGTGCCGCTCAGGAACAAGATAAAGACAACAGTCGTCGCAATCCAGAACGGTCCGTACAGATCCGCGTTGCCCTCCAGCACGTCGAGGAAGTTGGCGCGCGGGTACAGCGCCGCCCAGCACCGCCCCAGCACCGCCGACGTGTCGACGTCAAAGAACTGCGCGTAGAACGACAACGTCCACAAGAACCGCTTGCCGCCGGCTGCACTTCCACTCCCGCTGCCCGACGCCGTCGCTGGTGGCGGCAGGCCGCCACTGTTGATGCCCTTGCGGCCGCCCGGTATTGAGTCGTTGAAGTTGGAGGTGTGGAACTCGAGGTCTTCGCGGAGATCGGTGTGGCCGAGGTCGCCCTGATGCAAGAAGAGGTGAGAGTCAGCATTTTGTATCGCAAAGATGGGGAAAGGCGCATTGCATGCAGCACGCGAGGTCTTTTTTCTTCTGTCCATTGGGATCGATCTGTCCTGTTACAAGGAATAGATAGAACGCACCTCGTCGTCGACGTCGACGACGGCATCATAGCCTGCGCCCGACATATTGTACGTTTGGTTTGTGGTATCGTCCTTTAGAATCGCGATGTTCTGTCGTTGTAACGTGTAGGGTATGCGGGTGCTGGTGATGTCGTCGATTCGCCTGATTTGGGTGAGTTGGTCTTTGGCGTAAAGGGAGACGAAGCTGATGTCGCGTTGCGGTTTGGTTGGTGGAGCTTAACTAGCTGCCTGTTCTGCTTGGAGTGCCCCTATTGAAACCCGCCGTGGCGGCTGGATCAAAGCTGACTTAGTCTGCTTAGTCACTTCTACAGCAACGAAGGTTCGCTTTACACCAAAAATCACCTTTTCGCTTTTGCATTTGATAGAAAGCGTAAATTACGTAGCATCGAAATAGGATTCATACTGAAGCACATTTGATGTTGCATTCACCTGTGCTCACACGTTCTTTAATCATACGCACGCAAGACGCATGACAGTTTGAATGGGGGGCTTTTCAATGTTTTTTTTGTTTCTTTTAATTTCGTAGATCGATTTTGATTTTTCCCATTTTTAATAAAACTCGTAGGAAAAAAAACCAGGTGCATAAAACCCCAAAAAGACGCCGGTGTCTCCGCAGGTTTTCCCGTTCGAAATTCTTCCTCCGCTTCTTAATCCGCTTCGTCCCCTCGCTAGGAACTCCCACAAACAACACACTGCCCACACCCGAGGCGGGGGGCGAGTTGTCTATTTGAGCTTCTTCTTGGGGCGGAGCTGGTTCGTGTGACCGCACTTGCGCTTACGGCAGTTGGTGGCACGAGGGGGCAGGCGGGCCTGGAGGAGTCAATGTTAGTACAAAGGTTCACAAGGACGGCATATACGCCGCGGCAGCTGGCAGCCCCGTTCCATTAAGTTCTGTCGACGGCCGATCTGGGGGTTCGCTCGCGGCGTGAGGGTGTCCAAAAACGTACGTAGCACTTGCGGCAGATCATCTTGTCGCAGTTGAACTTGCTGGCCAGGGCCTTCAGGGAGGGCTCGATGATACCACCGCGCAGGCGGAGCACTAGGTGCAGAGTCGACTCCTTCTGGATGTTGTAGTCCGACAGGGTGCGGCCGTCCTCCAGCTGCTTGCCCGCGAAAATCAGGCGCTGCTGGTCTGGGGGAATGCCCTCCTTGTCCTGGATCTTGGACTTGACATTGTCGATCGTGTCCGAGGACTCGACCTCCAAGGTGATGGTCTTGCCGGTAAGGGTCTTCACGAAGCTGTATTGCGGAATGACGTTAGTGTCTGTGCTGCACTGTGGCTTTCCCACGACAATAGTCTCGAAATGTCCTGCTCCATGTCGTCGAAGGTCGTCTCGGCCGCCGCACGTCAGTCGCCTTTCGTCATTCGCTGCTCTCTCGAAACTTCTTGTTGGCGCAAATGCGGCGGTTCCATCGAGTGTGTTGTCGTCGAGTTCGCAAAAGAAGAGACGGAGAGAGGGATCATGCAATGGCGGGCGCTGGACGTTGGGGGATCGATGTTCGACGACTGGAGGCGGGCATTTCGGCTTCGGATTTGCGGGCAACGGAGGTGAAATTTGGTCCTTACATCTGCACTGCAGCAGGGAAAAAAAAAGAAATGTTAGCAGAACGCTCCTATGACTCCCTTACACCATCGATGGCTCGATATTCCAGGCGAAACGTACTCTTGGCGATACTGTCGTGAAGTTATCTAAAGTTGAGGTTCTTGGGAAAGAGGAATAGAAGGGGAACAAAAATCCAACGAAAAGATCATACAGACGCACCACCCTACACAAAAAATTGGTGCGGGACACACCAAAATCCGAAAAAGTGCAGGCGAAAAAACCAGGAGTGGAAAAAAATTGCCCCGCTCTCCGAAGATTCTTTGCGGACAAGAGCGCGCAAAGCCGAGAAAGGCTAGTGCAGAAGTGGCAGCCTTGGGACTTTACCACAAAACCCTATCACGTGCGCAGCTCTAAGCTCCAGAACAGAACTAACCAATCACACAAGCTACTCAGTTTCTCCTAGACAACCTCGACCTTGACAACACCAAATACTTGGATACAAGATGCTGGCAAATATGGGTATCAATATATATCTATCCTGGAGGACTGCTTGCCATATACAAATGCGCAAAGGATTGAGGGTCTTGCTGTCCGTCGCCACCCGCCTGGTCATCGTCGTCGTCGACAACCATGGTGACATCTTCCTCGGTGCTGTCATCCGTCGCCTCTGCTCCATCCAAATGCGCCGTTGTGCTTTTCGTCTTGGCCAGGTCCCAGACCATCCAGCGTCTCTCTAGTCGGCTTACTTCGCGAACCAGCATCTGTACTGTTATTCCAGCTAGATTGGCTACACCCGGGGCGTTAGTTGCCTCTTCCGAACATGTCTGCAAAGACGCGTTAGTGAGTGATGCTTACCTGCTCTGCTGTAGAATGCGTGCGCTGTTTCGGGAAGCTCTGACTCTTCCCGGTAGTGATGTAAAGGAAGGTCGCGGATTCGCTGCAAAGTAGGGGCATCTTTACTAGAGGCCGGCTGTTTCCCTGTTGCTTTCTCGGAGCGCTCTTCTTCGTCCGCCTCGGGTACCACGAGGCAGGTTTCCTGAATCAGACGGTACCGACTGTCTATAACTTCTTCCAGCTCGTCTGCAACGAGCGCTCGTGGCTTGATTTCTTGCAAGGGAAACAAGCGTAGCATGTGGCGTGGATCTGTGACATGTTAGCCATGCGCCCCCCTCTCATGATTGCTCCTGTTCTTCAGTTCCATCTGACACCGGGAGAACGCACCGTCTTTTTCGGTTAATCGATTAAGCTGATGCCAGTCTAGGTAGTCGTCGATCTGGTCCTCTGTCAAGCTCCATGCGTCTCTAGATCGTAGCTTGGCAATATCCTGGCGGTTCAGCCGTCGTGCCGCGGGCGGCCGCCTAGGCGACGCGTCAAAGACAGCCTGCCACTTCTTCCAGTCCATCGAGATGGTCTGTGATCCGGTCTCATTATCCCTATCATCGTCGGTTCCTTCGTTACGCTCTTCCTTGTTTCCTTCGAGCTTAAGACCGTCGTACGCGTTTCTCTCATCTGCCTTGGTAAAGGGATAGAGCAGCTTCGTGGCTAGAATAATTGTCGACAGCAGGAAGATGTCTGGGTGGTCGATCCAAAAGAGTCTGGGACGCTCCAATGGGTAGCAAAAATCTTCCTTGGAGAGGCGAGACAGTTCCAGAACGCCCGTATATACATCGACTGTCCTTGTTAGCACATTTCAAGCTGGGTTTATCAAAAGAAGGTACACACGTACTGGGAAGACCGAGGTCTCTCGTCCACTTCCATAGGATGGGCGGTACGTTCAGTCCGGGGAACTGCAGCTCGTTGTTGAGCATGAAGCCCTTGGCTAGATCTACCACTGCCTCATGTAGCTCGCCGCCGACAAGAGAAGGCTGTTTTGTTGTCAAGGCACTCAAGTAGCTTGGAGGCAATCGATCGCGCATAATCTTGGGGATGTGCTTTGTCTACTTTGTGTTAGGAAAGTTGACCTTCATAAATATTGTGAGACTTGGCAAAAGAGCTTACTGCGTCCAAAAAAGGCATCTGGTCGTTCCTTGCCCATCGGTAAAAGTCGCCTATGCGGTACGGAAGCTGCAGCAGCACACCGCCGAGGTAGCATATTGCCAGCGTCTCGATAACGCTCGGCACGTTCCACCGCTCGTCTGGCCCGGACTGCCATTTACGCGCGGACCGCGACCGGGCCCGTCGCTGAGACGAGCGGCTTCCGCCACTGGTATAGCCGCCCTCAGCGTCGCTCGCTTCTGGCTGCGAACTGTAGGCAGTCCGGCCATCTGATTCAGATCCTGAGTTAGTACCGTTCGTAGCCCGGCTCTGACTCCGGCTTCGACTCCGGCTCACACTACGGCTGCCACGGTTCCGCGGATCGTCGTCCGCCAGCGCCATGACGGTCAGACCGTGAAAGTAGCGGATGCGCAGGTCCCAGAGATCGCGCACGGCCGACTCCAGGCCTGCGATTGGTGATGGCGCAGGCGTAGGCGCTTCGTCCTCTCCTCGTAGCTGCTGCTCGCGCTGCTGCAGCCAAAATACTTGCTTGCGCAACAACAGCTGGATACATTCGAGAAACAGCTCACGCGCGTCGATGCCCGAGAGCTGGCGTGCCTCGCGCTCGCGGACCTCTTTTTGCTTGCGGGCGGTGTGGCCGCGGTTGCCATAGTTGCCCTCTTCCTCGTGTTCAAAAGGGACATAGGACTGTGCACGTGTGTTAACTTCTGTTCCTCTTTAGCAATCTAACGACAGGGAAATCCAGTAGAAGGGTGGTCGCAAACCTCAATCAGATGACCGTTCTCGCAGTAGCGGAAGCCGCTGTCACTGTACCAGCGCCGCGCATTGCACTCGTCGCACGAGTCGCCGGGGCGGAAGCGCCGCAGATCGCGATGGCCCGAGGCGAGATCCATGGTTGATCCAAACAATGAAGGTCGGGGCCAGAGTGTGACAGGACTGTGTAATGGGGTTGAAAGAGTTTCGCGACGGCAACAACAGGGGCCTTGTTGTTGAGGCTGTCGCTATGCGCTGTAGAGGCTACCGCTTCACCATTATGCCCCATAAAATAAGAGAGCTGTGATTTGAGTCGTTGAAATAAATTCTCATTCGTTCGCAGGGCGTTGATGCCATTGACTTGGGACGAAAGGCTGGCGAGTTTGCACGCGTCGTTGTTTGATGGGGTGTCGTCGTTAGAATTAGTGGAGTCTACGCCGTACTAACAAAAAATTTGCTAACATCCAAAATAGGCATCATACGGAGTAATACGCCGTGAGCCAATGCAAACAGATGATCTACGGAGTACTCCGTACTTCAACCGCACTTTTTCATGTTCACATCCAACATACTAACAGCCACTTTTCCATGAATAAGGGACCCATTTCAACATTCACTTGTGTCTTTAAAAATAATATCCAGGTTTGCCTTGGTCATATTTTCTATTCCGCTTTAGATATTCTTCATTGCCGCTCTAATGACGGTGATTTGTCCGAGAAAAAAAATAAGCAGTGCATATCTGCCATAAACAGAAACCAAGAGTGGAATCCGACAGAGGAACCCAGGGCCCAGTAATATGTCATATATGACATAAGTCCGTGGTGCCCGTGGTGCTCCCCCGTTTAGATTCCGAGTCCTCCAGAATCCAACGCCCCCAGGGGCCTCGTACGCTTGCAATGCAGGGCTGGAACAGAGACCATTGCTGTACCACTATCCGGTATCGCAATGGGTCTTATCCCGGCCGGCAAGCAACGACTCAACCAGAACGACACAACAGCACCAACGAGGCAAGAAAAAAGCAAGGATGATAGCAAAAAAACTTTTTACGAGCGGGCAGCCTCCTTGGCGTCAATGGCGGCCTCCTCACCCATGGCGGTAAGAATGGTGACGTCTGGGAGCATGTTAGTTTCAAGTTACCGTATGAGATAAATATGCAGATGGTGGGAATAACGTACTGGTGTCCTTCTCCTCGGTCTTGAAGAGCTTGGTGATCTTGTCACCAACCTCACCGTCGGGCAGCTTAACGTCGTCCTTGGTCTCACCATCGTCGCTCATCAGCGAGAGGAAGCCGTCGTCGGAGATGTCGAGCTGTGCGGCACGTGTTAGCAAGCTGTGTCTCTATGGACGGCGCATTGCCCCTGAGAACATAGGGTGCGTGGACAAAAGAAGAACTTACGAGCTGGTACTCGTTGCGGGTGACGTTGGGGACGTCCATGTTGTGGGTGGACGGGCAGAGATCCTCAAGCTTCTTGCCAGTGAAGATGTCAATGGCGACAAGGTGGACCTTGGCGTGACCGTGCTTGCCGGTCTTGGAGGTCGACATGTCCACGATCTTGCAGGGACGGCTCTTGATGACGACGAAGCCGTTCTTTCTCAGGGCCGAGCACTGCATCGGGTACGTGGCCGAAGCACCGGCATCGGCCGAGTCGAAGGTGTGCTCATGCTGGAAGGAAACCGAGTTAGCACATGAAATTCCCCGTGTATTTGGTCGTCAGCCATCGCGGCAAAAGCACCCGCCAAGAGAGCAAAGAGCGGAGAGAGAAGAGGAGAAAGGATGAACGGGCTGATCGAGAGAGTGTCCCGGGTGGCAAGGGGGCGCGAATGGGTGCTGTCTAGTGGTCGAAATCCGAGGCTCCGGGGCGGTCGAGTCGCATGGCCATTTCGCATCGTAGCCAAGACAAATTCAAGTAAAGCGACTCGGACGCCCGTCGATTCGAGATTTGGGCGCTGTTGAGGCAGAAACGCCAGGACGATCGGAGGGGGCGTGAGGGGGCTTCCTCGCTGCGATTTTCGCGATTGCGGGGTGATGATTTTTCTCGATTTCTCTTCTCTCTCCTCTTTTCGCCCTCTTCTGGCAGAATAATTTTGGTCACGAGCAGCCACAAGATGCAATTCTTACCTGGGAATCGTCCGCCATTTTGACTGGGTTGAGGAAAAAAGGATAGTTGACGACGAAAGAAAGATGGACAGTAGTGATGAGGGTGAGCGGAAAAGTTTGTGTTTGTACCAACTAGCAATATTCAAGCCACGAGAAGGAGAAGAAAAAAAATATTACAAGGGAGGGAAGTCGGGGGGAAGGCAAGGAAAATATAGGGTGGAGGGGAAAGAGCGAATGGTTTCCTAGGAAATTTTTAGAAAGAGGGGCGGGGTGAAGAGCGGATTGTGTGGGTTTGTATTTTTTTTTACAGGCTATTTTTTCGGTAGTGGGGAGGCGACAAGAGGCAAGAACAGCGACAAGAGAGTCTGGTTCTGGCAGGCACGGCCTAGAGAGTAAGATACTTGTACCGCATGAGTAGCTGTAGTAAGGCAGTAACCGCATAGTCCAACAAGCGCAGAAACAAGTGAAGTCGAGGAAGGCGCCAATCAGATCTGGCTAATGAGCGTGCCCGCGTTCCTCAGCGGTGGAACGTTGTTGTCCAGTGCCTCGTCCCTGTCTGCCATTCGTGTCTCATTTATGTCTTCTTTCCCCTCACAAATACACAATGATTTCTGCATACGAACAACTTATGAATAGCTCTGTACTGCTCGATGTACCAGTAGGCTCGAAATAGGACCGCTGCACGGCAGGAGTCCGTCTCACAATCGTCAAAGACGAAGGCATTTAGCGAACACACCCTCCATGGACACCCTTCATGGACACCCTCCATTGTGGCATGCAGGCAGAATGACGAGTGGGCGCCCACGTCAACAGGTGCCCTGTGCACTGGCTCGCAGATGAGAGCGAGACAAAGTGCTGTCAAGACAGTACAACCCGCCCGTCTGTGGCCATCCTCTGGGCCGCCGTCCAAGTGGTGTTACTACTTGCGCTATTACATAACACACAGTCAAAATGGAGACAACCGATCCCGTCATTACGTAATTCGTCTTAAGCCCGGCGCGCGACGTTTGCCTTGCCGCCAAGAGGCCCTGAGCTCTGGCGCAGAGGCTCTAATCCCTATTGGAGCTCCGTACGACACACAAGTGTCTTTGCTGTTGAAGACACATGCTATCAACACGCAGCTCTTGAACGACGGAACGTGACGACGACGAACGGTAGCCGCACCGAAACCCAACATCAGCCTTTGAACGCCTTCTGACTCTCTCGTGTGCATGCAAAGGCATTAGTGCCGGCGCTGTGGATGGGCCCGATTGTTGCTTGCTGTTGCGACGGGCGCCTGGCTTGAGCATTGCGCCACTGTAGCTAAGGGGCCTCCTTTTCTTCGACCTCCCCTCCTCTGCGGTCGCTCTGAGCCCGGCCGTCGACCTCGCCATGTGGCTCGACCGTCTAGCCCATTCCGGCGGCGGGGCTTCTCCGCAAAGCAACGGCAGCCGATCCGGATCGCCTCTTCCGCGACGGCCATCGAGTGCCAGCCGAGGACCCTACGTGACATCACAACGGTCAGCCCGGGGCTCGTCGCTCTCCCTCATCTCCAACGACTCGACGAGCTCGCTACTTGCTTCCCGGAGGCAGAACGGCTCGTCTTTGAAACAGTCCACCTCGGCGAATTCCGTGACAGGGGACAGCAGAGGGCAAGACGCAGCAGCGCTCGCACTGCTTGGGAAGCTCATTGGCGCGTCACCCCGGGACAGCACGTCGGAAGACCCAGCGGAAGATCAGGGCGCGGTGCTCATTACAGACGAGGACCTTGAGACAGACTTTGACTTTGCCGGTCTGTCGTTGCGAGAGATTGCCTGGGAGAGCCCGCCCGCGCGCCGAGGCAGCCTGCTATCGTCTCGAACACCCGCGGAGCGTACGTTTAGTCTCCTGCGCATTTGCCAACCTCCTGTCTCCCCAGCTGTGTTTCGCGAATCTTTGCTAATGCTTCCTCTACAACACAACAGTGGACAAAGACCAAGCGAAGCTTGAAGATCTACACAAATCAATCCGCGCCTGCGACGAGATTCTGAACTCCGTTGAGACCAACCTAACGAGCTTCCGAAACGACCTAGGCCTGGTGTCTGCCGACATAGAAAACCTGCAATCCCGGTCCACGGCGCTTAATGTTCGCCTCGACAACCGGAAAGGAGTCGAAAAGGGCCTCTTCCCCGCTGTGGAGGACCTGAGCGTATCGCCAGACCTAGTCAACAGGATCGTAGAGGGCCATATCGACGAGCAGTGGGTGCAATGCTTGAAGGACGTGGACAAGCGGACAGTGTCGTTGCGCTCGTCTCCGAACATCCAACAATCTGGCGACAAGCAGCAGGGGTCGAAAGTAATCAAAGCCGCAACAGACCTGTTGCCGCTGTTGGACAAACTGGTGCTGAAGGTACGTTGCGATCAAACAGTTTTATTCTTTCAGGATCCGCACACTTATTTACTAACACTGCTCCTTTTCCCGCCAGGCCATTGAGCGAATACGAGACTTCCTTGTGGCCCAGATCAAGGCGCTGCGCTCCCCTCACATCAATGCGCAGATCATCCAGCAGCAGAGCTTCATCAAGTTCAAGGATCTCTTTACCTTTTTGCATAAACACCACGCCGTCCTTGCCGACGAAATCTGCCTGGCCTACATGAACACCATGCGGTGGTACTACAGCAACCAGTTCACGCGCTACGCCAAGTCACTCGAGAAGCTCAAGATGCACATTCTGGACAAAAATGATGTCCTGGGGCACGACGACCATCTCGCGCGGCGAAGCGCTACCAAGATGAGCGGCCCGCCACACGATGCCTTCAGTCTTGGCCGGCGCATCGATCTCCTCAAGGGCCCTAATCAGGTGGCCCTGTCGTCGTACATGGCCGAGGAAGACAAGGCGACGCACTACCTAGAAGTGCCCTTCCGCCACTTCAACCTGGCGCTGGTCGACAACGCCACGGCCGAGTACACGTTCATGGCGTCATTTTTCTCACCCGCCCTGTCTTACTCCACCATTGCGCGGCACTTCAACTACACCTTTGAGCCGACCTTTGCGCTCGGTCAGTCGCTGACGCGCGGGCTCATTAGCGAGACCTATGATAGCCTCGGCGTCCTGCTCTGCATCCGCCTCAACCAGCACTTTGCCTTTGAGCTGCAGCGGCGCAAGATCCCGGCCGTTGACGGCTACAACAATGCGACCAACATGCTGCTGTGGCCGCGCTTCCAGGTGATTATGGACCACCACTGCGAGAGCATGCACAGCCTGGCCACCAGCGGCAGCAGCACGATTCTGGCCAGCGGCAACGCTGGTGGCGGTGGTAGCGCAGCCGCAGCGTCGGCGGCGCCGCACGTCGTCACGCAGCGGTTTGGCCAGCTGCTGCACGGTATTTTAGCCCTCAGCACCGAGGCCGGTGACGACGAGCCCGTGGTGACGAGTCTGCTGCGGCTGCGCAACGAAGTCGAGGCGTTCCTGACCAAGTACAGCCAGGTGTGCTTTGGCAAAGACAAGCGCCGGCGCGAGCGGTTCCTGTACAACAACTACTCGCTGGTGCTGACCATCATCAGCGATGTGCACGGCAGCAAGCTGGCCGCAGAGCAAAAGCAGCACGTGGAAACTCTCAAGACGGCGTTTCAAGAAGGGGCATGATGATTCAGGAGTTTCCAATGTTTGTTTTTTTTTGGCTTGTTTTCTTTTGTCACCGTTTTCCATTTGCGCTCTCGATCTACGTTGTTTTATTGTTTTCTCTCTTCGGGCACGTCTTCCTTCCATTGATGGTGTTTCTATAAAGAGAGTTGGCGGTCTACAAAAAAACACTACTTGTATACTTTTTCCCATAGCCTCGCGAAACAAACAGTATCTATAAACAGAGTCGTTGCCAGCAAGATGCAATGAATAGAAGAACGTCTTATAACATGTCCCGTTATTGTGGGATAGCAAGATTTGAAAGAAAAAAAGCCTGCCTGAAGAAAAGAAATGAAGAAGAAAAATCATGTGCACGGGTATACAAATATGATGAAAGGAGGAGATAAAAACAGAGGTGAGCCAATTAGCCAACATGAATGCCGAGGCGTGACAATAGTGCCGATACTTTGGCGACAGGGCCGGTTAGGAACGGGCTACCCGCTCCAACCCCGGGACCTGAACGGCGCAATGCAACGGCTAGAACGCCGACAAGCACAGCAACACCGACGGCCCGCATAGGGCCTCTGTATTGCCAAAGGATCTGCCGGACACGTGCCACCTGCCGCCGCCGCCGCTCGGCCGCCTCCAGCTCGCGCACGTGCTCGTGGAACAGCCGCTCACCGTCAGTCACCGTTAAGCCAGAGGCCAAGGGTTTGTCGGCCGCGCTACCCGGTTTGCTCTTTGACTGTCCCGTCGTCCAGTCATCCGCCGTCTTCAGGACAGAGGACGCAGCAATGGATCGCCACGCCGGCAGCGTATGCGCCGGGTAGTCCTCTGCGAGCTGGGAGGCATCTGCGATAAGCTCATCTAGTCGTGGAGACACCGCGTTGCCGCCCTCCTCGCCGAAACTGTCACCATCATCGCGGTCGCCACCGTCGCGGTCGCCTCCTGCTCGGCCCGGCAACTTCGACAGGATATGGTGCAGCATCTCTGGCTCGTCGGCTGGTGTGGCAAACAGAGCTTCGCGGTGTGCGCGCACAATGGCTGCGAACAAATACAACGAGAAGGCGGGCGGGCGGGCCAGCATGACGTCAAACAGGCGCGCAATGGCGCCCAGGGACTGCACGTCATGTGCGTACATGGTGAGCGTACCGCTGAGTGCGAAAAACGGCCGCGGGTGCTGTGCCAGGCGCAGATGGTTCCAGAGCGGCGGGTCCGCCATGCGCAGGATGTCGGGCAGCAGCAGAAGCTGCTGGACGGCGGCATCAATGGTGGGCAGCATGAAGTCACGGATGCGCAGCACAGCCAGACGGGCGACGGTCGGCGTACGCAGCTGTGGTGGGAGGACCAACAAAAAGACCTGGCAGATGTCGTGGAAGCCCTGGAAGTAGCACAAGTAGGGGTAGCGGCGCAGGACTTCGACGATCAGCGCCGACAGGGCCTGTTTTTGGCGGGCTTCTTCGGCATCGTTGGAGTCTGGTTGGAAACGGTCAGTATGTGTGATACGTTGAAAGAAAATCAAAAGAAAGGTGAGGAAGGGGGGAGTGAACATACGGGTTGGGTAGTAAACAAATGCGCGGTTGACGTCCAGTTGGACTTGCTCCTCGTCTTGATGCGGCGGCAGACTCTCCCAAGCACTGCTGTCTTCATCCTTTGAGATGCCTGCCGCAGCTGCCGCCGCCTCAATGTTCACATGGCCATCGGCATCGACAGGTATTCCAAGGAGCACCGGCCCTATGTTGTTGAGTTAGTAAAAGACAGGCGAATGACACAGCTTGGTATACCGCCAACAATATTTAGAAAGACTAACATGCTATTTGGCGCAACTCGTCTGTGAGGAAGCCACCCTCGGAGCCAGCCAACTGCTGAATACGTGTGAAGTCGCCCTGGACACATGCACCGCGAATGTCCTGTTTCTTTGCGGCCACGGCTGGATCGTCCTTCACAGGCGCCTCTACCTTTTCGGCTTTGCTTACAGAGCGAGACGATGATTGTCTCGATGTCGGCAAGCGCCTACCATCCTTTTCTGACGTTATTTCCGATATCTTGTCATGTGTGTCTTTTTGCTCGTCTGAGCTATCCCGATCAGGAGGCAGGCTCATTTGCTGTTGATGCCGCTTTTCTTCCTGCACCTCGCTCTTCGAGGATTTCTCTACTTTGTGGCTATCAAAAGCTAGAGGCGCTTCTGCACCGGATAGAATTGGGTCGGCACGACCAAGGCCGTCGTCCTCTAAAGTCATAGCGGTCGCTGTTTTGGGGGTGCTATTGCCGGCTCAGTCGTCAGAAGTGGCAGAGGTAGAAACTGCCGTCTCACGCATTCGCTCTCTAGAACCAAGAAGGGGAAGTGGGCTGGCAATGCACGTTGGCCTGATTCCGGGCACAGCACGCGTTCTCCTTTTTTTTCTGAAGAGAAGACGGGCAGACAGGGCAAAGAGCAGAAAGGGCTAGAACACCCCCACGTTTGTGTATCTTGCCGCCACAACCCAGAGCAGGGTTGGGGGCCGAAAGGAGAAGGTGGAGAGAGTGAGAGAAGGAGTAAACAGCCCGTTTGATGTGGCCGTCCTGCGGGATATGCGGTTGTCGTCGGCCTGTCCGTCCAATAGTAAAGTCTGCTGGCGTGCCTCGGGGTGTCGTAATGTCTTTGCAAGCTGGGCAAAGCGGCGAAGGGACAAGGGGCCAATGTCCGGTCTGTGCCAAATGATGAGGCAGATCACCAAGCAGAGCAATGCAAGCGTGTTTCCTGCCACGGATGCCCAAGACAAGCCGATGGAAAAGGAAAACGAGAGTGAGCCTTCAAGAAGTTGATAAGGGGGGCAGCAGTCCGTTTTCCATCACCGACGCCTCGTCGATATCAGGGACTCGATATAGCCCGATGAAGGATATGAAGGATGCCGTCATGCGGAGAGGGGATGAAGCTTGTTGGTCGACTGCGACCCCGGTCGGCTTCAGAAGCTGCGCGTACCCGTGTTGGAGCGAGTGAGGACTCGGCTAGGGACCACAAGACGGAGGCGTCCGCAGCTTGCTTGTGCGTTTCTCTGTGCGTGAGTTGAAGTCGGTCGAGTTGACGCGTGTGGTATGAGGGAGAGTTCAGGCATGACGTGTGGTTTTCCAGCGGCCGCTAATGGACAGCGGGACTGGACAGTGGGCCAGTGGGACAGTGGTGGGTCGGGATGGGCAGTGTGGCTCAGTGGGTACAGTTTGTGGCCCAAGCTTTGTGGTATTGGTGCACTGTTTCGGTGCCTGGACTCCTGGACTGGCCTCGCCTGCCTTGGGCCGACGAGCGGTTTAGGTCATAGCCGTGTCTAGCGAGAGCCCTGCACGCCCCACCAAAGCTCCTGTACTCCATAGCGCCCTATGTAGTGCACCATGCGCCAGCCACAGTGGTTTGTATGGAGCTCTTTCGCCCTGTTTTGCACCATAATCGTAAGAGATGCATCGGGCAGCAGTTCGGTTCGCGTGAAAAGCGATCTTCAAGACAAAAACAGGTCTTCTCGAGAAGGATGCGGAACCATGCCGTGCTGATTATACTTGTACTTGTATCGCAAGACAAGCGAGACAGGATATCTTCAGACTTGTCCGTCGCCTGCCCGGCGCCCATATGGGACTCGTAAGGTATATGCTCCACTGCGCTTAATATGAGGATCACTGCATTAGGTGCCACAGCGCCAAAACATACGGTGGCTCTGGCTTAGGCCCAGACCAACAGCCATGGGTCGACGTTTTTTGCCCTTTATTTACTCCCCGCCGTGCCGGCTGTTTCCCCTGTGTTCCTCGTCTGTTGCATGTTCCTTTTGCGTTCTTTTTTCTTCGCATCCTTCTCCCGCCGTCCCTATTCTCCTTCTGCTCGCAAACGCACATGACAGATCGAATATGACTCGTCATCTGGGGCCCAACGGCGAGAGACAGGTCAACGTCCGTGCAGTGGTTCGTTTTGTGCCGTCACCCGTCCTGTCCTCGACCCCGGCGTGCTTGATTCCTTGTAAGATACGGAGTAATAGACTTGTACTGTATCATGTCTCGCTCAATGTGGCTGTCATTTGTTCTCTGTCTGCGAGGGCCATGCGGCTTCCCTTGTGGCCTGGAGACTGCCGATTGTCCATGCTCTCATATCATATTGTTTCTGTACCCTTGTTCTTGTTCGCCTCAAGGCACCTTGGCGCTCGGCATAGAAATGGCAGATCCGTACTAGTAGGAGCTGGGCCGCTTGGCCCCTGTGACGTTCGAGTATTCTGAAGAAACAGAGTCGAAATGAACAAAGTCGAAAATGCAGGGTTCCTGCGCGACGGATGAGGCGACGCGGCAACAACCAACCCAAAAACCCGCAACCGAGCGCGGCGGGTCTCGGTGGTCCGGAGGATATGCAGGGCTGTGCCGGCAGCCCTAGTGCGTGGTGAGCGTGGTGAGAACAAGGACGGAGTCTCTCCGTGAGATATCGGTTCCCGTTATTCCTATTAGTTTCCTTTCTCCCTGCGGCAGAACCAAAGAATCTCTGTTTCCGGATCACGAGCTGCACGCTCGGACGATGCAGGCCAGCCGTTCTGATGAAACGAAATGCAGGCCTCGAGGCTGCCGGCCGGTGAGTCGTACGTCGCAGCCTTTTCGTACGGTATCTCAGTTCCTCATTTTCTGGCCGTCGTCTTTGGCTGCGACGGGGAGAAAGGTATGACATCTCAACAGCTTGCAGGTTGCCGCGCAAGTGCCCGCTGAGGAGCTGGGCAAGGAGGACCCTGATGCCGTGTGCAAGATAAGAGAAGGATGCAGCATCGAGCACAATGGGACGAGGGAACATGCAGAGTCGTAGTACTGCGTAGAGCGGGGACGAGACGAAGTAATCGAATCAACCAGCCTGCAAAGTGGAGGATCAGTGAGCAGGGCAAACAAGGCAGCCAGCCAGCCAGACTGGACAATCACAGACTCACAGCCAACGGCAATCGCTGCATCGGCCTGGCCTGGCATTGCCTGGTCCTGTTTGCATGGCAAGGTCTCTTCCATTTCTTCCTGAGCTCCAAACACGATGGCCCGCACGCGCCCAACGCAGAAGCTTTCACTGACCCTGGTCCCTTGTCGTGCCCAGCCGAGCCAGTCAGTCTCTCCCTGCTCCACGCCCCCATCCATCTGGTTGAAACGGGCCCGCCTCAAATGATCGTCGTGTTTTACGGAGCATTGCCGTTGGTCTTTTTCGATCGTCAGGTTACGTACGACGTCGGAGGGTTGAGGTTTGCCGTTTGGAGGGCAATGTAGCTCCTGGGAGGGGCCGACCCATGCTGGAGGTGTTCGTTTGCGACGCACGCAGAGCGGGTCAGAGAGGAGGCTGTTCAAACAAAAGAGTGAGAAGCAAAAGCGATAAAAGGCGAGAGGTGAATTGTAGAGTGCACGGCGCAGAATGCAGAATGCAGAATACGGGTAGCGGACAGCGGATAGCGGAAAGCAGCGTTTACAGATCAAGCCGGGGAAAAGGAGGGGCATTGGGGGCAGCACTGGCCCGTCTCTTGTCCCCTCCCCTCTCTCCTTCCGTCGATTGAGGGAAGGGCAAGTCGCTCGTACTCTGTAAAGAGGCAGGAAAGAGCGATGAGGCCAAACAACAGGAGAAGCCAGAAAAGAACGATTGCGTTGTAAACCAATCGTCAGGCTGGTCCATAGTCCAGCCCAAGCTTTCTCATTCCCCACCATTTTACGCCTTCCCTTTTACTATATCTTCCCGCTTTATTTTTTAGTTTTTTTTCGCCGCGCTCTTCCGCCCCCTCTCACACACCACACACTCAGGCGGGGCCTTGTGCGCATGGCCGAGCCAAATCCCTCCGCTCCTTCCACGTCTTTGCTCAGTTGCTGCCTTATTGAGTGCGCGCCTTCCTTCCTCGCTCCTCGCATGCGCGCTTTACCGCCTCGGTCTTGGTTGGAAATACGGGGCACGTCTTCTTGCCCCGGCCTGGTCTACGAAGTATCCTTCCAACGGGTCTGTGGGCAGCGAGAAGGAGCACAGCGGCACCTACAGCAACCCTCCCCTTTCTAGACACCACACCGCGACCAACAAGGCAAGATCTGGCGGCATCGCGCCTGCCCTCGAAAAATATATGAGACATATCAGATTGGGGCACAACGGCATATATATCCACGCATAGCGAGCGTCTCCTGTAAGCATCCTCCTTCCTCCTCCTTGATACCGCGTCTATTTTGTCGTCTTTGGCCCCCCTCCGTTTTTGTCTTCCTATTTTGTTTCCAACAACCATCTCTCCGTCACTCCCCCTCTCCAACCCCCCCTCAGAGTGCGACCACAGCCGTTCGTCGGTGATCACCGGCTCAACTTCATCTCCAAATCTCGTCCGCCGACAGAAGCTACTACATCTGCTTCAACACAACCTCACCACAACCCAACACACCCATCCCACGCCAGGGCCGGCTTCTCTACGCGAGCCTGTGTTCCCCGTCAACTGAGACTCGCAGGGCCTACCTGGCTGAGACCACGGCGCCGCCTCGTCGTCCACAGATCGCCTTGCCTGGCTGTATGGCTGCCTCCGTCCTTGTTTAGGTAGCTTTCACCCCTTTTGGACCACCCATCCAACCCTCTCGCCCCCTCCACGGTCATACAGCGTGCCATTGCTCCTCTCTCCCTCTTCCTTCTGCTGGCCTTCTTGCTGCTTCTAGTGCTCTGTACTCCGTACGCCCTGCTGTCTTTCGTTGTGTATCTTCGATCTCCTTCGTCCCCCCTGTCCTCGTTTTCCCCGTCTTTCTCCCCGTTCCTACCTGTCCACTTCCTCAACTTCTCCCTCTGCGCTGGCACCCGTGCTCCCGGCCTCGTTGTATCTGATAGCCAAGCCTGCCTGGCCAGAGGTTGCCTTGGAGCCGCTTTCTGTTTCCTTCTTCCCCATGTTACCCTGTGTTACCTCTCCACCACTCCTCCTCCCCGAGCCTGTCCTTCGTCTCGTCTTACCCCTTTCCTTGGTATCGTCTCTTTTCTGTTGTCCATCTTGTTTTATTTTGACATCCCTCCCCCGACTCTTATTGCTGCTGCTTGCTGCTGCTTGCCTGCCTCGCCCGTTCTATTTTTCCTTTATTTGCCCTGGCCATACCGCGCCTGTCAATGAAGCCATCTCTCGCTCCGACTGCCCCCCAATACATAACTCCTTGCATATCCAGCAATCCGGCCCCTCTTGCGTCTATTTCCAGCTGTGACGCCTATTGGCGAGCTGAGCATGCTTTGTAAGAGGGGCAGGCAGCTTCGCCTTTCCGAGGACTCCCTGTGCATTTGATTTTTATTTCGTTTCTTTTTACTTCTCATCTGCCGAGCTGTTTTATGCACGTCGCTTTTCTCTCTCATTTTTCTTTTAAATCCTTCACTCGTTTCCTATTTCCGGACCCCCTCCTTTTTCTGCCGGTGCTCCAAGTGGTGATCAAGAACCTGGCCTCGTCGCTCTTGAGCCACCGCTTGCCCAAAATGATGTGATATCGCGAGTTACCTCTCTCTGTTTTTTTGCCCATGCTTCCAAATCTCAAAGATGTACAACGAGGTCTAACTGCTGCCCAGACATCATATTGCCCTTCCATCAGTCTCGCCATATGTCGGTCGACACACGTTTATAGGCGCCCTCCGTTTTTCAGCCGCGTTCTATCTGCCTCCAGCTCTTCGACGACGATACGACCCCAATTCTTACGACCCTAATTCTTACGACCCTAATTCTTACAGCCTGTCTGCTGCCAAGACGTGCTCCGGCCTTGTCGTTGGGCCCCGGGGCATGAGACGGCGTGGAGGATGGCATTCCAGACCGACGTTCTTCGCGATGGCGAGTGGGTTACGGAAACGGTCGCCATCGACGACATGCTCAAAGCGAACACCATAACCAAAAGCAATATGCCTGAGCCGCGCATCGATCAACCTCCAAATCTCGGCATTCTTACCAAAACCGTCATTGAGAGCCCTGTGGCACACTGGATGCTTCCTGTACGGCTACGGTCTGCACAGCATATGGATGTTGCCGTTATTGGTGTAGGTTTCTGATCACTCCCCACCGGCCTTGCCCGTGTGTCTAACTGTTGTCGCTGTTTGGATTGCGGACTTATTGGCTGCGTCTCATTGCTAGATTTTAACTTGCTATCTAGGACCACTATGTGCAAATCAGTGAACTGGGGCGGGACGGTCGGCTTCGCAACATTGTCCGCAAGACAGATTTTGGGTCTCGTATCCGAAATGCAAAGGTGATCGGTGCGTCTCCCGAAAGTGCCACCGACGACGAGAAGGACGACGCCCAGGTCCATATCAAGATTGAAGACGACGACGCCATACTGGGCAGCGGTGACAGCGACAGCATTTCCGGAGACGAGACAATGGGAGGCATGGGACCGAATCGATCGACCAACAATGCAACAAAACTCCGTCTGCCTCCACAGCAACTCCTCGTCGTTCTCGAAAGCGGCGACTGCGTCTTTCTTTTCATCCACCCCGAAAGCGGCGACAACCCCGAATTTGTGTCGACGCATTACCAGCCACACGGGCACCGAATTGTGCAGCCTGGATTTCACACCTGTGTTGATCCTAGCTCTCGATATATGGCCGTCGCCTGCCCAGAAAACTTCTTCATTGTGCACGAGCTAGAGTCGTCTCAAAAGCTAAGCGACGCGTACGCCCGGAACAAACCATTGGAACCCATCAAAAACTCCCGCCCTCGTGCCGTTCAGGGTGTAATACACAAGATGGAGTTCCTATATCCACACACTGAGGACGACTACCACATCATTCTTCTCCTTATCGTCGTCAGCAACGGAAAATCGCGGATGGTGACATACGAATGGGAAGCTGGCGACAACTTGGCCACTGTTTTCAGGGAAGAGAAAAGGGGCCAACCTCTGCCTCCACAGCATCAGATGCCAATTTTGATCGTACCTCTGACGCTGCACTCGGCGTTTTTTGCAATCTCGGCGCGTCATATTGGCGTTTGCAAGGATGCACTCAATCTCCCCGCCGAATTCGACGACTTTGCTATGGAAGTTCACGAAACATCACGATTCCACCACGGTCGTGGCATCCCCTATTGGGCAGCATGGACACGGCCATACCGGCTCCCAACGTACAACACGACACGCGACAGCATCTACCTCGCGCGAGAAGATGGTGTCGTCATGTTTTTGGATATCAATTCCGACAACATTCTTGGCGCATCCGTGGAGATTGGAAAATTCGAATGCAACATCGGCACGGCGTTTTGCAGTCTGTTTGACGACTTTAACGACATCTTGATCATGGGCGGTGACTCTGGCCCAGGCACAATATGGCAGGTATGTTGTGCATACGGGAAGAAAGCCGAGGAAGGGAAAACTGCATATACTAACAAAAGTCGATGTAGATCCGTCCTCGCCAGCCAAATATGCAGCTTGGGAAAATACCGAACTGGTCTCCCGTTGTTGATTTTGTGACTACCGACGAGTTCACCACGGTCAATGGGCTTGTTGGGGCCAAAGGCAAGAAAATTGAGGCCAGAAGTCACGACGCAAGCAAGCTTTTGCATCCTCATCCTTCAAATCCTGATCGGATTTTCGGCACGTCCGGCCGCGGTGTCACAGGAGCTATAACGGAATTTCGATACGGCTTGCGCGCTGACGTTGGCCTCGAAGTTGACTACCCGGTACCCGTCAAGCAGTCTTGGATCTTTGCAACGAGAACCGAGGACTTCGATATCGAGTTTCATGTCCTTATCTCCTTGGTCGACAAATCCGAGGCATTCTATTTATCCGCTGATCTCGCTCAAGTCGGCATCCACGAAGACGGCGCCACATTATACGATCTAGAATCTCGAACACTAGTCGCAGCGCAGGTGTCGGAAGACGTCATTGTGCAAGTGACGGAAAGCTGCATTGTCTTTTCTAGCCCAAATTCAAGGTATGTCGACCAATAGACAAAGAAACCACTCAACACGCTTCTCTTTGACCTTTTATCTGGAGATTGAAAAATCTAACCATAGTTGCCATTTTAGCGTACGGCATCTCCATACGGAGACGTTCCAAAAGCCACAAGTTACTGTCATAGATGCCTGTATCTTTGGCGACCTTGTGGCTATCTCAACGCTGGCAGGGTCTGTGTTTGAAGGACACCTGCTGCAGCTCAAACCGGATAGAACAACTGTCATAGTAAAGACATTTGAACTGCCGGGTGACGCTACGTGTCTCTGCTTATCCTCATTCTTGGGATCGCCATACATCATCGTCGGCCTCATGATCAATGGAAGTCCATCGCTTTTGCTTCACCACGTAAAAGAGGGCGCAAACTCGCAGGCGGTCCTCATTGATCCTGGAAGTGGTACGTAGTAGATTATTTGGGCATTCGTGGTACCTGAGTGATTCTTTTTTACTAACAACTGTTATAGACGAGTTCACTAGATTCCTCCAAGGCCAAGCCAGTGGAGGGAATCCTGTAGTAAATCGACCGTTCGAACCGATCAGCAGTGTCGCTCTGTTACCCCAACGTGGCAATGAGGCAGCAATCGTTTTCGGGACAAGAGCAGGCGATCTAGTGACCCTGATGCTTGGCGAAACGGGCTTCCTCTCCGGAAATCTGGAAAGAATCGGCCTAAGCGGGGTGCAAGTGGTCATCGTCGACGACTTTTACCTCGGGAAAGCAGTTCTGGCGACGTGTGATGGCCAGATCTCACTGCATTACGGCTCGGGAGAGAATGCGGCAACATTCCGATCAATGCATACAGTCTGGCCGTTTGATGCCGCTGCCCTCAGCAAGCCAGCACCATTCATCAACAGTGCGACTGTGCTTTCTGGCGGTCTACCTGGCCGCCAGAACAAAACGCAGCTTATGCTTTCTTCAACGACACATTTCATGCTTGCGGAGCTGCACCCTCAACCAGGACCGGTCCAACGCAGCCTGCCACTCAACGGCACTCCTGCAAAGGTATTATACTCTCACACGCTTGGCTGTTTAGTTGTAGCGATCAAGGATCTCGAAAATAGGCCCACGCTCCAATTTATTGATCCAGACACTGGAGAGGATCAATCTATGCCGACCGATAAAAATGGTGAGGTCGTGGAGTTTGTATCTGGCCTTGGCAAACCTGGCGATCAGATTCTCTCCCTGGGTGAGTGGAACTATGAAAGACAGGGAGACAAGTGGGTGTTTTTGCTAGTTTGCACCAACGGTGGGCGTTTCCTCATCCTTTCTACGACACGCACACATATCGACCAGCAACCAAAAGTCAAGTACTGGACACGATACAAGAAGAGCTTTGCCGATCCTGTGTACTCTGTCGTCAGTCGAGGCGAAGACGTGTTTTCTTGTGTCGGCTCTACGATATACTGGGATAAACTGGATCTGGAAGTGAAACGTCTAAGCACTTGCGGGACGTTCGAGCTCAATTCGTGTGCAACATCTCTCCGAATCGTCAACCAGAAGCTCGTGGCCGTCACAGACGACGACGGCTCGGTCGAGATTATCGACATATCAGACGGCGCTCCGGGTGAGATGGCACTATACCACGGAGACTCGGAACAGCGGTCTGCAACTCACATGATTGAAACCGGGAGCAAGATATCAAACAACGAGCTCGATACGTCGCTGCTCCTAGTATGCGGCCGTGATTCGACGGCTTCCGGGTTATGGGTCCCATGGCGGCAGCCTGGGAAAGACTGCTCGGTGGTTTTCGAAGCAGACTTGCCCGCATCCGTGCGCAAGCTTGTGCGTGGGCGGACCAGGCCATGCTGGCAGCAGGCCCGGCGTGACGTGCAGTTCGGCCTCATACCCAGCACACCCGACGAAGCAGAAATCCTAGGCGTGTGTCTGGATGGGTCTTTGCAACACTTTACGCTCCTTAGCCTGCCGGCGTGGCGCCTTCTACGACTTGTGCATGACCTCGCACTAACCTCGGCAATCCTGTTTCCCTTTACATATGAGGTAAACGAGGACGACGACTACGAAACCGATCCAGGGACAGGCGATCGCACAGTGATGCACATCGACGGAGATATGCTTCAACGATGCTTCGACAAGCGAGCCCTCGAAGAGCTCTTTGCAAAGCCTTCACGGGCCGCGAGGCTATACGCCGCGCTAGATAAGCTCGACAATGGCGTCCTGACGGCCGGCTTCGATCGTCTCCAGGGACCTAGGCCGAATGTAGGGACACATTCTGAGATCACCGACGGGGAAGGTGAGGCGAACGGGCTACACAAACCTGTTCTCGACGAACGAACTCTCAGATGCATCAAGCTGCTATACTCCATCTTGGAGTACTACCTCCAGCCGGCAATATGAGGACGCAACGTGGGCTGCAATGCGACGGCCGTATATGTACAGCAATGAATGCATAGCGTCCACTAGCTGTTTGTCGACGCTCCTTCTTGCCGTTTTGGTTCTGTTCCGTCTACTGTATCCATTAATTTTGTCCTCCATTTTCATTGTCATTTTCCTTGTCATTTCCATCGTGTTTTTCTTCTGTTCTGGGCGCATTACTACGGCATTCAAGTCTGGCTTTGGCTCTACAGGAGTCCGGAATCATAGAGATGGATGGCAGCTGCAAATCATACGATAGTACAATATTTTGGCCGTTTGTTTTGTTATTGTTGTCTGTGGCTAGTGGGCTGGTTGGCGCATTTGTCGACGGCTCAGCTGTTTGCCGCACCATCCCTTGAAAGTAAACGAGAGCATGGACCAAAAGACTTAAATTTTGAAGACAAACCCGAATAATAGTGAAAGGCTTGGACGCAACAATCCTTTGTTGCGTGATCCGCCACCCAACTCACCGAATCACACAACAGATGCCAGCGACTTCATGAAAACAAGAAATAAAAATAATCTGTCTGGGGATATGGCAAGGTGGCTCATTATATAGAAGCTAGAAGATTAAACAAACATGGCAAATTATAATAAACTCGGAAAGTAAAAAATAGACTTCAAAATATAAAACATGGGTGTCCGTTTATTATTAAAAGAACCGCTCGAAAATAAAGGGAGCACCCGAACTATTTCAGAAAAAATCATAGTGACTTTGCTAGACTATCTGTCTTTATTGATGCTGTTCAGGACATGACTTGAGGTTGATGATATTTTGGTCCGGCGTCTTCTGAATAAGGGGGGAAAAATAATTACGTGGTATTCTCGAATCTGTTGCATCTGTATTAGTGGGGCTTATGGAGTGGGCTAGTTGGGCGCTGCAGCCCTGGCGCGTACCAGCGAATTGCCCCTCCTTTAGCTGACCAGCCGCTGGCGCCCAGCCCAGCAGGCGTCGGTCGTCCCTTCCTTCCCCGCGCACACACGCGCTGCAATAATAGTAAGATACGCATGTGTCTGTCGGACTTTATTTTTTGCCCATCCGCACTTGCCTTTTGATCGGGTGGCCATTTAATACGTGGAGTCTTATTCTCGCCCTGGCTATTTTTTTTTTTTTGGCCGCTTTCAGACTACTCCCTCCACCTCGTTCTTACCAACAACATCTGTCGATCTACGACAGCAAAACTGAACGACCAACTGCACGTCTCTGGGATACGAGACAGTGCCGACAACCGACGGAGCACGTCCCCTACCATACCCCCGCACCCCTTCCCTCCGACCCCCTGCGTGGTCTCACGAACTAGCCACGATGCCGCCGAAGAAGAAGGGAGGCAAGAAGGCCAACGACGACTGGGAGGCCGAACTCGGCGAAAGCATCGCACCTGTGTCTGCGGCCGCGCCTGCCGACGGCGACGCCAAGAATGACGACGACGACGAAGGCGCTGGCGGCGGCGGCCTCATGGCCGTGCTGCGCAAAAACAAGGAGAAGCGCAAGAAGAAGGGCCTCTCGGAGGAGTTTGAGAACCCCAACGCTACGAACGGCAACGGCGACGCTGCGGACGAGCCTGCCGAGTCCCTGGTCGACAAGGCGCCCGTAGAGGCCACAATGGACGACGAGTTTGCCCTGCCCGAGAAAAAGGGCAAGGGCGGCAAGGGCAAGCCGGCACCCGCCAAGGCCGATGCCGCGGACGAGGATGACGACACTGGTGGCCGTATCCTGACCAAGGCAGAGAAGGAAAAGCTCAAGAAGGAGCGCGAGAAGCAGCGGAAGAAGGAGCAGGCGAGTAAGAAGAAGGTCGAGCCTGTTGCCAAGGCACTGGCTAAGGCTGCGCCTGTCGCTGCCGCTGTTGCCGCGCCTGTTGCCGCCCCTGCTGCCGAGTCGTCCGCTGCCGGTGGCAAGAAGAAGAAGATCCCTGCACACCTGCTCGCCATTCAGAAGCAGCAGGAGGATATCCGTCTCCGGGCAGAGCAGGAACAGCGCCTCCTGGCCGAGGAGAAGGCCCGCCTTCAGGAGCTTGAGCAACAAGAGGCCGAGGATGCGAAGCGCAAGGAGGAGCAAAGAGCTCTGAAGAAGCAGAAAGAAAAGGAGCGGATCGAGCAGCTCAAGAAGGAGGGCAAGTACCTCACCAAGGCACAGAAGGAGGCGAAGGCCCGCAACGAGCAGAAGCTGCAGCAGATGATGGCCGCCGGCATCAAGGTCGGTGCCCTAGACCAGTCCGGCGCCGATGAGGAGAAGAAGAAGTCGGCCGCCGCCGACCGGAAGCGCAATGCCGGCCGCAAGACCAAGGTCGACGAGGAGAAGGCCCTGGCCGAGGCTGCGGAGCGCGCACGCCTGAACGCCGAGAAGTTGGCCAAGGAGGCCGAGGAACGCGAGCAGGCCGCCAAGAAGAAGGCCGAGGAGGAGGCACGCAAGGTCGCCAACGCTGACGACAGCGATATTGACGACGACTGGGAGACCGCTGCCGGTGCTGATACCAAGACAGAGGATGTCAAGGACAGCTGGGATGCGGACTCTGACGAGGAGAACAACAAGAAGTCGCTGCCCTCGCGGCCAAAGAAGAAGAGCGGCGGCGATGACGACGAGGATGACGACGAAGATGACAGCGACGAGGACAGCGAGGACGACAGCGACGAGGACTCCAGCGAGGACGAGCAGGAGTCGGCCGCCAAGGCCGCCGAGGCGCAGCGCAAGCGCGAGTTGGCCGAGCTGCGCGAAAAGGAGCACCAGGCCGCCCTGGCTGCGCGGTCCAAGGACAACCTGCGGTCGCCCATTTGCTGCATCATGGGCCACGTCGACACAGGAAAGACCAAGCTGTTGGACAAGGTCCGCCAAACCAACGTTCAGGAGGGCGAAGCCGGTGGTATTACGCAGCAGATCGGTGCTACGTACTTCCCCATCGAGGCGATCAAGCAGAAGACGCAGGTCGTCAACAAGGACAACGCGTTCGAGTTCAGGGTGCCCGGTCTGCTCATCATCGACACACCCGGTCACGAGTCTTTCTCCAACCTCCGTTCCCGCGGTTCGTCTCTGTGTAACATTGCCATCCTGGTCGTCGACATCATGCACGGCCTGGAGCCCCAGACGCTCGAGTCCATGCGCATGCTGCGCGACCGGAAAACGCCCTTCATTGTCGCCCTCAACAAGATCGATCGTCTGTACGGTTGGAAGAAGGTCGACAACAACGGCTTTGAGGACAGCCTGGCGCTGCAGAACCGTGGCGTCCAGAACGAGTTCGCCAAGCGCCTCGAGCAGACCAAGGTCGCGTTCGCCGAGCAGGGCTTCAATTCGGAGCTCTTCTACGAGAACAAGCAGAAGTCCCGTATCGTGTCTCTGGTGCCCACATCCGCCCACACCGGCGAGGGTGTTCCCGACATGCTGAAGCTGCTCGTCCAGCTGACCCAGGAGCGTATGACCGACTCGCTTATGTACCTGTCCGAGGTGCAGGCGACCGTGCTCGAAGTCAAGGCCATCGAGGGCTTCGGCATGACCATCGACGTCATCCTGTCCAATGGTATCCTGCGCGAGGGCGACCGCATCATATTGTGTGGTGTAGAGGGTGTCATCAAAACAAATATTCGAGCCCTACTAACACCCGCACCTATGCGCGAATTGCGTGTCCGCTCCGCGTACGTGCACAACAAGGAGGTCAAGGCCGCTATGGGTATCAAAATCAGCGCACCTGGTCTCGAGGGCGCCATTGCCGGTTCCCGCCTTCTGGTCGTCGGCAAGTACGACGACGAGGATGACCTCGAGGAGGAGGTCGAGTCCGATCTCGCCTCGGTCTTCAGCCGTGTCGAAAAGTCGGGTCGCGGTGTGAGCGTCCAGGCATCCACGCTGGGTTCGCTCGAGGCTTTGCTGGACTTCTTGAAGGACTGCAAGATCCCCGTCGCCAACGTCGGCATTGGCCCGGTCTACAAGCGCGATGTCATGCAGACCGGTATCATGCTGGAGAAAAGCCCCGACTATGCGGTGATGTTGTGTTTCGATGTTAAGGTCGATAAGGAGGCCGCAGCCTACGCCGAGGAGCAGGGCGTCAAGATCTTCACGGCCGACATTATCTACCACCTGTTCGACGCCTTCACCAAGCACATGGCCATTCTGAGCGAGAAGAAAAAGGAGGAGTCCAAGATGCTGGCTGTTTTCCCTTGCGTGCTGAATACCGTCGCTGTCTTCAACAAGACCGCCCCCATTGTCGTCGGTGTCGACGTCGTCGAGGGCAACCTGCGCCTCAACACGCCGCTGGCCGTCGTCAAGACCAACCCCAACACCAACCAGAAGGAGATTATCGGCATTGGCAGAGTGTACGTTTCCCTCTTCCACTTTCTTTTGTATCCTTTATACCCGTCCCAAGCTAACTTTTCAGAACCTCCATCGAGCGCGAGCACAAGCAAATCCAGATCTGCAAAAAGGGCCAGCCGTCTGTGGCCATCAAGATCGAGATGGGCGGCCACCAGCCCACCTACGGCCGCCACCTCGAGGAGTCGGACGCCCTCATCAGCCAGATTTCGCGTGCCAGTATCGACACACTGAAGGAGTTTTACCGCAGCGACGTCACGGACGAGGAGTGGAAGCTGCTCATCAAGCTGAAACCCGTCTTCAACGTGTTCTAAGCAGGAGTAGGAAATTGTTGTGGGGGTTCGCAGAGAAGGAATACGCCCGGTGCCTCGTCCCCCTTTTCCAAGTTGATTTTACTTCAATTTCTCATCGTTTGCGCCAAAATAAGAGGGTGGTTTTTCATGTACTTTACTTTTTTTTGTTGCCACATTTTGCATATCATTTTCGTTTTCAAAGAGAAAAGTTTATAATTCATTTTAGGAGATATTACAAAATAAATAAAAATAACAGCATAAATGTTCAACTTTTGGTGTTATTTAAAAGAGAACGAGCATTCATTTTACGAGAGTACATTTGTACGTAATGAATCTGGATATAATATGATACCCTATGTAAGCAAGTTCTTCTAGTAACATCTGTTAAAACCTTTGCGGAAAAAGAGTGTGTGCGTTTGGGTGATGATGGTAATGAAGCTTGACGCGATGTATGAGAGTGTGTTGTTTCGTTTCTCTATTTTTTTGGCGTATTTTTTGGCTCTTACAAAAAGTCAATGGCGCACATGAAACTGACCAAAAAATGCAAAAATAAAACTCGTTTCAGATTTATCTCGCAGGAAAAGACAATGAAAAAGGAAAACAATAATTCATCAAAAATAAAAAACAACCCAAAGTTACTATTCTGCCCTTTGTTCTTTCATGATCTAGATCGTTTTTTTCATCGCGTTGGAATTCTTTTCTCGTTTTCCTATACAGCTGTGAGCCCACCTGCGGTCGACTAACCGTCATCGTTTAGTCAACCTCCTCAATGGTGGGGTTCTTGGCCGGGTCGGCGTCGGACATCTCCGCGTCCGGTGCGTTGGGGTCTCCGTTGGCGGCGTTGTTGGCAATGGCAGCCTCCTCCGTCGCCTTCTTGGCAGCAGCTCTCTGGGCCAGCTCAGCGGCCAGCTTCTGGCGCTCGACCTCGTTATGCTCAAACCACCGCTGGTGGATGGGGCCGACCAGGGCGCTGATCTCCTCCTTCTTGGCGCGGTAGATGGACATGGTGGTGTCGTAGCCATCGTCCTCGAGCCAGTCCTGGATAACAGTAAGTTTGGCCAGGATCTTTTCCCGGTCGCTGTCGCTGGCAAACTTGACGTAAATGCCGTCGTACTCCTCCTCGCCAGAGTCACTCTTGGTGAGCTTGTCGCGGACGTCGTAGATGTACGACTCGAGCGAGTTCTTGATCTCCTCGGTGTCGAAAACGAGCTTGTCGTTGGAAGTCATCTTGCCCTCCTTCTCCTTGGCGTCCTCAACGGCGGCCTGCTCCAGAGCATTGGCGGCCGAGACGACCGGCAGGTTGTCTTTGCGGACCTGCTTCCGGACCTTGCGGGTCTTAGGCTTCGCCTCCTCCGCAGGGGCGTCGGTGTCCATAGCCTCACCGGCCGGTGCGGCGGCATCGTCCTTCTTGGGCTCCTCATCCTTGATCTCCTCCTCGACCTCCTGGTCCTCGACAGAGTAGGCGCTGTCCAGGTTCAGGATACCGTCGGGGTTAACGCGGGCGCGCAGCTTGCAGGTCATGTAGTCGTCGGGGCCACCAATGGTGGGCTTGACACCTTTGACGGAGAACCGGGCAATCCAAGGATTCATGCCGGCGGGGATGTCCTGCGCCTCGTAGTAGCGGGCTTCTAGGTCGAAAGGCCGTTTCCGGAAGAAGGTCAGGACCTTGGTGGAGGGCATGGCGTTACCCTTGCCGAAGACGACCAGGTTCGGCTCCTCGTCGGGAATGTCGTTGGCCTTTTCCCAGGTGAACTCGATGGGGTAGGTGACCACGTCGTGCACGGCGAACTCGCGCACGCGGAAGATGGGCGACTGCAGGGCGCTGGCGAAAGCGCAGCCACGGGCAATGGCCTCGTCCTGGTTGAGGGTGAAGGACAGCGGCTTGCCGAAGAACTCCTGGATGCGCTCCTTGATGGCAGGGACACGGGCACCGCCACCAACGACCTCGATGACATCGATGTCATCCTTGGACAGGCCAGCGTCAGCCAGAGCCTGCATCAGGGGCACGGTGGTGCGGGCCAGCAGGGGCTCGATCAGCGACTCAAAGTCAGTGCGGGTCAGCGACGTTGACACGTCCTTGTCCTCCATCAGCATCTCAATGTTGAGGGGCGCGGTCTGGTTGGCGGACAGAATCTTCTTGAGGCGCTCGGCAGCGACCAGGACACGAGCACGAGCACGGGCGTTCGTGTTGATGTCCACGGCGAGTTTGGGGTTGCCGAGGAACTCCTTCTGGAAGTGGTCGACAATGGCCTTGTCGAAGTCACGACCACCGTAGTGGCGGTCAAAGGCGGTACCCTTGACGGTGAGCTCACCCTTGCGGAACTCGACGACCGAGGCGGTGTAGGTGGAGTGGCCGACGTCGACGAACATGACGCGGCGGGGCTTCTCGTCGCCGGTGGGCAGGTCGAGCTTGGTGATGCCGTAGCCCAGGGCAGCGGCGGTGGTGTCATTGAGCAGACGCTGCACCGACAGATCAGCAATGTCGAGAGCCGTGATGAGGCTGCGACGTTGCCGGTCGGTGAACCACGCAGGCACACTCAGGACAAGGTTGGTGACAGGGGCGCGGATCTCGTCAGCGGTCGACTGCTTGATCTTGCCAATGAACATGGCCAGCAGCTGCGTCGCGGAGAAGCGCTCCTTCTTGCCGAGGTACGAGACCTCAGCGCCAACCTCACCATTGACGTCGATGAGAGGCGCAGAGATGAACTGCTGCTCGATCTGGATGTCGGCCTCCTTGAAGGAGCGGCCAACGAGGCGCTTGAGGGAAGCAACGGTGTTTTTAAGGTTGGAGATCTCTTGTGTCTTGGCGGCCTCACCGAGGTAGCGGTTCTTGGGGCCGAAGCCGACGAGGGAACTAAAAAGGGAATATGTTAGACGGAGGTCTGTGGCGAAGGGGAGCAGGGGAATGGGGGATCGGGGTCGAGGTTGGGCATAGACTTACGGAGTCGCGCGGTTAGACACCTCGTTGGTGATCTACACAGAGGATGGTTGTTAGCAAGCTTCATGGGCGGCGAATGTAGAGCTAGGGGACAGGCGGTAACAAGAACAGGCACATCGGCCGTGACAGTGCCACAAGAAAGGCAGGGGTAAAAAGGGACGAAAGAAAGCAACGGAAAAAATTAAGGACTTACCACGTCGACACCACGGTTGCGGGCCACGGCAACCACCGTGTTCATGGTGCCCAAATCAACACCTGCGACATAGTTAGTTGGCTGCAATGGCAGACTCCTCTCCGGGAGCATGGGAGGGTATTGGAGGGATGCGGAAGCAGGGCCCCGGGCTTCAAGACTTACCGACGACACTCATGATGGGCGAGTTTATGCGAAACGGCGGGGGAAGACGTAGATAGTGGTGGGATGGGCGAGCTCAGACCGATCTTGATCTGAACAGCAACTGAAGAATCGAAGGGATTCGTTTGCGATGGTCGTGCCGGGTCCGTTTGGGAGGTAAGGACAATTCGGTGGTTGAGAGGGAGAGAGATGCGAGAGTAGAGGTGCGGTAGGTTTAATCAGAGGAAATCCTTTTTTGGACACCCTATTATCTATATCTTGGTCGTCTGCGGTCGCTTTGGGAAACAGAAAAAAAAAACTAGAGAGGAAAGAAGCGTCTTCCCGCTAGGTTGGATAATAGTGGGGTCGTTGCTGGCCTACGACGTACGCCTTGGCTGCTCCTTCTCTTTCTCTGCGTTTCTACCCCCGTAAACTGAGCGTTTGGAGGGGGAGGGGAAGGAATGACAGGGCAGAAAAAAGCGTTCACACTAAGCAGGGAGGCGGCAAGAGCGACGGAGGCGACGGAGGGGCAACTTCGCTCGAGCTACTCTTTGGCGTCGGTTGTACCTCTGAGGTACCTTCTGCAACAAAATAATCCTGAGAAGGAAGGGATGAGAAAACCGATCGTTGTAAATGGATTGTAAACAAAACAAAAACGGTAGAAAATAAGAGAGGATATAAGAAAAGGATCAAACAGCGAGGGGAGTGAGGGCGTGGGACGCAGGCTGTTGATAAGTATTTAATGCTGCCCAGCCTTGTCCAGGGCAACAACAGGCCGCCGCGCCAAAAAGAACCGCAGAGAAGCTTCGAGATGTTCCTAGCAACGGGGAAGCTGCAGGGTAGGAGGGGCAACTTCTAACTGGTCGTTGTGCGTAAAACTCTGACCCTCCAAAAGAAAACAACGTGCCAAGCTCACCGCCTTCCTAATTCGCCCGCTCCCTAAGTTCCTTCAAAGTACCTTTTCTTTCGTAGCTTTGCATGTGCTTAACTCATCGCTGTGCTTCGTAGTAATTCGTCGAATCTAACGCTCTACAACCGCTATCGCGCGATTCGAATGTGGCCGGCAATGTCTACGGAGTACGTGGAATGCCATCTTTATCCTGAGTGACCGGGATTTCCTTTTCAAAGACTTGGGCTCATTCTCTATATAGGCACTCAGCAACATGTGCAATTTTCTATACCCGTTTCTAAAATATGCAAAAATAGCTGCCCAAAATAACACAAAAGACTAACAGACGCCCGTACATGCTTTGCTTTGACTGTTTTGACGGTTTGAGATGTCAACCTTGCACTGCACTCCACCCCTGGCGATCCCCTGTAAATTATTCACGCTCGCGTGCCAAGCACTCTTATTATGCGTGCTGCCCACCCTGGATCACCATTCACTGTCTTCTCCCTGGTCCCGGCGATGGGGGTGGCAAATGCGCCTGCTGCTTGTTGTTGTTGTTGTTGTTGTCCGCAGACCCTTCCTCGACGCCATGGTTTTCTCCTTCTCCTTCTCTTTCTTCATCGGTAGTTGAAGACCGCGCTATGAAGCTGGGGCGTCCGAGCGGGCTTGGCCGGACCGTTGAGCCTGCCTGCGTAAACGATCCGCCTCCGCTTAAGGGGGAGTGCGGTGGCATGGCTGGCATTGTAGGTTGCGGTTGAAGGTCCGGCGAGGACGCAGCTGACACCGATCGCGAGACAGAGTGCCGTGAGCCGATGCTGTCATTGCTGGCTAGTCTTCTGTGGTCGGGCCGTCGGGGAGCCAAATGGTGGCTGTTAACCTCCCTGTGACCATGTGCATCACTCGGGTTCGCGGCCACCTCGGCGTCCGAATAAAACCCGGCCTGTTGCATCTCTGCGTCTGAGCGGTACTCATACACCTGACCCGGCGAAGGCATACCAAGAGGATGGTGGCTTGCCGCAGCGGAGGTGCCCGTGACGTTCGTCCCTGGGAAACTGAGTTGGCTCGCCTGGGCCATTTCATATTTCCGACGGTCTTCGTCGCTCATGATGCTCTCTACTCGGCGTGGCATGTAGACGGAGTTGTTGTGTCCACCGGTACCGCCGCCTCCTGGGTTTGTGTTGTTTGATAGGAAACTTTCAAACGAGTCGCGTGGGTGTAATGTGATGTACGGGCTGTTCCGCCCTCTGTTGCTAAGATAGTTGCCGTTGTTGTTGAGCAGTGACGGAGAGGACTGGCCGAGAAGGTTGAGGCTGATCAGCGAGTCGTCTGGATAATGATACCAGCCAGTTGACGACCGCTCTGGAGCAGAGAACATGCCATCGATCTTGTCAGGTGGCTGCAACATGACCCGGCCACTCTTAGACCGGCCAACGATGTTCCCGTCGTTGACGTTGCCCTGCTGGCCCTGCGCCGAAGGGAACCCATCGTGTGATGCATCTTTTCTTTCGAAATAGCTGCTCTCGCCAGCTGCGTCGGGTTTTCCGAACTCGGACGCGTTCGCTGTCGCTCGTGAACCCCCAATACTGCCAACTGTCGCAATGTCAGCTGAGTTTGTTCCTCTGGTGCCTGCTGCAGCGCCGGGACGTCCGCCGGGGCCAGAATTGGACTTTCCACCTGCAGCAGGCAGCTGCTTGCCGCTCTTTTGACGTTGGACTTCGGCCGCGGGCAGGAAAGTCTCAGGGACAATGTTGAGATCGTCTCCTTGCTCCTCGGCCTGCTCGATGGCCTCTTGCACGGTCGTCTTTTCTCCATCGGCCGCAGCTGCATCTGCCCGTGGCCCGCCCCATGTTCGTTGACCGGCTGTAAAAATGCCGTACACCATGTAGTACCAATTGAAAAACGGGTTGAGAATAAACATGAGCGGGTACAGCATTATCTTGAACCGGCGCAGCTTGAAGCCGAAGTAGATCATCATGACCCAGTTCAACCCCAAAGACACGGCTATGAAGCCCACTGGTAGATCAGTGATCTTTTTCGACGTCGTCATCAGTGCCAGAACCATGATAAAAAAGAGTAAGGCAGTCGTCCGAATTGTGTTTTGCATGAATCGGACTAGAATCAGAATAGGGTATCGCTTCCAGAGACGCCAGTCCGTTAACATGCACACTTCGTTCGTGATGAAGCCGAGAAACCAGCGGCGGCGCTGCTTGATCAGCGACCGAACCGTCTGAACAGCTTCTGTTTTGCAAAACGCGGAAGTGCACATCTGGATCTGATACCTCTTCTTGGCACCGATCATGAACAGATGTGTGAGCCAGCGGTCCTCGCCAAGATGGCACTTGGCAAAGTCGAACAGGTCCTCACACTGCTCAGCTTTATCGGCAAAGTAGTATTTGGCCATACGACGAAATGCAGAAAAGCGCAACATCGTGAGTGCACCTGGAAGACAGGTGACAGCACCACATCCAGACTCGACCGTCCGCTCAAACAGCTGGCCGTGAACGTACTCCATGTCTTGCAAGAGGGTGATCAAGCTATGACGCTGGGTGGTTGATGTAATGACACCTGTCATTGCCAGCATGTCGCGTCGGTTGCCGGGACTCAGCTCCATGTCGTAGACGAAATTCTGAAGACAAACGCGGTCGAGAATACAGTCCGAGTCGATAAATAGAATGAAGAGGTTATCGTTCCGCTTGAGGTACTGCTGATACACGCGATCGATGAGCTTAAACGTCGATTTTTGACAGTGTCTTTTACCGCCATGTGGGAAGCGCGAGACGGTGACGCGAGCCGAGCGGTAGGACACATCGATGCTCTTAGGGTACGAGTCGAGGGTCAGCGGCACCCCTAGCTTCTCGATCGTGTTGAGATAGAGTTCATCCTCTTGATCGCCGTCAAATGACAGGAAGACGTGGATACAGGATGGCGGATAATCGCAGTCAACGACGGAGTTGATAGCCGTGATAAGCACTTCGGGTTCTTCCCTGTAGCAAGGCATGACAACGACGACCTTGGGTGCTGATACCTCGTCTAGGACTTGCTTGATTCTCTTTGTTCGTCCCAGTTGGTGTGTTACAATCTGGTAGACGCAGAATAGCCAAGGGACGGTCAAGAGGCCGGCGAAACTCCAAAATGCAAACCATTGTAAAACAGAGACCATACTGGCTGGCCACATCCGCACGACGGCAGGAGGTAGAGGAAGCGTAACAATCATGATGGGCAAAAAAATAAACCTGCAAGAGAGAAGGCCATTGTTAGCGAATTCAGTCTTTTTTCGTGAAAATATAAGACAAGGGGGTATGTCAACAAACCGTAGTAATGTGAACGCTAGTCCAACAACCACAGCCAGCACACTGACTGTCCAGTGCTCAGCTTTCCGGAACACTTTCCATAAACAATATAGGAAAGCAGCAATCCACAGGAACCATTCTAGACATGCTGCGACCATGAGCAACCCGACAATAGATGTGTACACAATCTGGTTGGCATGTTATTAGCAAAGGCATCGGAGCAAACGTTCAAGGTGGAGCCGGGATACCCACGTCGTGGACTGGCCATGGCGAATCAATGTTTGTTGTCATTTTCTCTGTTACCCTCTTTTCCTATCGTGCAAAAGACGCAGAAGGGCCCGGTCCAGAGATTGTGAATGCTGAGTTTGCGAATGCACATTGGCGCCGCAGAGACAGCCCGTTATCACAGCTTTGGCAAAGCCTCAGCTGCTGGCGGGGCCACACCTGTATATGTATCGAGAAGGCGAGAGAATACGAAGAAAAAAATTGCTGCGAGGCTCAAAATAGCCGTTCCCATAGGCGACAAAAATAGAACGCGATCGAACGAGTGGGTGAAAAAAGACGAAATTGCGCTACCATGCAGCCATCCAGTCACAAAGTACTATGTTTCTCTGTCGTTCCGTTCGCTATTGTTGACCCCGTGGAGAGAAGTCGGACGGAGTTGCTTAAAAATAGGCCGAAAGAGTGCAAAAAAATGAAGAAGAAAGATCCGGTGCTTGATTCGGTTTTTCTTATGTTCTTTCCCGTCGTCGAGTGGTGCTCTTTAGTCCTTGCCTAGAAGTCTGTGTCGAGGAGGCGACAACCGGTTACCCGCAGATCGTGGCGGGTGAGGGCAAGACACCTAGGGTACAACCGACGTGGTATGATTTAGAAAACCAGGGGTCGGTAAAAGCGACGAGCCAACCGTGGAGGGGTCGTTGAGGAAAATCGAGAATAAAACCGAGAAAAAGAACACGAGAGTTCGTGCAACAGTGCCGGGGTCTGTCGAATAGGATTGTCGAGGCGAAGGGCAGCAAGGTGTATGTGCAGCAGGGAGCAACTTCGTTTGTAAACGAGAGAAGATCGTGCTTCAGGAGACGCAAGCCTGGTTCGTGTCAAGGTCTCTCGATCCGTTTGCACTCGCGTTTTGTCGGTTGTGAACACTGTTGACGTCGTGCTCGTCGGCCTTTGAGGCAGTGGGAGGAGTGACAAAAAAGGATATTTGTGTAACGTAAGTGACACAAAACGAGAACGCAAGCAACCAAGGCAACCCCGAGCCGTATTCGAGTCGACTGATTTTGTGTTTCTCTGTCTCGGTTCTTGTCTTCCTTGTCCTCTTGACTAGGATACCGACTGAGTGCTGAAGAAAGGCTTGACTATAATATATCGGGGGAGAAGAGAGAAAGAGGCCACGAGAAAAAAAAGAGAAGGCAGACATCAATAAACAAGAGAGATTGGCCAACCGGGTCGTATAAACGAGATCCCGCAAAATACAACGATAGAAGTAAGAACGCGTGGTGTGTATGGCCCGGTGCGGAGACGACGAAGAAAAGGAGAGCAAGAGTGCTAGGAAGCACTAAACGGGTGCAGGTGAATGGCAGGGATTGAGACAGAATTTTTAGAAACACAGGGACGGGTGGACAGTCAAGCGAGGAGAAAGAAAAGACGGGAGAAGAGGACGGCGGCGATGATGAGTATCAGCTCAGTCTGGAGGAACAAATTGACCATGAAGACGAAAGCCGAGACTACTCGCATCCAATGATGTAAGACTGCTTCTTTGCACACCACTCAAGTCAGGGGCAAAAGGTAAAGAAATGAAAGAAAAAATAACAAACAGGCTCAAAAGCTAAAGTGTAGTCACGTCCTAGTAGGGCGGTCTGTCGGCTCCTCTCCCAGTGGCTCTTGACTCCACCTAGGCTCTCTCTCGATGTTAATGAAGCTATTCGTCACCACAATATGCTCGCCCATCATCCCGCCCTCGCCGACTCCATATTTTGAGCCTGCTTGGCTCGTGGTCAGCCGCTGCGGTTTGTCTGGCCAAAAGGGAAAGGGGACATTAGCAAAAGAGACAAAGAAACCCAAGAGGCAGAAAAAGGAAACCCGAAACGGCACCGGTCAAGGGGCAGAGAAAAGCGGAACAATCGAAGAAAAGGAGAGAAAGAGGTTATGAGATGCGGGAAGCGATGAGGCGATGGCGTGCAGGAATAGCGGCAGAGAGGGAGATGGAAGCGACATGACCCAAAACGGGAGTGCGGTCCTGGTTGGTAACTTCATTTGGACGGGGCCCAATAAAGTGGCCAATCAGGCAAGGAAGAAGAGTAATAGAGATATAAAACAGATCGAAGTGCATACTTAGCTGGACACAGAGCCTCGGCGGCCTATACAGGCTGAATAGATGTTGGCTGGTAGGTAAGGGAGATGATGAGCAGGGGGGCCTGGAGTACAGCGAGAGGACTGTAGAAAGTGCACCTTGCCTGGAGAGAAAAATGAGGACTTCAGCGGCCTTCTAGATAGGAGCCAACTGCCAGGTCTAGAAATGAGGCCTGCTGTATGGGTCGCGATGTCTGGTGCCTGCACGAGTACAGTGCTTGGCGAAATTGAGGTTGGGGAGTCGGGGAAGAGGATGGCCGCCCGTGATGTCTCTTTGGGCTCTTTTGTCCCCCTTGTCATTTGTTGTTATGTTTAGAGTGACCCCGTGTTGTACGACGTGCAGCAGAGCAGAGTCGGCAGTATGCGAGATGCTGATATTGGCCTCGCGTTGAATATAATCGTCCTTCGTCATTCCAATGTGGATGATGTCTTGCATGGAAGTTCGTGATATGTCAGAGGTCGAGTGGCAGAAAGACAATGGAAAATGACTGGAGAAGGGAGTTGTGCGCTCCTTTTTGCGTGCATCGCTCAACCGCCTACAGTTTCGTTAACGCGTGTGCAAGGGCGACCCAGGTCACTAGCCATATGCTCTTTCCGTTTCGACCTGTTCAAAGCACCTCTGCTCCTTCCTTTTCTTCATCCGATCTCACCTTGGCAAAAAAGGAAAGAGTAAAAGACGCGTAACCACAATCTAAAGAATAAAAAGAGTCAAAGTGAGGAAGGCCCGCCAAATGTGCCTGCAAAGTAAATGGAGGAGTGAATTTCGACGGGTTCTCATGGGAAGGGGCAATTAGGATAAATTGCAGACGCAAATTGGAAGTGTGCACAGGTGAGTCGTGGGACAAACTAGCAAGGAGAAGTTTTTAGAGAAAAAAATACAGCCATCCGTAGAAAGCAACCTTCGAGGTTAAAAAGTCCGGGCGGAAGCATATACCGGAAGGTGCAGAGGCAGGGCACGTTGCGCGACGCCGAACAAGGAAGGGGCGATCTAGAAGCTCTCGAAGCAGTAGGCATTGTCAAGATAAAGCCTTCTCGCTCTTGAGATGTGGCTCGACAGTTTCTACCCAGTATCTTATTCACGTGACAATAGCCGGAGGCATGCGCTCCTTTGGGCTGCCCTTCCCCTTTTATGCTTATTTACATTGCAAATTCTGGATGTTATTACGGAGCTCAGTGGTCTATTTCCGAGAACGGGTAGTCTGGACTCCTACGGAGTACGAGTGCCAATCGATCTGCACTCAATAAAACACAAGGGGCTACAAAAGCGGTAACAGTAGATAAAACGCAGGACATGGGATCTTTGACTCAAGTTAGAAAATATCAGTTTGTAGATACATGTTGTACTCTTACTTCCTCGTGTCGCAGCAGGAGATGTTTTTCTTTCAAGAGAGAAAGAAACATTTCCGGTCAGCCTTTAACATACTCCACGTCATTCCACAACTTGAATCTTGAAGCGAGATATAACAGGGCGGCTTGCTTCCGTCATGAGATAGCTGTCGTCTGACGGCCAGTAGGGCTGACGTTCGCCTAATGGAAAGGTGTCCCATGGCCAGCTGGTGCGCGACGGGTTCGATTCTTGTCTCGGTGGCAGGTTCCTACAATAGCATTGCATTAGTTAAAGAGCTTCATAAATGACAATGTGGAAGATCTCACGTGCAGCCCCTAAACTTACAAGCTCAGGTCAAATGAACACGGTTATTTGAGGCCGAGCCGAATTATGCAGCTTCATCCATCTTTGCGGGCCAAGACTTCGTCGGAATGCGCCGCCGAAGATGTGCGCGACAGCTGAAAGGCTTTTAAGAGGAGTGTTTCGATTCGTGGATGATATCGAGTTCCTGTTAAGTCCTATTGCAAGAAAGCAACGAGTTAGTTCAGTGGGCCTTCTGGTTTACTTCGTCGAAAACAAAAAGCAGAGAGAAAGGGAGCATAAGTGTGAGCATACCAATCAACGTCACTAAGTTGCAGCTTTCGCACACGCTGCGTGCGCTCCTTTCCGCTCTTGTCAGACCGGTTATGGAAGTAGGACGACGGCTTTTCGTGGCCTGTATGTAGAAAAGAGCAGTAAGCATTTGACCAATCGCCAATGTCAAAAATGTGAAAAGTCTTACCGTCAGTTTCATCACTCTCCCTAAGATCAAGATTCAGCACCAGGTTCTTGATGCGCTGCTGTTCCTTCTTCTCTGCTTGTTGCTGGTTTCTCATAGCCACTGCAAATTCAGAGTCGGAGGGAAGTTCCAGTTTGCGAGTTTGTTGGCGGTTGCCTTTCTTCGTAAGGAGCGAGAATGCCATTGTTGACGACGGGGCGTTCTCGTCACCGTTTCCGGCACTACCATTCATATCGGTAGCAGCGGACGGGATTTCGCGGGTCTTTGGGCGCACCGGGAGGGCCACGTCGAACATGGGCTTCCGGTCGAATTTGCGTGTCTCCAAGCTTTCTGCCATCATTCTGGCGTACTCGCGTTCAAAGTCCGCCTCGTCTTCGGGGTCAATCTGCTCCTCCTCACGCGTCACGACAATTTCTTCGTCTTCGGACTCGCTGTGGTCGTCGGAATCTGGTCTATCTCCCTCGTCCTAAATGCAGTGATAAAAAAAAGGTTAATACGAGCAAGACAAAAGCAAGGCCGGTTAGAACCCTCGACGATATGAAAAAAAAAAAAAAAACATACCTCCCCTTCCTCGTCGATTGAGGACAAATCGTCGTCCACCTCGGCATCTCCGACTGCCAGATCATCGGCATTGTCGATCTCATCCTCTGAAGACTCGTCCTCGGACGCAGCCGCATCGTATTGCTCCACCACTTTGTCAGCACCGGTGGCTTTCTGGTCTTGGGCCATGGCAAGCTGGAAAACCTTGCACGCTTCGTCAAAGTTCGTGGCGAGTCTCCACTGAGGACGAAGAAGGGCGAACGTGTCTTGGACGATAAACTCGATGTCCATCGGGAGGGGATTCTTCGTAAAGACATAGTACTGGAAGAAAGACAAAAAGTAATCTAGCTTCTTGCCAGCTGCGCCCTTGTTGAAGTACGTCCCAGTGGTCTCGAGAAGCGTGGCAACGAGCCGGATACGGAAGTACTCGTCCGGAAGGTCGATGGGGTTGATACGACCAGGAGCGGGAGGACCGCCATGGCCAAGAGTTAGGATTCTGTACATCATGTCGAAGACAACCGGATGCTCGAGCAGGCGGTACGTGTAAAACTCGCCAAGATATTTAACCTCGGCCAGTCGCTGCTGATTCATCCTGAAATCATTCTGCTCCAAGCCAAAGGTAATCGACTCGATCACATCGTCGACAATATCGATGACAAAGGCCGAGTGATGGCGGTACAGAGCACCCAGTAGACCGGCAAGAAGGTGGATGTTCCCGTACTTGACCTTGCCGGGGCGGGAAAACACTTTGCGTAGAAGGTGAACAACCTAAACATTTGTGTTAGATAAACCGGACAGATGACAACCTTTCTCCTTGAGATTCTACTGTTTTTTTTTTCCTTCAGCGTGACATACCTCTGCTTCTTCCCAGTGCAGCTTCTGGATTTGTCTGAGAATCTTATTCGCGTTGCGTTTGCACAAGTCGACATAAACTAGCTTGCGGATGAAAATATCCATAGGCGTTCTCTCCTTCTGCTGGATCGCCGTGCGCTCTGGCGGATCAACGTAGTATACCGCGTTCTCGATGAGCATACGTTCGGTCTGCCCGATGTGCTGCATTGACTTTTTCCGCTGCAGCGTTTCCAAAAACGATGCCATTCGGGGCGACGTCTCTGGGTTGCGCAGCAAGTACCGGCCACAGTTTTCGAGTAGATTGGATATTATCTCAATGTTCATGCGCGAGAAATCATCGAGGCTGACCTTGAGGCAGTGGAACACGACATGTTCAGGCACAATACCAAACTTGGTCAGCTCGGCCAAGTAGCGAATGTTGCTGAGCCGGACCGGGCCAAGAAAGTCCTTCTCTTTGCGCCGTTGCAGACTACGGAATTCCGCATCAAGATATTCAACCAGGCCCTTGGGGACGTCGGGCATGTACTGGCCAAGAGTAGCCACGAGACGAGACCAGCACGGCAAGAGGTCGCTGCGGCCCTTGGGCACCTCGGTCAGCGCCTTAACGAGCCGGTTCCGAGATGCCTTGGAGTTGAGAAAACAGAAGTCGATGGCGGTTTGGTCGATGAGATCCTTGTTTGTCAAGTCAGGGAGCCGGAGAAGAATTGTATCGACCTGGGCGCCGATACTCTTGTTCACAATGGAAGTCGACTGGTCATCGGCAGATGCTGCCGCGTTTGCTCCATCGGCAGCCTTGGAAGAGTCCGTACCATCGGCGACGGAATCGACCTTTTTGCCAACTTGTTCGTCGCCGTCCGTCTTCTTCTTTTTGCCATCCTCGAGTAAAATAGCAGGGACTTTACCCTTGAGGTCCACAAGGTTCTCGTAGAAGCGACGCTCTTCCTCGTCCTCCCAGATCCCAGATCCTTCACCTTGGCCGCGAAGATAGTCGCCAGCCTTGACAATGCCAATCGAGCCACCAGCAGCCAGCTGGCCTTCGTCGCCGTCTTTGAGATCAGGCATCTCGGCACCAATGATATCGGCAATCACCTGGGCATTGGAGACCAGCCGTTCCTGTGCCTTGACCTGCTTTTCGAAATGGGATTGGCGATCCTCAAAGACCTCGCCCGATTTAACATAGGCTTCGGCGTTGCGACGGGACTGGCTAGAAATGGCCTTTTGGTCTCGGACCAGGTGTCCCTTGACATCTTCAAAGTAGCGAGTGAGGATGTTTTTGAATTTCTCTTGAAGCTCCAGGGGTGCAATTGGCGACTCGTCAGATTCAGCCGCGTTTGGGGAGCTGTCCGGCGCACTAGGTCCCGCTTCATCAGAGTTGGTCGTGCCGTTCTTTGCGCCTTCCAGTCCGTTGTTTTCTTCTCTGTCGGTGGCGGTATGTTCACTATTCTCCGCCCTGAGACCACCATTCACACCATCGTCCTTCCGGTCTTCGGTACCCGCACCGCTCGTGCCCAGGATGTCCCAGCTGAAGGTCTTGACAAACGTGACGAGGAGAGGAAGGTTCGTGTGGTCGCGGTCGTGGCCAAGGAGGTCCTTGAGAACAGCCAGGGGAAAGGGCTCGGTAGAGTTTCCTTTAGCCGAAGTGCTGGTCCGAAACTTGACTTCCGTGGCCTTACCAACAGCGCCCTTTGTGGTGTCGTCCGGCCGGTTGACATCCTCCGGTGTCCGCAGCACACACACAAGCCACAGCTCCGTGACAATTCGGAGAAGAACCCGCTGCAGGGTGATGCGCTCCTTCTCGTCCCTCTCGCGTGCTTCAGTCGTCAACGTCTTGAGCTGGCTCTTGTCGGGCGGAGCCATGCCCTTGCCCAGCAGCCATCCTAGGTATTCGGTGAAGTCGGTGGGGCCAAAGCGCTGATGGAGGGCCGATACGATCTCGACGCCGGCTTCAATGTCGGACGGGGTCTTGAGGCGCGAGAGACCTTCGTAGCACGCAGAAACGATCTCGGACAGGTACTTGCTTAGGCTGAGCGAGGCAATTTCTTGCAGGAGGGAGTTGAGGGTCGAAGAGGAGATGGCCGTTCGCAGTCGTCGGATAAAGGCAGTGTTCTTTTTCAACGACGAGTCCAAGGACTTGTTTACGGCAAAGAGGTCTGCTCTCACATGTCAGTAGCCACCGGGGGGTTCGACCAAAAAGGGACCGGCAATGGATGTCTTCTTACCCGTCTCTCCAGCCCATGCGCGTTCGTTCAACGCGCGCAATTGGCCTAGCAAAAGGGAAACACTATGTCAGCACATTCCACTGAAGAGCAACGCTGCCACGAGCACCGCCGCACTCTTCTCGAAACAAATGTATGTCTCTGTCCCTTTCTTTTTCTCTTATCGTCTTGCCCAACAGGCCAGCGACATCGCAGCGTCCGAAAAAGGGGGCGGTGGCTCTCCAAGATTCCCAACGGTACATACGCTTCTTGGCGCGATCCATGATCGGCCACAGACCCAATGTCGATGGTGGGAAAGCAAGATGCCTCGCAGCTCAAACATTCGTCGTGTGTCGTTCCTTTGGATAGTGTGTATTTTTGTTCGAAAAGCGAAATCGCTACGGGACCGTCAGGTCGAGAAACCGGAAACAGTGCTCTCCGCCCGATGTGGTAGGCATGGGGTTCGCTGGCTGCGGGCAGCCTTGGGGTCGGTTTGTTGCAAGCAGCTCGTTCTGCGACCGTCGCAGCCCGAGCTTCTGTGCCGGAGGCGAGAAAGTCTGACGGAGTTGGAGGGATTCGATCGAGGGCGGGTGTCTGTTCTCTCACGAGTATGTGTGTTGTGGTCGTAAAGGGGCGGTCCTTCTATTTTCTCAAAAAAAGCAACAGATAATAACCTTCCTGCGGAACAGCTACAGAAAGCGCTTTCCGATCTTGGTTCATTTAGGGACCGATATTGATTGCGCTCTCCTCCATAGTGTACTCCGTAACGCGCGACTGCTCACCGTCCTGGAGCCCCGCCTCCGGATTATTGGTTTGCCCGTGGCAGCGCTAGATACTCACTAGAACAACATCTGTTACAGGGTAATACATATCGGGCACTTAGAGGGCTTTGGTGGCAAGAATGAAGTTCAACTCTGATGACGGTATCATCATAATCCAACCACTGTGTATAATATTAGGTCGAGTCAAGCAAGTTCACTCATATACATGACCTTTCTCGTATCTCTCTGAAAGTAGACAAGGGTACATAACAGTCAAAGCTGGTACTTAAAATCAAAATAGAATAGAATAGAATTCGCTGGAGTTTAATGTATCATCCGCCTTGTCCCACGTTTTTCGTAATAAAAACCACATAAATAAGCATCACACATGTAAATAAAATATAAAAGACGAAATCCAGAAGAAAAAAGAGAGTCAAGAGTGCTAACAAATCACTCAAGCTCTAAATGCCAAAAAAGCCAAACAAAAAGGCTGCCAGAATCATCAAAAAATCACTAAATATCTAGGCAATATTCCGACGTCCAAAATGAAGAAGTAAAGGTAACAAAAATGACATATGCTTTCACATGATAACCTGGAAGAGAATGTGTTAGTATATAATGCATGTAGGGGGCATAGATTGGGGGCTTCGCCGAAAAAAAACTTACGCAGTCGTCGTCGCCCTTGCCTTGAGGGATGCCCATCTCCTCGAAGGTCGCCGGGCCTTGCTTGACGGGCTTCGTTGCGTGTGCTGCAGCTGGAGCTACAGGGCGTGTAGCCTGTCCTGGCGCCGCTTGCGGGGTGGCACTCGAAACGCGTGGTGGCGGCGCAGTAGAGACAGGACGAGCAGCTGGGCCAGGCCCCATGCCACCACTAACCTGCGCGGGCGGAGCGCTCTGGCGGCCAGGTTCTGCAAGCTGTGGCCGGTTCTTGAACATTTGGGGACCACCGCCGCCGCCACCGCCAGGTACACCACCGCTGGGGTAGCGGCCTTGGCCGCCCTGTGCCTGTGATGGAAGAGAGTCGATTCGGTCGGGCCGGGGCGTACCGCTGCTGGGGCCCGGGTAGACGTTGGAAACTGGCCGGCTCGATGTTCTTGGGCCGTAATCGCGACCGGGTTGGGCGGCAGGGTTGCCCGGCGTCGCGTTGTATGCAGCAGGATTGGTATTCGGGTTCGTCTTTGATAGACGGTTGCGGGAGTTGTCCGCTTGTGGCGGCATACCGCCCGAAAGACGAGCAGATGCGGGTGCTTGCTGGTGGGGTGGGGGACGCGGTTGCTGCTGCTGGTAACCATAATCGTACGGATCGTGGTAGTCTGCCCGGCCCTGGGGAGCGCTGGGGCTTGCGCCACGGTAGCCACCCGCGGGAAGCTGAGGCTCCCAGCCGGCTGAGGCAATACGACCGCGTGGGTCGTTGTCCAAGGGTCTGCCAGGGATGTTGACCGAGAAGGGGCGCTGCTCCGGAACCAGGTTGCCGGTTGATTGTGACACCGGGAGTGGGCGCGGCCCGGCCTGTGGGGTCATGCTTTGGGGACGGATGCCGAAAGCGCTCATTGGTCGGTTGGCAGCCTGCTGGCCGTTGCTCGCCCGAATCTGGGGGTTGTAGTGGGGAGAGAGGGGCGGATGGCCACTGTGCCCATCGTCGGGGTAGGGTGCGGTTGACTTTGGCCGGGCGAGGTTCAAAGGCGCAGGTTTGTCATCCACGGGGTATGGTGCTGTTGACTTCGGGCGAAGAGCCAGATTGCTCTGATCGATGTTGATGGAAAAGGCAGGAGGCCGAGCAGCGTCTGGTGCATCTCTGACGGGCCGCTGCGCAGGTGAAATGTTGTGTGATGATGAGGGGCGGTAGTCGGGCGAGGACGATGTGGCGACCGCCGGGACAGAATCGATCGGGGGGTTTGGCGTTGATTCGGAAACAGTGGGAAGTGCGGCGGCGGCATCCTTCTGGCGGCTGCTGAAGCGCTCTGGCCGCTGGCCACGCATAGACCCGTGCTTCGACTTGATACGTGTAAGCGCCGTGGTCTCGTGGTCCTGCTTCGTGAGCGTCTTCGCCTGGTTCAGGCCTTCAAGGCGGCCGATGGCGTCCTTGTTCCCGTGCTCGGCCGCTCTCTCATACCATGAGCGAGCATCCCGCAAATCCTTCTGCACAAAGATACCAATCTCATAGTAGTAGCCCATTGCAAACTCGCCCGTGGCAAGCTTCGCATCGGCTGCCTGCTGGGCATACTTGAACGCGAGCTGTTCATTCTTAAGGAAGACACCATCGTAGCCGAAAAGGAACCAGCGGCTCACGCCCAGTGCGGCTTCGGGTTGGCCCTGATGGGCAGCCAAGCCGTAGTAGTGGAGGGACAGGGCCGGGTTGAAGTCGCAGCCAAGTTGGCACAGTTCGTACGCCTGGCCCATCTTCAGCTGCGCTTTGGCAAAGCCAAAGTAGGCCGACTTTTCAATGTATTGGCGAGCCTGGGCAACATCGAATGGCAACATGCCTTCGGGGATGGTAATGTCAGGAAGCTCGCGCGAGATGAGCATGCCGTACACGTAGGCGCCCTGCGGGGACTCCTCGTCGGATGTATCGGCCGCCGACCGGATCATTTCAAGGCCGGTATTGTAGTCCTTTGTGTGGCCGTGTTGGCCGAGGAGGCTCATCATGCCCAGCCGGTAAGACGAGGCGGAGTCCTCCATCTCCAGGCCCCGGTTGTAATGCTGCAGGGCATTCTTGATGTCATTCGAGTTTTCGTAAATCATGCCCATGCGGTACTCTGCACGACCCCAACCCCTGCTTGCAGCATTCATGTAACCCAAGAAAGCCTCGTTTCTGTCTTGGCGGAAGCCGAACTTGCCAAACTCGAGCCATTTCGAGCGCGAGAAGAGGGCTTGCGGGTGGTTCTGTGATGACAGGTACTCCACAATGTTGATGGCGTCGAGACGCAGTTCGTGTTCGATTCGAGGGGTTTGCGGCCGCGCGCCCTGGTCCTTGTGATCGCGCGCGTAGGCCTCTTGGGAGATCTCAACCCAAGACAACACGTCCAGCGCCCAGTCCAGCTGCACGGCCACATTGTTGGACTTTAGCACCTCCGTGCGAGCGTTGTACAGAATCCGCTCCTTCTCGTCGTCGCTGGGCGGGACGTTTCCCTGGCTGATTCGCGGGAAGGGCGAGAAAGACGGCACCTCGAAGGTCGACGCCATCTCCCCGTGTTTGTCCTGGGCAAACGCCTTGAAGCTGTTGGCCGATGGCTGCGGATTAGCAGCAGAAGACGCGCCAGGACCGGCCGGCTTGGCGGTAGCAGCAGCGGTCTGCCCGCTCAGGTAGGTGGACAGGGACGGTTCGCGGCCGTGTTGTTGCGGGGGAACCTGGCGGGTTGTAGAGGGGTTGTCGAGTTCGGCGGCGGTCGTGGTGGTTGGAAGGTTGGAGGGCTGTCGAGCTTCGAGTTCCATTCGCTGAAGGCCGTCCTGCATATTTTGGGGCACTTCGGGCATCACCCTATGGCCGGAAAAGCGCCAATAGTCAGTTTCCCAGATTTCCCCTTGAGTGCGCTGCCCTAGTGCCTTCGTTGTCACTGTTGGGCTGGTGTTGTTTTTTTCGCGCCTAGGCTACTACCGGCCCTGCCAGGGACAATGGCCCTCTCCCACCTAGATACACGCCTAGTGGTGGGGGGAGGGGTAGGGACAATGGATAGGACGGCAGTGCCAAAGCTGCAAGTCAAGGCACAAACAAAGCTAGGGCAACGATGGAAGAAAGACAAAGAAGGTACTGGGGAGCGGAGGGGGGTGGGAAACAAACGGGGAACGGTGATAGGATGCGCCAAACGACAAAATGCTGTAGTATAAAATACAAAACTCAAAATAGGAGAGGCACGTACCTTTGAGGAGATGGGGCGATGACTTCTGGCATGTAGTAGTCATCGTAACCGCCAGGCACGAAAGTGGCCTCAAACTTGGGCATTTCGACAGTGATAAGTCTTTCTGGCTGGGGGTTTGGGGCTCCTGCATTAAATAGAAACAGTAAGGATCGGGTCTGTCAGCCGGATCGTTGAGGAGGTGCCGCAGACAGCAGCCGGTGTGAGAGGACGCGAGCCGTTGCAGAGGGAGACACAGGCAGAGTCAACAGGGGAGGGAAGAGAGCAGGCGCAAAGAAAGCGCAAGGTTAACGGAGCAGGGAGCAAGAAAGCGACGGTAGCAGAGAGGGTGGAAGCAGAGGGAAGCAGAAGCGAAGTTGGCTCTCGGGGGCCCGTGTCGTGGGATTCTGGGAGAGACGAGCCGGTGGATGGCAAGCCGGGCGATATCTGTATGCGCTTTTGTTCGGTATGGACAAGAGGACACAAACGAAATAGCAACCCAGCAGTGCGTGCAAAGCGTGGGAGGCGTAGAGAGGTCGACTGGGATCCTCCGTAAGCTGCTGCGGAGAATTGTTCGGCTGTGCCAGGCCGCAAAGCTGCTGCCTCTTTTGGATTCGTATATTTGGACGTCAAGTCGTTCTGTGGTCTGGAGCAAGATCTAGCTAGACTGCGAGCCTGCCAACTTGTGCTGCCGTAGTCGTATTATACGAGACTAATGCGGCCCAAAGCTAGATATTGCCGGGGCGTCGTTGAAATACAGCGCTGCCGTCTCCCTGACGTCGTTGCAGAGAGGCGATGTTTCAGCTTGGGCGGTCGTCTTTTGCCAGCTGATTTGCCGTTTGGTTTCGCCTGCGTTGGATTTCCAGATTCGACCGTTGTATGCTGTGTCGCCACTTCTGTCCTCTGCTTGCTGTCTGGTTGTTGTTGGCTCTCTCTTTGCTTCAGGCTTCGGCTTCGGCTGCGTTTCTCCCAATGTTCCCTGTTTGTGCTGCTCCATACCCTGTTCACTGGTCTCCATCCCCATACGCCGCCTACTTCACCCCACTCAACCTTTCGCCGGATGTTCCCCTGTTGGCACCAGCACAAATACAAACGTAGATCTTGCTTACCAGTGGTGTTGCTCGGATCACCCCCTTGGGATTGACGCGCGTACTGTGGGTTCGACATTGTATCGTTGTGGCTAAAAAAAGAGACGAAGGCAACCGGAAGGACGGGTAGAAAAAGGGGAAGGCTCCCAAAAGCAGGTCGCGCGAAGATCCGCTTAGCTAGAACACAACCCCAGGTGGAGATGGAGCGAACGGTCGGTGCCCTGCAGGTGCGATGTACTTGTACTCCGTACAAGCTCAAGAAAGGCGATGTAGCGGTACGCGCAGCGCTCGCAAAGTTTATGCGCGGAGCATGGTTTGGGGTGTTTGGTACCGTGGTGGTTTATGCGGCATGCGGTAAAGAACGGGAGGCGGAGGAAGAGAATGACGAAGAGGATGAGGACGAGGAGGAAGCGAAGGCGGCGGAGACTAGGCGAGATATGACGGGGGAGGATCTTAAAAACCACAGAACCAGGCACAGGGGAAAATCCAATGTGAGGAATCCGTAAGATGCCGTAAGGCACGTGAGGAGGGGGGTGAGAATGGGTGGGCCGAAAGGACCAAGGAAGGGGCGATACACTTGCTTTGTCGTGGTGAATGTCGTGGTGAAAATATAATTACGAACAAAAAGGGCAGGCGTAGAGCTCGGGGAAGGGGCGAAAAGTGTACGAACAGCTGTTTCTCGTAGGATGTCAGGTTCGTGAGGCAAGCGCGAAGGAGGGGTGGTTGCTTGCTTGTATTTAAAATATTGAAAATAGCACTCCCAAGCTCGTGGAGGGGGAAGGTGCGAACGGGCTATGCCAAAGAGAGCAGGATCGACTGGGGACGGACAACGACAAGGACAAGGAGACGAGAAATGAGAAAGAACGAACGAGCTTCCTTAGCTTTTCAGCCCGATCTGGCAATGGGGGTGAGCTACGGCCATTTTGTCGCGGCGACGGGACCATCACAGCCTGCCTTGCAGGCATTCTTCGCATTCCTCCGCCGCCCCTGTGTGCTTTTTCTCTTTGGACGTTTGATTGCACAGGAGTGGAACAGCCTCGTTCCCCCCCTCACAACCCCCACTATGGAGTACGGTGGTAGGCGCGATCCAACAAGAGAAATAGGTTGCAAGCGCAAACGAAGGCAATGCGAAAAGCAAGGAAAGGAGAGGAATTAACCAGTATGGGCCAGGCAGGTGCGAACGGGAAGAGCGGGAAGGAGGCAGAAGGAACGCTGAGATGCTCTTTCAGTGTCAGACAACGTGCTTTCTTCAATCTGCAACAACTGCTCGCCGCCGATATGCACACTGCACAATACGGCGTAGGTCACACACAAGGCCATGACGGCCATTTGCCAAGCCACCATAGAAACGGTCCAGGGTAACGCCTACTGGCGCGGTTGCGACTGCAACTGCGGGAGGACGGCAGGAACTCATTTTACGTTTACCTGTGCTTGCTGCACTGCGGCTAGCGGCAGGGCCCATTCAGGCGGGTCCCTGGCCTCGCTGAGCCTAACTGCTCCCCAACAGCAGCGGATCGACTGAGCACACAGCCGCTCCAGGGACTTGGCGGCACCCTTCCCCAAGAGCTGCAGCTGGCAAGGCCAGGGCCTGGGGGCCGCTCAGCCACGATTTCATGCTATTTGGAGAAACAAACATTGCGCTACAGCACACTAGGCCTGTTTGCATCGGAAGAGGTGAGAGAGACAATGGTCGCCGAGCCTTGCCTGGCCTGGGAATGAAAAGGAATTTCACTGCCAGGAAAGCTTATTTGTCAATGCCAGGACGCACAACGGTCTGCTTGTTTGGGCCCGTCTGTTTGCTGGCCGCTGGTGTCGACGTCCCACAGACGAACGGAAACAAAGAACCCGTACCCGCTCTTCCTGTTCATCCGCTTGCCAGCAGAGAAGACCATGGAACGCGCTGATCAGCGGGTCTGTCAATGTTGATGAGAGGGCTGCTCCGTTCGTCTTTGGCCTTGTCTTGTCTTTTTTTATTTCCATCTGCACTTGACCTTGCCAGAGCCACTGCGCATCCCTGCAGGACGCACATGTGAGATGTGCTGCCTTTTGTCCTGCACATGGCATGAGCTGTCCTGCTGCCCAACAACAGACGGCCCCATATGCAGATGGTCCGTTGGGTATTGTTCGGCGACTGATGTGGTCCTCCCACCGTCGTGGTCGTGAGTATCACTTTCCTGCGGCTGTCTCGCCTACCAACATGGACGGCTGGCGTCTGTTGTCAGCCCTCTCCCTCGTCACTCCGAGAGAGGTCATATCCCGAATCAGCCGTACGCAGGCGGTTTCTTGGTGTCTTGGACGCTTTCCAGGACGTTCTCTCGCACAATCTCTTGGCCATTGTGGCATTGCCGTGCGTGCACAGCATTCCACCCTTGGGATTTGACAGCTCCAAAAATGTCCAGCCGTTATCTCGTCGAATATCTATGGTGTCGTACGGGCTGGCTGGGTCGACTTCTGCGTTGTTTATTTGTGTGTCTGTTGAGCAAGAGTGCCCATGCAGACTGCAGACTTCACACTGCAGAATGCCAACTGCCACTACAACTGTAGCAATTTGCTTTAATTACGTCTGTTAGTGTAGGCTCACTGCAAGCCACTAGCGGATACGCTGTCAGCCTAGGCGCAACGGCGAGCGAGGCCCGACGGCGTCCGTAGGACTTTGATGCGGCCGAGATCCGTGCCTCGTACTTGTACTGATATGGATGATGCGACGCAAGATTGCAAGTTGGGATGGCGGCATTTGCCGGTCCAGTGCAGTTGACAGAGGTTCCAAAGATCACAGTTCTTGTAATAATGTTGTACGGACGAATAGTCTTAGCGTGGATATTTCCTGTTCTAGAAGGAGCGCATCTGCCACCGCTCAAGATATCGCCATGCAGAGACAACTGTACGACAAATACGCAAAATGCGGTAGCAACCGTATGTCACTTCAGTTCACTTCAGTCCTGCCGATCTCTAGAGATAATAATAGACACTGCTGGCTCAAACCAACGGCACCCATTGAGGTGACTTTGCCATGTTGACTTACACAGAGGCGACACCAGGGGTAAGTGGCGGTTATTTATGTGATCACGTGATAACTGATTACCTAACATGCGCCAGCGCTCCCCGCCCCAGAGCTCCTGCCGCCTGCGTCTTCTTTCGTCAGCCTCATGCAGCCTGCTGGTAGCCAGCCAACCTAGCTTGAATGGCCCGCAGACGACCAACCCAACAACATCTATCAACGTCCGATCACGATCTGAAGCGAAACCGCGAGACTCCCCCTAGAAATTGGCAACATCGACAACTGCAGTACGCTACCGACCTATACACACCTCCACAAACGACAACGCGGACTTGCCGCCACCCTCCTCTCCAACTCTCTCTCTCCCTCGACACTCCCACCGCCACCGCCCCTCGACACAACGATCCATACCGACCATGGCGGAACGCAAACTCACCCAGATCCTCACCCAGCTCAAGTCCTCGCGGACCTACCCAGAGCAGGCCAAGCTGCTGTCCAAGGCCAAGCTGGCCCTGCTCCAGCTGGGCGCCCTCACCCCGTCCCTGACCACCGACAGCGGCAGCGCCGTGCCCGCTTCGGTACTGGCCCTCGCCCGCGAGACCTTTGAGCAGGGCGCCCTGTGCAGCATCCGCGCCCAGGACGCCGACGCGTTCACGCGCTATGTGCAGCAACTCGCGCCGTTCTACGCGCTGCCCGGCGCCGTTCTGCCGCCCAACGTGGCCGAGCGCAACAAGGTCACTGGCCTTTACCTCCTACTGCTGCTGACCGAAGGCCGGTACGGTGAGTTCCACTCGGAGCTAGAGAGCATCAGCACGCGCGAGGGCGCCGGCTCCGAGGACGACCGGTACCTGGGCTACCCGATCCGCCTCGAGCGGTGGCTGATGGAGGGCAGCTACGACCGCGTGTGGAAGGCCATGAAGCAGGGCGAGGAGCCCTGCGAGGAATACAGCGTATTCTCCGAGATCCTCACGTCGCAGGTGCGCTCCGAGATCGCATCGAGCAGCGAGCGCGCCTACCCGTCGCTGCCGCTGAGCTCGACCAAGTCGCTGCTGTTCCTCGACTCCGAGGGCGCCGTCGTCGAGTTTGCCCGCCACCGCGGCTGGACCATCAAGGACGGCCAGATCTACTTCCCGTCGACGACCACCACCACCGGGAGTGGTGCTCCTCATGCTCCTGCCCCCGATGGCACCGTCACGGCCGAGGATGGCCTGGCGCAAGAGCCAGCCGAGAAGGAGGTCAGCCAGATGGTCATCGAGAACGTGCTGGGCTACGCACGGCAGCTGGAGACGATTGTCTAAGAGAAGAGTGTCTCATATTGCATGCAGGGGCGGAACGCGGCGAGAAAACCAAATGAGGGGGGGCCAGTGGTGCGTTTCTGTATTATAGCCAGTTTTCGTCATAGAAAAGTTCATCAATTCTCTACACACAAGACCGAGCCGATATGCTACCGTGACTCTTAGAGGAAAGGACGACAACCATTGACGACAACAATGGAGACGTTTTGGATCACAAATGCACCTGTATTATCGTATGGCAGTTCCATTTTGATACTCCGTTGTACGAACCACTACCATCATCACCGACCCAAAACGAAAACACGAAAGAGCAGACCCTAACTTGGTAGCTTTTGTACTCCCTCTCTGATATTAGGCACCATCACAAGAACAGAGGCTACAATACCTAACCTAGCGAAGAGTGACATGGGTTTGGAGAAACCCTGACATAAGGAAATAAGAGATATCAAAAATGTTCCTGTGGCAGGGGCAGAACAAAGCATCATGAAAATATGGAAATGAAAACAACCGAAAAGGAACAATAAAGAACAAGAAAAATCATGATAAGTAAGATAAAAACTTCGCGTTTCAAAGAACACGCCCTAGAAAAAAGCAAAAACTATCGCGGTAACCCCTTCTGTGTGTGCAACTGCCTCATAGGCCACAAAGCCCTGCATCCATCATCGTCCCCGTTTTCTATTTTTGTCTGTATACAAGCCATTTCTTCGTGTCCATCCTTTTGCCTCGTATTAAGGGTTTTGTTTGTTTTTGTTTTCGTTTAGGCAAACAGCTTCAGGCCGCTGCCGTGCTTGCCAATCTCGCACACGCCGCAGACGCGGCAGGCCGAGCCCTTGTACTTGGAGTGGTACTTGGAGCCATCGAATGCGCACTCCTCGTACGCCGTTCCGCTGTAGATGGGTGTGAAGCTGGCCGCGCACACGTCGAACTCTGCAAACTGGTCAAACTCAATGTCGATCGTGTCGTTCGGGTTGCGCTCGCACTGCGCCTTAGTCTTCTTGGCCTGCACGGGGTTGTTAGTGGACATTTATATAGGGTGAAAAGGGGAACAGAACAATAATCAATGGGAAATTGGCTTACCGTCTCCAGGATGCGACCAGAACCACCGTTCGCCAGTATCCGGTTAGCGAAGCTGAGAGCAGAGTTGTAGTTCTTGTTGCGCGCCGCCAGGTTCATCGCATTAAGCAGCGCGAGCTGCCGGTGCGGAACCTCGATCTTGGGGATGGTGAAGTACGCCGACAGCTCCAGGCTCTGCTTGAGCAGCTTGGGGTCTTTGGCAACAACATCGTTCGTGCCCAGGTTTCTCCGCGCCAGCTCAATGCTCATAGCAACGGCGTACTCGCTCGCAGAGGTGATCAGCTTCTTGGCCTCGTCGACCTCCGACTCGCTCGACACGGCATTGATCAGGACCGAATGCAAGATGCCCTTGAACGTCCTAATGCCGTCTTCCAGCTTGTTGCTCTTCATCGCGTCGTAACCGCGCTGCAGGTCGTTCTCAACCAGGAACTCCAGGTCGCGCGGGATAATGGGCAGCACCTTCCTTGGGTCGGCCTCGTCCACGTTGCGGCGGACGTAGTTGACGAGTGGCGGCAGGCCGGCAGATGCGGGCAGGTACGTCTTCGACGCCTGGTACACCTCCAGGAAGCGCGGCTTGAGCGGCGCGAAGTTGACAGCACCGACCTGGCGGTTGAGGAGTTGCATCGCGGTCTCAAAGGAGCCGCCGGCAACGTGGTCAACAGCCAAGGGCGAGTTGCGGGCCCAGAGGTCCGCTTCGCTGCTGCCAGCACCGCCAGTGTCTGCGCTGTCGACGTTGACAAAATCACTGTCAGGGTCTGCGACAATGTCGTCGCCCATGTCCCAGCCAGCAACATCCTCGTCGTCGTCGGCATCGATCAGGTTGCCGTTCTTCTTGGCATCGCCACCGTCCGCCTCCTCAACGCCAAACGCGTCGGCGCCGTTAGCAGCTGCTGACGGCTCATCCTCGAGCGACAGGCCCTCGACCTGGCCAAGGAGCGCCTTCTCGAAGAAGGACACAGAGGTGCCTTTCGACGGCCAGTTGGCCTGGTAGGTCGGGACGACTGGCTTTGGTGGTGTCAAAGAGCCGCCCAGGTTCTCCGGGAGAGTGAGCTGGTCCTCTGTGACGCCCGTAGCCTCCAGAATCGCCTGGCATTCATCTTCCAGGCCATGGGCCTTGGCCGTCATGAACGCAAGAGAGTCTGTTTGCAAACGAGTCAGTAAGCGTCCTTCAATCCGAAGGAGACACGCGGACAGAGGCATAAACAAAACTTACAAAGATCAATATCCTTGAACATCTGTATCCGGTCCTCGACATCGCCGAGGTACAGAGCGTTCTGGAACCGCGACGTAAAGTCACCGCGGTGCTCGGCAATCTTAGCCATGCGGGCCAGCTTAGCCTTGTCGCCCGTCGCCAGGTACAAGAAGGACAGCTTGTCAAACTGCTTCAGCTTCTGGTAGCACATCTCCACAACCTGGTTGTTACCGTGGGCCAGGGCCTCGCTGCTCAGTCTCGACCACAGCTTCGGCTTGTCCAGCTCCTTGGCCATCTCAACCGCGACATCGAGGTTGCCACACTCAATGGCCAGCTCGAATCTCGTCGTCGGGTCTTGAACGAACTGCAGCGCGATCTCGGGGTATCCCTTCTTCTGCAGGTACGAGATGATCGACTGGCCGACAAGCGACGACGTCTGGATAATGTGCAGCATCTCCTCGTAGTTGCGCTTGACCAGGGCCATCTTGAAGCGATACTCAGTCGGGTCGATCTGCAGAATCTTGGGCTTCGCAGAGCGGTCCAGGCAGTACACGTTGCGACCCTTGACGCGAACTAAGTACACGGTCTGGTCAAGGGTGCGCACGATGCCGTTGTCGCCGTTGAGGAGCGTGTACTTGATGTGGTTCAGGGTGGAGTACAGCAGGATGCCAGCATCATCCCAGGTTGCGCTTTTGATCCGAATCGTCTCATGCAGCGTGCTGACCTGCTCAAGCGTCTTCGTGACAATAGTCACGTTGTGCTTGCTCAGGAGCGCCGCGTACAAGCTGTCGTTGGACCAGGCAACATACTTAACACCGTTTACGTTCAAGCTGGCAATGGTCTTCTTGTGCTGGATGTCGTACAGGTGGACAGCAGACGGGGTGATGATGAGCAGGTTGCCGGGGCCGCCAAAGTAGATGTCGGTAGTGCCGGCAGGAGGCTTGAACGAGCGCGTGACGTTGTTGGTGAGGTCCTTGATGTCAATGGTCTGTGTAGCCGTGTTCAGGACAGCAAAGCGGTTGCGCGCCACAAAGATGGCTGAGTTGCCGGAGCCGCGCTTCAGCTCAGTTGGCTCAACAGCGCCTGACCCGTCCTTGGGAAGGTTAATCAGGTCGTACGACCCGCCGTCGGCCGCCGAGGTAACGAGAATCGAGCGCTCGGCAGGATTGTAGGAAAGAGTCCGGGGAGGTACCCAGGCGGGGCCGACCTTCTTCAGGGACAGAAGAGTGGGGGATTCGAGGTTCTTCTGGAAGTCGTAAGACCGCACCTGCTTCTCCTTATTAATGTAGAAGAGGTTGTTGAGGTAGACAGCCGAGGCAGGGCGCTCGCGCTCGAGCTTGAAGACCATAACACCGTTGTCGTGGCCGGCGGCGAAGAGATTGATTTCGGGATGGGCGGCAATGACCCAGAAGCGGTCATTTTCTCTCTTGAAGGTCTGCACGGCGGTTCTCTTGTTCAGATCCCAAACTCGGATGGTCTTATCCTCGCCAGCTGAGAGAATGAGGTCCTGGTGCGGGTGGAACAGACAGCCCGAGGCGTTCTGGAAATGGCCACGGCACGTGTCTACTTCCCACGCCTTCGTCTCGCTCATGCGCCAGAGCTTTACGAGGCGGTCGTCGCCGGCCGACACGATCAACGGCATGGTGGGGTGGAAGGCGACCCAGTTGACGCCACGGTCGTGGCCCTCGAGAACAAACTTGACAACCGCATCGGTGTTGCCAAACATGTCGGCCTGGTTCTGGTTGGTGCGGGCCATCTGTTCCTCGAACGACATGGAAGTCGGGGCGGAGTGCTTCTTGCGGAGACCTGATATGTCCCAGACGCGAACAGACTGATCGAGCGATGCGGACACGACGAGGTCCTCCTTCGGATGGAATTGAGCGCACATGACGTAGTGGTTATGTCCCGTCATGGTACAAACTGTAAAGAGGGGTAGGGGCCCATTGTTAGCGTACGGCGCTTTTGGAAGCAGCGGGAAGGACGGAGGGTGCCGTGGAAGCGCCATCATACTCAGCGAGCGATTCTGCCAGTTCCATATCCGGATCGTCTGGTCGTCGGAGCACGAAACAATCCAGGGGAGCTCATCGTGGAAGAACACGGTGCGGACGTAGTCGAGATGGCCGTTGAGTGTGAACAGGCACCGTCTCGTCTGGTACGACCAGACCTTGATCTTGTAGTCGTCGCCACCCGATGCGAAGAGGGGCTGGGTCTTGTGGAAAGCGACGGCGCGGACGGGGCCATCGTGCTCTTCGAAGCGGTCAATGAGAGTGCCCATACGGTAGTCCCACAACTGGATGGTAGACGAGTGGAGGGACACCAGGATCCATGGTCTAGATAGCATCGATTGTCAGTCACGGGCCCATTGTCAAGATGCAGAGAAGCCCTAACAGCCGAGGGAGCCCCAAGACAGACACGAAGCCAGAAAAGGGGGAATGGGGGGAGGGGGAAATGAATGTTGTTACCTCTTGGGGTGAAAGGCGATGCCCTTCGCACGAGACGACTTAGACTCAAACTGCAGTGTGTCAGTACAACTTGGACGTCATCACCGCAAACGACCACTGGCTTGGCCAGGCCGCAGCCAGCCCTGGGATAGCATCGTTACCTTCGTGAGCATCTGCGACGGCGTCGCCATCTTGACCGCAGCTTCGCGCTCGGCGACGGATTCGTGTAAATAAAAGAGGGGGTTCGAAATTGAGGACGATGGTCGAGCGCCGGGGAGAGTCGCATGTGTTTCCAAAGCTCCGTCGACAAAAGGGAGCCCGGGGCAGGCGGTGTGATGTTGATGTGTTGTCGGAAACCAGACACCAGGGGACGTTCAAGGCCACCTTTATTGTCTCCCAATCCGAATTGCAGCTGGGGCGTCCGAAGTAAGCGTGGCCCTCCCTGGCGACCCCAAAATGTGGGATGGTTGGCGCCTGAGGCAGTAGCGCCCCATAGTTTATCCGCGCCGGGAGGGTATCAGAGCCCGTTTCAGCCAATCAGGAGCTCCAATGGCGGGGTCGAGGGGAATGGCCGTGACTAGCTGGGGTGATAATAGGGGTTCGTTGAGCTGGACTGGACACGTAAACTCATCTCTGGGCGTATCTGACCACAGCCACAGCGTCTTTCGGACACCTTCACATGTCTCCAGGCCTGCCTTGCTGAGGGGACAGTCACCGGAGTACAGTCAATTACGACCTTCAAAACAGACCCAGCACAGGCAGCATATGATAATAATTGACTCCACGGAGTACGGACTACGTCAAATATTGATTCATATTATGCCACTATGAATATTAAGTTTACAAAAACACAAATACAATCACTCTCCAACAATACCAGGTTGCTCATTATGAACATTGAGGACGCCTAATGCTGCTCGTGGAGATTTTGATACCGTACTCCGCAGGTTGCTGCAGATTCGTTTGACGCGTTACACGTGACTGTTGTTGCAGGACCCCTGTTGCTCTATTCTGACGCTAGTCCTCTTTCGTACAGCTATCCTGTGATGTGTTCTCAAGACAGCATCTTCCAAACAGCCACCTTATCCCGCTGCTTCGCGAGACCGCAGAATGCATTGAGAAGACAGTCTTGCTGTCAGGGCTAGTTTGGCTCGCAAACGACTCGAGGATACATTTTTCTTGCTTCTCATACGCATTTTATCCCCCCCTTGCGGGCCACCGTTCTGCGAGAGCCTGGTGCTGGTAGCAGCGGTTTTCCCTATTTTATCGCCCTTCTTTCCTGTTCAGATCACAGCTTAGGAACGCAGGCTACGTGAGGCATCAGGGCTATTTTGGCTTCCAGATCAAGCAGCCACTATAATGGGCCTCCCACAACTACCCCGGGGGCTGGCGGCCGCCCTATTGGCGGCCCTCGCTCTACAGCCTTCGTTCACGGCTGCCGGACCCTCGGTCGATGTGGGGATGATTGCATCCTTCCCCTCGCCACCATACCTGACGGAGCTTTTGTAAGTGCCTTCTTATGTCTTCACATTATACACAGCCTCTGTTAACGCCCCATCTAGAGAAACTGCGGCACAGGAGAATGCGACCAGCTACATCCCTATCCTCGACCGTATTGCCGACGGATACTTTGCCGGCGCCGCGACCGATCGTGACCTCTACGAGAAGTTTCTCGTTCTTCTCACAGAAGACAGTCATATTGCTAGCGGAGAGGCTCTGTCTACCTTCAAGCTTGCCCTTTCACTGCGGTCAGCGGCACCTCGTATCGAAGCGCACTTCCAGTTCTACAACACCGCCGTCGAGGGGTCTGTGGCCTCTGACCAGACCGGATGCGGGCAATGGATTCTGTACGAGGGTGTCCAATACTGCTCGCCGTCGCTAAGCAAGGAGCACGGCAAGATCGCCAGCCACAAAATGCAGGAGCGAGAACTACCCTTTGACATCAAGCAGGGCCACGGACCAGATGCCGTTCTCTACGCTGACATCACATCGCCCGAGTTTGGGCCCTTCCACAGGCTGCTCACCGAGAAGTCGCGGGCTGGCGAGCTTACGTACCGCCTGAGACACGTACGGAGCGCCGCGGAGACGGCATTGGGCGACGACCTCGAGCGCCTGCCTGTCAACGGTTACGGCGTGGAGCTGGCTCTGAAAAGAACCGACTACATCGTCATCGACGACCGGGAAGCGGATGCTGCCGACGCATACGCCTCAAAGAAGAAGCCCGCCGTGGCGACCGAGGTCGTCCTGGACGGCGAGGCAGAGGTGACCGACCTCAAGGCGCTTTCCAAGTCCGAGCTAGCTGAACTCGGCTTGAAAACAGCCGACTACATCGTCCAGAGCGAGAACCCCTTCGACTCTCTCCTCAAGATCACGCAGGACTTCCCCAAGTACTCAAGCTCGATCGCCGCGCACAACTTCTCCAAAGAATTTGTCGAGGAACATCGTGGCAACCGCGCGGTCATGGTCCCGGCCGGCGCCAACGTGCTCTGGATGAACGGCGTGCAGATGATTGAGCGCCAAATTCAGCCACTCGCCCTCGTGGACACGGTCCGTCGCGAGAGGACAATGATCAACGGCGTCTGCGAGCTGGGCCTAACGGGCAAGGAGGTCATCGACGTGATCAGCCACGAGGCGGTTGCCGCATCCAAGGCTGAGGCTGTGCCTCCGCGGTTCGACTGGCGTGACGAGATCGAGGACGGCCGTGTCATTATCTGGCTTAACAACCTCGAGAAAGACGCTCGGTACAGCGAGTTTCCCAAGAGCCTTCGGAGGCTGCTACAAGGTGGCATGCCTGGCCAGATCCCACAGGTCCGCCGCGACATCTTCAACCAGGTCTATGCCGTGGACTTTTCCAACCTGGAAGACGTGCGCTTGGTCGTTGAGCAAGTCCTCGAGTTTGTCCGTCGCCGTCTGCCCATCCGCTTTGGTCTCGTCCCACTAGCTTCGAGCCCCGAGTCGGCTAAGCAGGCCAAGGTGGTGTACCATCTGCTTGAGACGTATGGCCTCGGCTCCGTCTCGGCGTACCTGACCCAGTCGCTCGTCGACAAGAAGACAACGTCGCCAGACGCAAAGGCGTTTAAGGCAGCCATCAAGGACCGTGAGCTGCGCGAGGACTCCACCGCCCTGGCATTTGCAGACGTCTTCACGTACGCGGAGTATGACAAGCAGATCGAGCTGGCACGGCATTGGGCCAACCGTCTCGGTGCCAACTCGGACATCTCTCCCATTTTTATCGACGGCGTCGTGGTTCCTCGCGACGGGAACTGGGTTGCCGCCATGAGTACCTTGGTGGGTGGCCATCTGCGCATCGTCCAGGAGGCCATCTACTTTGGAAGGATTGAGGAAGACTCGTGGGTCCCCAACCATTTCCTGCAAGGTGCATTGACAAGACGCAATGCGTACATCTTCCCGGAAAACGAGAAGAGCCTGCATGTGGTCAATGTCCACAAGCTACACACAGAGCACGCCGACCTGTTTGAGCAGATTCCCGTCATTGAGGCAAGCGAAGAGTCCACCAAGGAGACTTGGGCCGTACTCACTGCCGTCGTCGACCTAGACACCGAAGACGGCACCAAGCTTCTTTACTCGGCCCTCCAGTTCCGCATCAACAACCCGGGCGTTCGTCTGGACGTTGTCTACAACCCTAGCACGACGGGCAGCAGCCATGACCTCAACTCGGTCCTTAAGAGCAGCCTTGACAAGGCCACAGGTGCCGCGTCCTGGGAGGCACTGAAGACCCTCTTAGCCACGAAAGAGCCAGCGACGGCCGAATATGTGGGCGCTCTTGAGCGCTTCCGCGAAACGGCCGCCATCCGCCCCGGCACCAACGTGCTGGTCCTGAACGGCCGCGTGCTTGGTCCCATTGCCAAGGCTGATATCTTTGGGGAGGAAGACTTGTTTACCTTCCTTGAGTTCGAGCAGGCCGAGCGCATTCTGCCCGTTTACACGGCCGTGGAGGATCTGAACCTGACAGCCAAGATCTCGTCGCCGTTGGCTGCCGCAAAGCTGACGTCCATTACCGCCCTGTCAACAATCTCTGATCTTCCCGAGGGCATCTTCGAGTCGGCTCCTACGCTCCGGATCTCCTCGTTCAACCTCTGGAACACGACTCATACGTCTTTTGAGGTCGGCGATGCTTCCACGGCCACGATCCACTTCAACGTGGTTCTGGATCCTGCCAGCGAGATTGGCCAGCGGTGGGCACCCATCCTCAAGGTGCTTTCCAGCCTCGATGGTATCTACATGCGCGTCTTTCTGAACCCGCGCGAATGGCTTGACGAGCTTCCCGTGAAGCGCTTCTACCGCTCGGTCCTTGAGCCCGCGCCCCTGTTCGACGAAGCCGGCAAGGTCAAGGCGCTCGGCGCGAAATTCAACGGCCTCCCATCCGAGGCTCTCCTGAACCTAGGAATGGAAGTGCCACCCGCCTGGCTAGTCGCGCCAAAGGTGTCAGTGCACGATCTCGACAATATCAAGCTGAGCTCCGTCAAGTCCGACGTTGAAGCGACGTACGAGCTAGAGCACATTCTGATCGAGGGCCACTCGCAAGAGCGTGGCGGGCAACCACCACGTGGCGCCCAGCTGATCCTCGGCACCGAGAAGGACGAACATTTTGCCGACACCATCATCATGGCCAATCTAGGCTACTTCCAGTTCAAAGCGAACCCGGGCTATTACAACATCAAGATCAAGGAGGGCCGCAGCTCGAACATCTACTCCATCGAGAGCGTTGGTTCCAAGGGCGTTGTTCCCACACCGGGCGACGAAGGCACTGATGTTGCCCTCATGAACTTCCAGGGCACCACACTGTACCCCCGCTTGGTCCGCAAGCCCGGCATGGAGAAGGAAGAGATCCTTAATGAGGAGGGCGCTCCGTCGGCTGCTGGACAGGGCGGCGCCATGGACTACGTGGCCAAGGGCCTGAAGTTCGCCGAGGGCATCCTAGGCAAGGGCAAGGACACCAAGGACGCCGGAAAGGCCGTCGCTGTCTCGGAGACGCAGGCCGACATCAACATCTTCTCGGTCGCCAGCGGCCACCTGTACGAGCGCATGCTGAACATCATGATGGTCAGCGTGATGCGCCACACGAACCACACGGTCAAGTTCTGGTTCATTGAGCAGTTCCTGTCGCCGTCCTTCAAGGACTTTATCCCGACTCTGGCCGAGGCCTACGGCTTCCAGTACGAAATGGTCACCTATAAGTGGCCGCACTGGTTGCGCCAGCAGAAGGAGAAACAGCGCGAGATCTGGGGCTACAAGATCCTCTTCTTGGATGTGCTCTTCCCGCTGTCGCTCGACAAGGTTATCTTTGTCGATGCCGACCAGATTGTGCGTACTGACATGCACGACCTCGTCCAGCTCGACCTGCAGGGCGCACCCTACGGCTTCACGCCGATGTGCGACTCGCGCACAGAGATGGAGGGCTTCCGCTTCTGGAAGCAGGGCTACTGGAACAACTATCTGCGCGGCCAGCCGTACCACATCTCAGCCCTCTACGTCGTCGACCTGCGGCGGTTCCGCGAGCTTGCCGCCGGCGACCGCCTGCGCCAGACATATCACACGCTGTCCGCAGACCCCAACAGTCTGGCCAACTTGGACCAGGATTTGCCCAACCACATGCAGTTCAACATTCCCATCTTTAGCCTGCCCCAGGACTGGCTGTGGTGCGAGACGTGGTGCAGCGATGAGGCGCTGACAACGGCCAAGACCATTGACCTGTGCAACAACCCGCAGACCAAGGAGCCCAAGCTAGACCGTGCACGTCGCCAGGTGCCTGAGTGGACCGTGTACGACGACGAGATTGCCGCGCTCGATAAGCGGCGCCGGCAGGGCGGGTCGCCAGCCACCGACACTGCACCGCCTCCGGTTCGGGTCGGTGTTGATGGCGGAGCGAAGCAGCAGAAGCCACTGGGCGGCGGAAAGGACAAGGTTGAGGAAGCGGAGAAGGCACATGATCGGGATGAACTGTAAAAGGATATTGATTTTGATTGGAACCCGGCTTTGATTTTGTCTATAAATAAAAGAGCATAACAATGTAGAGTTTTTGAAAAGAAAATAACACGCAATTAAAGCAGCCTTGACGTTACATTTCCAAAGAGCAAATCATCAAACACACAACATGTCTTCTGGCTATACATCAAGGGTCTTCACTGCAGCCGCCTCTCGCTCTAAGATATACTCGTGTTCCGATCGCGCCTCGCTAACGCCTTCCCATGATGCATTAAATGAAAAAAAAAAAAATGCACAGAAGAAAAAATACAAACGCCTGCCAAACGAAGCAAATGCTCGGCCGGGTGACCACAGACTCCCTCTAATGCGAGATGTATTGGAAAACAGCAGACACGATCTCGTCGCCGCACTCCTGCCGAAGAAGCAGATCCTGGATCTGGCTGAGGCCTTCGTTCACAAAGTGGTTCCACGTGCTCGTGTCGCCGTATAGCATGGCCGGTGCCTTGATAAATTGTTTGCCGTCCGGCCGGCACCGCTTGCACTTCAGTGTGTCGTGGGTGTCGCTTGTCGTCGTGCCACCGCCGCGGAACTGGAACAGTTCTTTGAGGCCGTCCAAACTGAAATGACGCTCAACGTCCTCGGCCGAGTCCACAACGCATGTCGACAGCGACTGTTTGTGGCTCTGGCGCTGGAAGATTTTTTCCTCGATTGTGCCGGTCGTAATGAAGCGGTACACGAAGCAGTCCTTCTTCTGACCGTCACGCCACACACGTGCCAGCGCCTGTTGATCTGCCGCCGGGTTCCAATCTGGGTCAAACAAGACCAGTCGGTTGGCACCAATCAAGTTGATACCACAACCACCAGCCTTGGACGACAGCAAAAAGACAAACTCTTCGCTGTTGGGGTCGTTAAACTTGTCGACCAACTTCTTCCGCTTGTTGACGTTCATGGTGCCGTCGAGTCTCAGGTTTCCGTAGCCGCGGTGACGGCACAGCTTCTCAAAAAGATCGAGGGTCGAGGTGTAGTTAGAGATAAGCACAATCTTGTCGTTGGTATCGGCCCGGATCCGCGCCAGCATCCGATCTAGCACCTGCATTTTGCCACTGTACCAGGACCGTATCTCGCGGTCCCGTCCACGGGCTTCTCTGGGTACGTAGTCTTCTGGGTAACAACGCTCCGACCCGGGCAGCTCGGTAGAAAGGTCAAGCAGGTCCGGGTGGTTGCAAAGCTTCTTCAAAATATTGATGGCCTTGAGCGGCTGGCTGCCCTTGCCGCGCAAGAGAGCCTGGATATGCGGAGTTGTGATGAAGTAGTTGTACAAGTCGAGCTGGAAGGGAGCAGGGTTGCAGAACACAACATGCTCGTACTTGACAGGCAGGTACTTGGACAGGATGTCGTTGGTGCGCCGGATGATGAAGCGGTTGACAATGTTGAGAAGCTCAGCGAGACATTTGTCACCCTCCTTACGGTCTTCTTCGTCTGCATCGGCATCGCGGCCCCGAAGAATAGGGATCTCGTACCGCTTGCGAAACTCCAGTCGGTTGCCCAGCAAGTTAGGGTTCGCGAAACTGACCAGAGAAAAGTACTCGGACAGATCGTTCTGGATGGGCGTGCCGGAGAGAATAATACGCCTGGACACCTGCAGACTGTCGAGGGCATTGAATGTCCGGCTGTCACCGTTCTTCAGGCGGTGACCTTCGTCGCAAAGCATGAGTCCAATCTTTGTGTTTTTGAGCTCGTCAACATTCAGTCTCAGCGTCTCGTACGAGACAATGATTACCGGTCGCGTGACAGCACGTCCGCTAGCAATTGCCCATTGGCGAAGCTGCCGTGAAAGCTCTTCCTTGGAAGCTTTGCCATCAATTGTGAAGGGGTGGATTGTGCCTTTGCCGAGCCACTTGTCAAGCTCGTCAGCCCAGCTGCGCACCATACTGGACGGACAAGCGACAATTGCCTTTTGAATCGTTGACTTGCCAGCCTCCGGAGCCTGCTTCAGCAGTGTCCATAAAAGCGTAATGCACTGCAGCGTCTTTCCCAGACCCATTTCGTCTGCCATGATGCAGCCGTTGGCCTTGTCATCGATCATGCCGGTGACACACTTATACATGAACTTGACACCCTCGATCTGGTGAGGACGCAGAATCTTTGCCAGCTTGGGGTCAATCACAACGGGGACGCGAGGGTTCTCCTCCTGTACCTGTTTCTTGATGCCCAGAATCTCTGCTAAGCTCTTGTGCACAAGGGGCACATCGACCTTCGGGGCCTCCGACTTTGTCTTCTCAGCTTCGATCTCCTCAGGTGTCCTCTCCTTCGGCTTGTCGTCGATGGTGGGGTCGTAGAGAACAATAGAAAACTCGCCAGCTGGGTCGTGCAGCGGCTTGGCCACAAAGGCACGGCCTTGGCGCATGCCCAAGGCGGGGGCCGGGCGGCTGGGATTGTATGCCGCGGTGGACTTGTTGATCAGCGGGACAACAAACACCTTTCTAAAGGCTTGCTCTTTGTCCAACACGCGGAAGACGGGGAACTTGTTGGCTTCTCGCGTCGCCAAAGCAAGACGGTCCTCGTTTGTGTAGGGTTTGTCGCCATCTTCGCTGCCATCCGTGCCCTTGTAGTCGACCCGCTTGCGTTTTCTCGCCGGCCGATCCGTAGCCGGGCTCGCGATCGACGAGCCCGGGCAGCGAAAGGGCTTGCTGAGTGCGTCGAAGGCCTTGGGAGGGGGGAAGCGGCCACGAGGGATATTCTCCTTATTGCTGTGATTGCCAACAGCAGTTGGCTTCCCCCCTTGCGGGATAGTAGCCACGGTCGCCCTATCATGATCCATGTTGTCAGTAGATGCCAGCAAACACGGCAGCTGGATATTGATTGTTATGAGCAGGCACGCAGACTTACATGATTGAGTCGATGGTGTCTTAATCTGATGAAGAGAGAAGCTCAATAACTTCAGACGCTCTCCTGAATCGTGCCCCGTTTCACTACCGGAGGTGCCGGGCTTCTGTGGCGAGACGGAAGGAGCGAGTTAACAAAGCGCGTCTGCCTGGACTTCCACGAACTCGGAAAGCACGCGTGGTCAGGTGATACAACTCTGCTGGCGCAGGTGCCATGAGGAGGGGAATGTACAAGTACGCGCTAGCCCGTTTTAGAAAGATGTAAACACACAGCGACGCGCCGCGAAGTGGGTCTCAACGTCAAGGTCATCCACAGCTATTTTCGCTTGGACATAGCAAATTGATGCAACCAATTCGTCGACACCTTTCAGCAATTATTCCTTTCAGTATTTACGACTTCACGATCGTTGCGTTTCTGGATGTTTGTTTGGTTTTTGCAGCGCATACACCCCAATATACCACGCCGTCACATACAACTACCACAACCACGCGTAACCCGACACACACGTTCACAATTGATGACATATATCGACATTTTCTTCCCTTTCGCCCTCGCACCCTGGACGCCCTCTCCTACGACGACACACACAGCACATCCTCGCGGCAGAGCCGTTTTCTGCCCCAGCCGTTGCCGACATGGTTCACCCAGGCCTCGGCGGCCTCGATACGCCGCGGACAAACGCCGGCGACGCGACCTACCTCGGCCGACCGCCAGATTTTGACGTCTCGCAGGAAATGTCCTTCCAGTCACCGACGAAAGACGGCAACATCTTCGATCAGATGCGCAATGGCGACAAGCCAAACCTACGGACACCGCGCGGCGGTGGCGGAGCGCGCGCTCCTTTCAGCAACCGACAGAACTTGCCTGAGGGCATCGGCGGTATCGAGTTCACGCCCCTTCTTAAATCAGCAACACGAAACAGCGCACGACGCGGGTACCGGGGCAAGGAGAATGGCGCGACCGGCTCTGTGCCGTTCTCACTCGGCAAGATCAACGAAGACGACACCACAATCCCGGTTCCAGGCGCCATGGACTTGAGCAGTTTTGGCGTCTCGCGCAACGTGTCCTACGTCGAGAGCACCCCGCTACCACACATCGACAGCAGCAGCATCGCGTCAACACCGATTGCCATGCGGCCACGGGGCGACAGCAAGGACAGTGGGGGGCCACTCCAAGACGGCAACCAGCTTTCGCTACGAGAGCAGGAGAACGTCATAGATAGAATCGAAAAGGAGAACTTTGGGCTCAAGCTGAAAATTCACTTCCTCGAGGAGGCGCTCCGCAAGGCCGGGCCAGGGTTCAGCGACGCGGCCCTTAAGGAGAACACCGAGCTCAAGGTGGACAAGGTCACGCTGCAACGCGAACTTCAGCGATGCAAGAAGCTCCTAATATCGGCCGAGCAGAATCTCGAGAACTATCGGCAAGAGATGCTCAGCATGCAAGAAAAGATGGCCGCGCGGCAAGCCGATGAGGGCCTCCGTGCCGAGCTTGAGCGTCTGCGCGACGAGCTGGTTGCCAAGGACGCAGACATCGAAGAGCTGCAGCGCCAGGTCGACGAGCAAAACGACAAGGCACGCGACGAGGTCGAGGACCTTGAAGCGGACCTACGTGAAAAGGACCGCATCATCTCGCAGAAAGAAGACGAGCTCGAAGACTTGCAGGTCTCGATGGAGGCCCGCATGGAAGAGAACCGTGAGCGGATAGCCGAGCTCGAGGAAAAGGCCAACTCGAGCGAGAAGTTGGACGAGGCCAAGGAGACCATCGACGATCTCGAGGCAGACATCCGGCGCCTTGAACAGCAGGTTGACGACATGAAGGACAAACTCAACGAGGCTGTGACGGAGAGGAAGCGGGCCGAGGAGGATCTCGAAGAGCTGCAGGAGGAGATGGCCAACAAATCAGTCCACACCAAAGGCCTATCTCGGCAAGTCGAAGAGAAGGTGGCGCGGCTCCAGGGTGAGGTCGACAAGTCTCAACGCGAGCTCGCCCAGCTAGAGGGGAAGCACGAAGAGCAACAAAAGGAGACCGAAGAGTTGAAGCTAAAGCTCAAGGAATCTCGACAAGCACGCGACACGGCTGAGCGAGAGACGTTGTCTGCCACGTCCCAGTTGAAGGAAGCCCATGCCGACCTCAACATGGCGCGTGACCAGAAGTCGCTTTTGCAATCCCGCCACGACACCTTAGCAAACGAATCGGTAACCTTGCAGCGCGATGTGTCCCGTCTGCAAAAGGCGGTCGCTCAGCTGGAGAATGACCTGGAGCTGGAGCGCCAACACAGCCTGGAGGTAGAACAAGACCTGGGCGCCCAAGTCAGGGCCGAGATGGAGCGCCTCAACAAGCACATCATCGATCTCCAAACGGAAATCAGCGAAAAGGAGCATCTCTACGATATCGACAGCGAGAAATGGGACACGGATCGCGAGCATCTGGAGTCCGAGCGGAACCGACTGCAGCAGACTGTTAACCGACTCCGGGAAACTGAAGGCGCGTTGTCCGGAAAAGACGCGCAGCTGCAGGAGCTGATGGACAGCGAGCGAATGCGTCACGAGTCGGAGGTGAACGTTCTGCGGCGCCAACTAGAGAGTCTGCAAACACAACTAGACATGCGGCAGGGAACACTGGATGGCATCCGCAAGGAGCTTGCCTCTGTACGCGATGAGCTTCGTTCTTCGCAGCTCGCTAGCCAAGCTGCAAAGAACAGGAGCGAGCGGCTCGAAGACGAGGTCGAGGCCTTGCAACGTTCCCGAGGACGCGAGGCTGATCAAGCCCGCCAAGAAAGAGATGTAGCACAGGAGGAGCGCGACACTCTCCAGAAGCAACTGGCTACTTTGCGTGCAGGTGGCGCAAACGCGTCATCCACAGCAGCGGCCGTAACAGCACTTCAAGAGTCGGCGGCCAGCACCGCGCGGCAACACCGAGAACAAATTGACCGCATGCGGACACAACTCACGGAACTGGCAACAAATGTCGCCAGGATCACCAAAGAGAAGCAAGGCTTGCAAGACCAACTCGCCAATATCAACATCGAGCTTCACTCCCTCCGCGCCTCGCTTACGGAAACCAAGGCTGAGCGGGACGAGATCCAAGAACAGCTGCGGCGCTCCCAGCAACACGAGGGAGACACTTTCCGTGTCGACCAAGAACGCATCGATCTCCGGACTGCCAAGATGAAGCTGGACAGCGAAGTCCGGCGTCTGCGTGAGGAAAACAAGTCACTGGCCGACCAGTGCCAGACTCTGGAGACTACGCTGGAAGAAGAGCTCGAGAAGGCGGCCAACGAGGAGGAACGACTAGGCCAGGAGGTCCGCCAGCTCCAAAGCATGCGCCTGCGGACATCGACCACGGAGAGCCAAGAACTCCAGACAGCGCGACGCACCATCCGCGACCTTGAGCGGCGCAATGAGGACTACGAAGTTGCTGCAGCCACGGCGGCAGTACTGCCACCAACGACGAATGTTGCCGGCCTCGACGACACCAACACCGGCGAACTGTCCATGATGCGCCGTGACCTGTCGGCCGCTCGTGCCAAGGAGCGCGAGTACCTGCAGCGCGAGGCTACGCACAAAGAGGCTGTCAAATCGCTTCGACGCCAGATTGCGGACCTCGAGCGGGCAGCACACGAGGCCGACATGAACCGGTTGATGGGCACGCCGGAAGCCACAGAAGATGTCGGCTCTCTTATGTCCCCATCGTCGTCTGCAGCGCTGAAGGCCGAGATTGTGCAGCTACGCGAACAGCTGTTGGCAGCGCACCAATCTGTGGCGGAGATGAAGCGAACTCTACGCGACGCGGAACGGCACGTAGAGTCGTATGTGGCATCTGCGGAGGAACTTGAAATCCGGATCGGTGAAGTGGAGGAAGAACGCGCTATCTTGGAGCAGGCGCTCGACGAGGCTCAAGAAGCCGCGGCCGAGGCAGCATCAACACACGAGGCAGAAATCCGACGGGTTCAGACAAAGCTCGAGCGGTACCGGCACGAACGCGACGAACTCGCACTGTCTTTGGCAGATGTCCAGCATAACAAGGCCGAGTCGGACTCCGATTCTGTGTCGAGCGAGATGAGCCGCGAGGAACGCAGCAACCTTCACGCCATGCTGCGCAAGACGCAGGTCGAAGCCGAGGCTCTTGAGCACGACCTGCGGGACCACAGAACAGCTCTGGACGAGGCTGTGCGCTCCGAAGAGACGCTCCGCGCCAAGCTTGACCGCGCACGCGGCGAGCGGGCAGCGTACCGCGCGGATGCCGAACGTTTGCAGCGCGCGGTCAACGACCTCCAGGAGGCGGCCAGCAAGACCAGGGCCGCCATGCACTACGGCACAAACAACGACGCGCCAAACAACACGCGCGAGCTCGTCCTGGCTGCCGCCTCGGTCGGCCGACACAACGGTAATGCCGACACAGATGCACTGGTGCGCGCATCCGAGGAACAGAGCACCCGCCATCGGAAGGAGCTGCGCGGCCTCGGTATGCAGATCGACTGGATGCAGGCGCGGTGGGAGCGCGAGGCACGGCTTCGGTGTGGAGCCGTCTTGGGCAAGCAGCTCGTGTCCCAGGACCTGGCGATGCGCATTGCTTGGTATGTCCCCTCTTGTTCCATTCTCCCCGGTTCTTTTTCGTTATATTGTCATGTACTAACCATCTCACAGCAACAAGGCGGATCTACAGATGCTGCAGGGCATCTTGCAGCAGCTTGGTGTCAAGCAGCCCGTCCTCCCATCAACAAGCATCGACTCGGCGGCAGGCAGCAAGGCCCTCGTAGCCAAGTCGGCCCGCAAAACCCTGCGTCGCGTGGCCCTGGCCGTGCAGTTCATGGTGCGCGTGCAGCGGACTGCCGGAATGTGGGCCCATAACGAGGTGACACGGAAGAGGCTCGCAGCGGCGGCCGAGGATGTGCGCAAGGCCGAGCGGATGCAGCAGATGCGGGCGGCGTGGCGTGTGCAGCTGACAACGGCGGCATCGTCTGGGACGAGGCAGTAGTCGACACATGGGCGACGGGGTTGGTGAACAAAAGGCATGAGCATTTCTCAGTGGTTTATGGTGTATAATTTTGGAGCGTCTTTTGAGGTGTTTTTGAAAGCTGGTCTGTTTGGGCTTTAGTCTGTCATTGGTCTTTGTTTTTCTTTGGCTTGCGTTTCTCTTTCTAAGCTGTTTTGGATTCGCATTGGGAGTTTGTTTGTTTTTATTTTGCTCTTTTTATTTCTCACTTCGGGGTCTGTATGGCTTTCAGTGTGCATTAGCATCTTACTTTTTATTACGAAGTTGCAGCGTAGGCAAGTGGAGGAAAATGAAGCTATTCTTTGTACGACCAGACATACGAAATATCAACGCAGTGATGTATTGTTGCCTCTGCTGCAAACCGACCCTTTTACTTCCATTCTTGATTGTTTTATTGTTTTATTCTTGGTGCTGGTATTTTGACCACGTGATTACCACGTGAGTGGTCACGTGACTCTGAAACAACCAAACGAATAGAGGGAATATGGGGAACATCGCGAACATCCACTCCAGCGTCACACAACGCATTCACTCTATGGCCACGAAGCACTCACTACAGTCAGAAAGAGGAGGACATCGTGTATAAGTAAGGCCTCCGTCGCCCACTAGCTAGGCAGATAGGATGGAAGCAAGCATCACCGAAAAGACCAAGACACACCTACCGTGGGACTCACCTGCGGACGTGTTCGGCCTACAGGTGATTGCACCAAGTGAGAAAAGCTAGCTAACCAACACTCCCGACACTTGGCCCTTTTGGTTCGTTACGGCCGTATTGCTTTTACTTGTGCTTTATTTGTATTGTTGCCTTTTGTTAAAAAAAAAATTCAACGCCAAAAATGAAAATAAGATACATAATATTTAATATTCTCAAAATAAAACAAAAAGCAATCTGTTTTTTTTTCCTTTTAAAAAACGGCTTCCCGATCCATGCTCGGTTACTACGTAGACAACAATGATGCATCTAGGGGCCATCTGTCCAGCAGCCATTTCTCGCCCATACTCCGTACAATGCATCTCATGTCCCATGTTCGACTATAACCATAACTGAAAGGTAAATCCAACCAGCCAAAAGTACCCCCCAAAACGGACTTGGCTGCTTCATAGTTCAGCCTCTCCTTGGCTCCCTCAGCCCTACTACAGGAGATTTAGTCCTCTTCCCCTGACTTTACAAGGCTTGAGTGCCGGTCGGATAAGACAGTGCTCCGTCTGCGTACGTTACTTCTACGAACGTACATCATACTATCTCGTGCATTGACGGCTACGCCGATTCGAGGCATATCTTTGCAACCGGCCGGCTTGCCACCCCCTGTTCCGCTGTGCTCCCTCCTCCGTCCCTTGTTTCTGATGCTCACTTTCCCCCCCATGTCTGCTCCAATGGCGCCAATGACTCCTGCATGACATCAGACGATGGACGAGACACTTTAAGATGACCATGCCGACGAGCACCCGCAGCGAATGTGGAAGAACGATCGAAACGTCCAGGCCCTCGTCTCTTTAAAATTTGCCCAACCAGGCAAGCTGAAAGGAAAGGGCGATCTGCTGCACGTCGACATGATAGAGAGCCACCAAGGCATTTCTCCCAGCCACCCTCACATGGTATCTATTATTCTGAAATAGCTTTTGGCAGAGCATCGTGAGGCCGCTCGACTAGAAGCATGACGTATTGCCTTTGTTCCTGGCGCCCGTTCTATTTTCTGTTCCTGGTCTTGTTCCACGAGATCGGGAGGCACTTTCGATCGTGGCGGAGACGAGACCTAGCACTGTTTGGCAACATGAAAATAAACCCGCCGAGAGCGTGTGCTTGGTGGTCCACACCATTTCTGTCCAATGCATGGCAGCGGTGAGCGGCATACATTTTAGTGTGGACAGGAGAGCTGAAAAAACCGCTGGCATTCCCCAGAAAAGGTGGCTTAGACTCTTGGAACAGTATCGGTCCCTAGCGCGGATAGGCACTATTTACACTTGACGGTGCCATCGGACTACCCTGTGCTCAGTCCAGGTACGCCCTGTGTAGACTAAGACACCCAAACTACTGCACAAAGTTGCGGCAAGGAACAGCGCTAGACGGTGAAGAGGGAGCTGCAACTCTGCATCGTCCTGCAATATGCGGTCTGCTGCCAGCACTCTGTATCGTGTCCGAACAAAGAAGGAGGATGGGGAGAGAACAAGGCTGACCGACACCCACCTGGAAACTGCACTACACCAAAAGAATAAGGCTACTCACAAGGATGGTGGGCAGAGTGAGGCCCGCGAGCTCTACATCGCAGGAACAGACCAGGCGGAGCAGGGGGGACGGGGTGGAGGGAGAATCCGAAGCCCTGGGTCTTGCCGAAGGAGACGGAGGGACGGTCCCGGTGGACTGGTTCACGGGATGTTGCCCGGTCTGTGCATTGAGAGGCTTGCTGACATTGCATCGTACCATATTTCTTGTGGCTGGATTGTGCAGTCCATCTACTCGTCCTTTTGAGAGTATTGAAACGCAGTTTCCATATTTGCTTTTGGTATGACGTCTGGAAGGTAATTAACACCAGAAGAACAGATTTGGCTGAGCTAGGTCAGTGTGGCCTTGATTGGCGTTTTACTGTGATGGCAGCCGCCTGTGCGTCGCTCTTCTTAGACTTGTTGTACCTTGCGTTCCACTTCATAGAACGTGCATCCCCTTGCGTATCTCTGCACTGTAAACCGATCAGGCTCGATCTCCCGACGCAGCTTCAGGCCTTCAGGATTCAAAATGAAGTAGGGTACATCATTTTTGTCGTGTATCTTGCTTGTAATACAAGTTCATTGCGTTCGTTGTTGTTTGCCAGAGCCCGGAACGGTCTGCCAGGTGTGCCCAGCATTACGTCGTATGTCGCGTGGCAGCTGAGCAATGAACCTACCCTTGTCGTCCTAATACAACATCGCAATGAAACTCTGATGATTTGGCAGCTCGACAGCCTCTGGATGCATGCGAGCATGCCTCTCTGCGCATTTGCTGGCTTGCGCCAATGCCTGGAATCCCGTCCACGAGCCCGTCTGTGGAAAGTCGTAAAAGCAGTTCAAAAAATTCGAGACAAAAGGATGAAATGGTCCAAGAGGTAAACACACATGGTGTGGCCACGCCAGTGGTGTTGACAGCACCAGCAACCAACACGGCCTAGCCCCAAGTGCGGGCCCGTCGTTGTACACAGCATGATTGGACATTGCCCCGATGGGCAGGGGTTCTCAGCTGCTCGCCTTCCCCGGCATCAAGCCGAAAGCGTTCGAGAGGCTCCAGTTCAGCCACAAGTGTCCAACACACTCTCGCAACGGTATATCTTACTTCGTACGGAGCATGGCGCTCTCTTTCCGTGTACTTTGTTCAGAATTCCTGTGTTGCGCGGCATTTCGAAATGTCTGGAGGGTAATAAAAACAAAAATTTGGCGAGGCCAGGGCTTTGCCGTAACCGTGTGAGCCCAAATTGCGATGTGTTTTTGTGGTGAGGCATGCTGCCCACACATTGGTTGCGATACGGGGAGTATCCCTTTGGTGCGTTGTCGTTCCAGTGCGTGCTCGCGGCCACTCCCTTCACTTGCGCACGTGGGAAAGCCGAGGGTCGGACGTGTCCGTTTCCACTCAAGCACACAGCCTGCCCAGACCAGCGTGCAGGGAGTGCCAGCATGAGGCTGTACCTGGACGAGCTTTCGTCCTCGTAAGATACTGCCACACGGGCGGCTGTCTTTGCTAGCTTCGTGACGCGCCGGTGTTGTCGTCTCTGTCTTATGCCGCTGTCCTATCCCGCTGCCCTGTCTGGGGTAGGTATTAGTCGTCGCCCACAGTTCTGAGGGCCACCATCCCCACTCGCCAACCTGTCGGGATGCGTTGATTACTTACGAAGCAATGCCACTTCCTGTCTGCAATTTTGGCGCGCTCGCCTGGCTGCCCCGGAAAGACGCGATCTGCTTGGGTGGGAAATTGCACAAGCCAGATTCCGCCTTTTGCTGCCACGAGCGTGGTTTGAGCTCTCTGTTGATCAGCCGTAGCAATATTGCGACGCTGGAGAGCAAATTTTGTCCCCCATTCTTTTCAGCCTCGGCGGCAAAGGGAACAAGGTAAAAGAGGGAAGAGATTGCAGCTGGATAGGCAAGTGGGCAAGCGAGCAAGGGATCAACATTGGACGGTATGGCAGAGGGAAGGTGCCATGCACGAAAATGACCCAACGCGACTGCTGTTTATTACAGGGTAATTAATGGGCAATACGTCGCAATGCGGTAATGCAGCGTCATTTCGTATCTTACACTGGGAAGGCATGACCGGGTCGAGAGCTTGCGCGCATCCACATCTACGATGCTCGAGAATCTATCCTTGAAGACACAGCGTGCATACTCCGTAATGCCGTATTCGTTTTGCTGCAGGCAATAATACTTGCATCCACAATATCGAAGATAATACCGGATCACGGAGACCACACAGGGCCCCGTCCAAAACTCGTTTCTGTTCACTGCACACGCTGCAAGCACATGCGCTAATGGATGCTGGTCCATCTGTGAGATTTGTTAGCGCCGCCTCTCGACACCGTCGTTCTTTCCCGTTCAAGAAAGCCTGACTACGGAGCAACCGTGGCAAAGCCCCTCCCATCCAGCTGGCCTTGCCCACCCTAAAGACATAGGCTCGCGTGCTAACGCCGAGCCTGCTGAGGAGAAACGGCAGAAGGGCAAAAAAAGCTCTCGCCGGCCCATTTCGGTTTCCTCACATTGGCACCCTCCCGTCCCGGTAAGGAAAGAGGCTCGAGAGGCAAAGCCATAAAGAGAACCAAAAGGAACGGGGGAGGGAAGGAGCGACTCTACAAAAGGACTCACGCGCCAGCATCCTTGTTAGTTGCGTCGACACTGGGAAGCCGCAACCCGCTACGGCAAATCGTCACCTTCATTTTGCCACTGCCCAATTGCGTTGGCCTGGTGCCGCCGTCCGAGGAACTCGCTAGTGGCCTCCTGGTTGCTGTTTCTCTCTCTGTCTTGCTCGAACGTCCCTTCCGCGCCTTTCTTTTTCCTGCCCCTTTCGCTAGCCAGGTTCGTCTCCTGCCTCACTGGTCTGCATTGCTCTTGCCGCTTCCATCTTTTGTTTCCTGACTCTGTTGCATCTCCAGAGCTTCTGCGAGAGCTCCTGCCCTTCGCGCACCCGCCCTCGTTCTTTCCTCCGTTTCTTGTCCGACCTTGTCTGACCTCCCCGGCAGCCAATCAAAGCTACCCCTCTCGCGCCTCCCCCCCACCACCTCGTCTCTTCTTTTCCTCCTCCTCTTCCTATCCTCTGCTCACTCTGCCCACGTCAATTGGACATCTTTCTTCCACCCATTCTCGCCCGCACACGCGCGTTCTCGCCGCCTCTGCCAGGATCTCGAGCGCCCACGGCCATACCCCCGCGTCTTACCAGACCGAATGCCCCGTCTTACCCGCCCTGTCTTTCCTGCCGCCAACACAAAGTCCTGCTTGATACCCGACCGTCTCTCCTCCTCCTCTCTCAACCCCGAAGTCTCTCGGATACTCTTCCGGACATCATCCGATTCCTCGACCCTCGTCTGTCTAGCTGTAAGTGCTCCTCGTTCGTAGCTCTGCTTGTGCTGAGCTTCACTCACCGCACCCAGTGCTACCAATCCCCCACTGCCCTCCATGTGACCTCCCCATCATCGCCCACCGCTACCTTGATGTTGAAGCCTTGGCTTTGCTCTTCCGTCTTTCACTTCCACGGCTTCCTTGCAACCTATTTCTCCTAATCTCCCTCTCGCTTAAACCATACCTATCCTGTCCCTTCTCCGGTCTGGCTATTGTTTGCATCGCCGTCTTGCTCTGGTGCCCACGGAGCCCACCGAACGACGGCGCATTTCATTGCCAGTCCCGCCTCGTGCTCGCAAGACACGATCTCTGCTCTCCCGCTTCTGCTCTGCTTGTTTCCATTTATTTCCTTTGATACTCTTGCCTTTGGCCATTTGACGTCCTTTCCTCGACCAGTGGCGTCGATATCTTTCCCCATCCTTCCTCCTGCTTCTGCCCCAACCCCCATCTGCACCTACTACTGCGAGGTTCATCCCCCCCCCTCCTCCGAGTCTGCGCTCGAAGTTTGGACCTCTAGTTTCCATCTCGCCACTGCCTAAAAGAGCTCCAATATCCCTCCATCCAGTACAGCCCGTCAAATTGGACATCCTACCGCGTTTTATGCGACCATATTCATATTTTTTTTCTTTCTTCTCGACGCACGCGTGCTAACTTTCAGCGCCAAGCCTGCCACGCAAGAGCCGTCTTCCCGAATCATCACTGTTTAAGCTGAGCTGAGCTGCTGCACTCGCTATAAAGCGCTTGATCTCTCCGCCTGCATCGACTCTTCCTCTCGTCGAACCGCCCGACTCGCTACTTTTCTCCTTTGAGAGACCCTTGGGGCCTCCCGACGAAGCACGCCGCGCTCTAGTTCTTCGCCTTTCTTCTCCCGATCGACAGAATCAAGGCATTCGAATCGTGCCGCTTCACTGCGCGCATATTCCCCGTCTCGGCTCACCAATATCCATCTACTCTACCAACCTGGCAAGAGCCTTGAAACACGACAAATATGTCTGGATACCCGGGACAAAACTACGGCCCTTACGGCGCGCCGCCACCTGGCGCATTCCCTCCTCAAGGCTACTACCCGTGAGTGGTCTACATTTCTTTTTTAACTTTCTGCGCATGCACTTGTTCGACCTGCCGGGTCCCGTCTTTGTGCCTGTTTTCTGTGCTTCGTTTGAGCCTTCACAGCGCTTTGGGCAAGCTCATGCTAATTCCGTCTTGGCAGTCCTCCCCAGCAGTTCAATGGATATATCCCACCTGGCCCTGGCGGCCCGGCTTATGGGTACCATCAGCCGCCTCCCCAACCGTATGGTTACAACCAGGTACACAGCGTCACATTTTTGCCCAGCATCTTCCACTTCGCGTATTTCGCATAGGATTCGCAGAACTGACAGCAACTTCACAGCCACCACAGCAGCAGCACTATGGTGCAGCCTTCAACAACGGCCAGCAGCAGTTTAGCGGTCCCCGGCAGTGTAAGTAATGACGTGCATTGATCTGCTTATCAGTTTATGTTTTTACGGCGTCTAACTTGTCTAGCAAACTCTTATGTCGACCCAAACATGCACAAGCCGCCTCAAACACCACAGCAATTCGGAAACGGCGCTCCCAATGGGTACAATTTCCAATACTCACAATGCACCGGCCGGAGGAAAGCCCTTTTGATAGGCATCAACTACTTCGGCCAGCGGGGACAACTTCGTGGCTGCATCAACGACGTTCGGAACATGTCGTCCTACCTGGTGGAGCACTTTGGCTACAAGCGCGAGGACATGGTCATTCTCACAGACGACCAGCAAAACCCCATGAGCCAGCCAACCAAAGAGAACATTCTCCGTGCGATGCATTGGCTGGTCAAGGACGCCCGGCCGAACGACTCGCTTTTCTTCCATTACTCAGGCCACGGTGGTCAAACGCGAGACCTCGACGGCGACGAGGACGATGGCTATGACGAAGTCATCTACCCGGTTGACTTCCGCACCCACAGCCACATCACCGACGACGAAATGCACCGCATCATGGTCCGGCCACTACAAGCCGGTGTTCGCCTGACCGCCATTTTTGACTCATGCCATTCGGGAACGGCCCTTGACCTGCCATACATCTACTCTACGCAGGGCATTCTCAAGGAGCCCAACCTGGCCAAGGAAGCTGGCCAGGGCCTGCTCAATGTCATTTCGTCCTACAGCCAGGGTGATCTGGGCGGTGTTGCCCACAACATCATGGGCTTCTTCAAGAAGGCAACGGGTGGTGATGAGGCTCATGCTCGTACGCTTGCTACCAAGACGTCGCCGGCCGACGTCATAATGCTGTCTGGCAGCAAGGACGATCAAACTTCGTACGTACCCTTTTATTTTAACATTGCTTGCTTCTGACATTTTTGCGATACCCATCTTTTGTTCTATTTTTTTTAGCTGGCCCAAGAGTATTGTTTTTTGTTTTTATCTATGGGTCTGCTTTTTATCTTTGTGTCGATATTCCCCTGGGGTGCTTGTGTTTTTTAGCTTAGAGTTTATTTTCTATTTCGGACGCCTCAGTACAAGGTATGGCTTTCTTAGAAAGCTATGACTTTGGTCCTGGGGCGGCGGGCTGCGTTTGAAGGAGATGCGCGGCTGCTAACACCTCGCCTTTCTTTTACAGTGCCGACGCAACGATTGCATCACAAGCCACCGGCGCCATGTCGTGGGCATTCATCTCGTCCCTCAAAAAGAACCCCCAGCAAAGCTACGTCCAGCTGTTGAACAGCATCCGCGACGAGTTATGCACTCGTTACACTCAGAAGCCGCAGCTGTCGAGCTCGCACCCTCTCGGTAAGGCCTCTTTTTCGCAAGCATGTAATTTTTTTGGTTTCTTTTTTTTTTGGCATTTTGGCTCGCCAAAAAGTACTGTTACGAATCCATATACTAACCAGGGCACAGATACAAACTTATTATTTGTCATGTAAATGAGGTTTGCATGAGCGAAGAGGCTTCTTTCAGGGAATCACAAGTGTGCTTCTGGGCAACGACTATATTTCTTTCTTTTCGCCTTCACATTCGGTCGTTGGCCCCTGACTTTATTTGCTACTTTTGCAGAAAGACTTTTCTTACTACTCCTGTGGCTGCTTTACTTTTTCTCGTCCTTTGCGTCTTCTATTCTCACCCTTCTTACTCTTACTTATTTACACTTTACATTTTTGTATATCGGTTATTTTTTTGGCTCTTGGAAAGGGAAAAAAGAGGGACGAAACAGTCTATTACTTAGCCATCATTTTGCGCGTTTCTTAGTTTTTACCTTTGGTTTAGTCTCTCTTTATATATAAATTTCAACTTACTTAAACACACTTATTTGTCTCGTATGAAATTTCAAAGTTGTCAATACTGTTGATCTTGTCAACTTCATGATATCATATGTTATATTACTTGAAAATTTGCTGTCCATATGAATCAATACATAGAAAACCAGCCTCACCTCTTCTTTTTGTGGGACATTATGAAAGCATGTCTTGACGATCGTCACTCGTCTTTAGATTTGCGAGCTCCATTTTTCCATTATGCGGCACCGCCCATCTTCACGTCAGTGTCCTGCTCCCGCATCAAGTAGGCCATCATGGCCCATGACAGCTGCATCGCCTTCACCCGGTCCTCGACCTTGAAAAAGTCATACCAGGGACTGCGCACCACTTGGAGACCGGCCCAGTTTGCGTCCACGGCTGTCTCGTCTCTTTCCTCGTCTCCATCCAGCGCCTGCAGCAGCCGCAAGGGTACCCGCATGCGAACAATGGACATGTGGTGGAACAGCGCGCTCACGACGAAGATGTCATCGTAGTCGGCGCCGGCTTTCCGGCCAATGGCCTGGTACCGCGTCTTCTTGTCCCAGCTGGAGCTCGGGGGCCGCACCATACGGTAGTTGTCATAAATGGCGAGGCCTTTGCGCGGCTTCTTCGTTACGCCGCGGACAGGCATGTCTGTGATGCTGTAGGCGGCTTCGAGCGCATTCAATAAGTTGTCTCGTCCGCCACTGCCACCTCGGCCGATCCCACCGGCCCCTCGCCCGGACGAATGTCTTCCTGGACGGGGCAATCCACCGCCGACGATGCCACCACCAAGGGCGTTTGCGCTACCAGCACCGCTGGTACTGGTCCTGGCACCCTCGGCCTTTTCAGTGCCATCCAGGACCTCGTCTGTATTGGGTGCTGAGTCCACCTCGCGGCTAATGGGGCCGCCAGAACCGCCACCCCAGCGAGGCTTCGTGGTCCACCATTCTCCTTTGCCGATCCGCCGCTCAGCGCGGCCTTCGCGTGCCCGGTGTTGGGCTGTCAGAAGTGCTGCCACGAGCTCGCGTGCTAGGTCAATGGACGAGTCTTTGTCCTTCGCTGCATCCTCAGTGCCGGAAAACGTCGTCGTATGGCGCGCACTGACAGCGGCTAGGGGACCCTCCACGATACCTGCCCTGGCAGCTTCGCGTATTGTGGGCGAACGGAATACAAAGATACAGCCCGAGGAAAAGTATGAGCTGGGCGACTTTGGATGTTTCAAGGCCTGGACTGGTTGTGGCTGATTCTGCCTCTGTGCCTGGTCTTCAACCTCTCCCTCCTTTTGCGGCGACTTGTCTTGCGCTTCTTCGGGTGACACTGTTCCCGCATTGAGGTACAGGCGTGGCTCCATCCGGGGTGCAGAGACGTTGCAGCCAAAATCGTAGGCAACAAGCTTGAGGAAGGCTGTGATGATGTTTAGGCGGAACTCTGGCGGCATCTGGCTGCCGGCACTGGTACGGCAAAAGCGGAACTCGGGAACGGACGGGGTACCATCCTTAGCTGGTGACGACGGCTTGCTTTCCGAGTCCGTCGTAACGGCTGTGGAGGATGCGGATGAGACGGAATCGCAGCCACTTTCGTTGCCGTCACCACCATCGACATCACCACTTTTCTCGCCTTGCTCGTCGGCTGTCTTCGAATCAGGGGCGCCAGCAGCATCCGATGGAGGGCTAGACGACTTTGACACGTCCTTGGCCGGAGGCGGCGCCATTGACGTGTCGTCCCAAAAGGCAGAGAAGCTCTCGAGATGGCGGTAGAACTCATAGGCGTTACCGAGCCGCACGGTAGGCTGGCCGGGTTGTAACGGCTGCATCCGGCGCACGGACCGGTACGCAGCATTGTTATCAATGGACAGCTCACGCCTGCGGTCGAGGTAGGTTTGGATGCCCGGAGACCGGTTGCCATTGTTGATGGGCCGCCGTGTAGACTCGTTAAGCTCGCGGGCATCATCGTACGAAATATCGTCCCAAGTAGCAAAATTGGGGACGAGGCTGTGGTATTCAGGGATGACGGCAGTGGGCTCCGCGTTTTGCTGGATATGAACGCCAAGGGCCTGAAAGTGCTTGAGGCTAATTTCCGTTGGGCGCACAATGCTCTGGAGGACGGCCGCCAAGGGCAGCCTCTTGGTGGGTCCAGACGCGCCGGCAGATTGTCCAGATGGAGTACCGGAGGCAGCGCCGGCGTGGTCACCGGTCACTTCGGCGAAGTAGCGTGGGAAGTTCACGGGTGTGGGTGGCGGCACGTCCTTGGGAGGCGTTGGCGGGAGCGCATTGGCTGCGGCATGACTTGGTTAGATAGAAGTTCAGACGATAGGGCAAATTGCAAAAAGAGAGGTCGTTAGAAAAGGCTGGGCAAGGCTAGGATAGAGAACGCAACGGGTCGCGCTGAAGCCGAGACAAGCACACGAGGTAGACAGTGGTGCGGGGGCGATCAGACTGGGCAGCTTGACAGATGAGACACCGCGGACCGGAAAGAAGCGTTCAAAGGCATTGACAAAGCGGAAAGAGGGGACCGCGATCACCACCACTTGTGCGTAGTCTAATTTCGGAGGATGCGAAGGAGGCATGCGCAGTGGGAAGAAAGGATAGAAGCTGAGGAACATGCTTCGACACGGCAGTCCATGGCGTCTAGAAGCATGAACGAAGCAGAGCCACGAACGAAGGCGAGAAACGGATAGAGCGGGGACCGTAGAACAGAACAGAGGCAGCCGATATGCAATGGCCAAACGGCAGCGGCCCAGGATCCAGGACAATGCTAGGAGGCGAGCATCGTCGAACAAAGCGAAAATTTAAAGGGGGTCTTCGAAAGAGATAGACGCTGAAAGAGGGGGGCAGACTTACAGAAGAGGGGCATATTCCCAAACATGATTGCTGGTGGGAGAGGCAAACAAGACCAGAATCGCGAAAATATAAGAACGCAGCAGAGCGAAGCCCGTCGCGAAGCCAGCCAAAGGTCGCGAAGCTTGAGGCGCGCGCGATGTTGGCGAGGACGGGAGGGGCGGCGGAGGGAAGAGAAAAGAGAGGGCCGTGATGAGGTCGTGCGCGGGGGGACGCGATAGCTCTTCGACCAGTGCGTCTTTGTGAGTTGAGGGGTGCGTGCCCCTTGCCGGCGGTCTCTTCGACGAGAAGGCGGGCGCTGCACAGCTGGCAGACGATCGGACGATCAGACTGGGGAAGAAATGATGCTTGTGTGCAGAGGAGCAAAGGAGGCAAAAGGCATTGGTTGCAATTGCAGCTGGGAAGTATTAAAGGTCGCGAGCTCTCTGTCCGGCATCTCCTGCCCGCTTTGGAGGCTCGCGCCCTTGGGCTGCTCCTTCCTCTCCTGGGAAGCACTCACAGCTGCGTGCAGTCCGCGGCCGCCGTTGGCACCAGTCACAGAAAGTATGGAGCAGCGGCCGCCGCTAACGCTGCGCTGGCCCGCCGAAGATCCCAGCAAAGGTCCAGTCCAGTCGAGCAACCCCCCCACCGTTTCCGTCCAGGCGGGTGTGTTTTGTTTTGCGGGCGCTATTGCCACGCACTTGCCCTCTTTCTTCGTGCGCTTCCGTCCTTCATGTCTGGGCAGCTGGCTGTCACGTCCGCGCCTTCCCTTGCTGGCTGTCAATGCATTGTAACTTCCCTTGCCCACACCACACTCTTTCCCCTCCTTTGCTGGCAGGCGGTCTCTGCCACCCACGCAGCTAAAGATGCTTGTTGACACTGTGCCGGCACTCCGTACAGGATGCAACCATGTATGCTGGCCAGCTCACCGCCCAAGGAAACGGAGGAAAGAGGAGCCAGCATACCCCACACCGTGTGGAGAACAGGGGGGGGGGGAGGGGTGCCTTCCAGGCCAGCTGGCGGTTGGTTGTTTGGTTAGGATAGGCCCTTTGTGCAGAAGCTGTTTTCGAGGCGAAAAGGACAAGGCGAGCAGCAGCCAAGCGGCAGGCGGTCGCATTTTATCATCTGTCACTTTTGCACGGAGGAGTGCGACACTGTTTGCACAATCAGTCACGTTGTACTTGTAGTGCTCAACAGCAAGGGTCCAAGGGGAATTGGATCACGAAGCTGTCGAGCAGATAGGAAAAGGAAAGAAGGCACGACTGGTGTTTGGTTGCACAAGACAGCGGCAGTGGCACCTACCCTTGCGATGCACTCTGTAATATCCCACATATCTTACCAGCAAAACACGCCACTGCGAGAGCAGCAACAGTGCCAGGTGAACTTACGGAGTATCTCCTTGTCTTCGGAGCATCAGTCAGGCCCATTTTCCTGGGAGATAAGTCCCAGCAGCGCTGGCTGCCACCGCGGGAGCTAACATTAGGTCCCGCCTGCTGGAGAGCGACAACGCAAGCTGCTTGATCACGCCAGGACTTTCGAGCTGGATCTGGACAAGACCCCGAAGACAATGGGCAAAATAAGCACATCAGCAGCTCGAGGATTGCCGGCTAAAGCGCACTTTGCAGGCAATGCTTATTTTCTTATTTTCTGCCGTGCCCGTTTGATGATCGCAGATCGTCTCGCGAAGATGGAAGCCAACCAAAACAAAGAAGCATTTGGAATTTGCAAAAGCTTCAATAGTTGTTGGGAAGGGGCAAAAAAAGGCGTGCCAACCTTGGTCCGGCAGAGAGCGCACCCGGCGACAAAGAGGACCGTGATGAAGCTTGCTACTGCTTTTGACATCACGGACGACGACAAGAATAGCCTCAGACGAAGCAAAAGCCACCTGGGAGAAAAGCTTGGCGTTGCTGGGTGTCGAAACGAGGAGGCGTTGAATCTCACAGCCGACGTGAGGCTCTTGACTTGGACGGCCATACAAGTACAAGACGTCGTGTAGCGCGCCTGTCGACGACGGGCGCGTTTTGACGAAGCGCGATAGCCTTTGGCCATATCTGGCATTTTCCGACTTCTTCTCTCAGCCTTCGACTCCGTACAATTGAGCCTGCTACGGAGAGAACCGGCACTGACTGGACGAGGTGCACGAGCGGCGAAACGGCAATGGCCTTGGCGTTTGCGTTTTCTGGCCGGGGCATAATGTGCAGACAGTGAGCGGTGCGGCTCTGGTTGCCATTGCTGGCCTGGGCTGTCCTCTGTTGTGAAGCATTTCGTGTATCACCATTGAGGCCCCAGAACACCCCTGGCGACGAGATGCACAGTCCTGGGGGACTATGTCATCATTCTACTTCGTATTTGCCTCTCTTCCAACTAGCTTGCAACTTTGCGTTGTTTACTCGATTTCGTCGATGCACAATATCTCTCTTTTGAAGCATCTTCAGTCGATCAATTCACGACCTCTATTATCACGACTAAAGAACAACAAAATCACCAAAAGACGCAGAAAAGTGAAAGGAAAAGAACCAAGAATACAATTGGTTACCGAATTGACCCAAAGCCGCAAACCCCCTCCTTATCCCTCCCATCCCCTTCGCCCCGGCCCCGCCCACGTTGTGCCTCAGGTGTGTCGCAGGACAGGGGCCGTTGCGAATCCCGCGTGTCAAAGCGCCGCCTCGTCCCTTTTACAGCCGCATTCTGCTCTGTCCGCACGCACACAGCGCCCTATTCATCCATATGTGGAGGCAATATACGGACGTAGCCAATGCGTCAATCTGCACCATCTGTCAGATATACATGACTTACACCCGAGCGCAGCCCTCGAGCCCACAAGTCCACGCGAGCGGCGACGTCAGAGAACTGAGCCACAGCGACACATGTAGAGCAGAAGTCGATCTTCGCCGCCTCTCCTTTTGCTCTCTCCTCTTGCTCTCTCACTCCTGAGGGTCAGCGACAAGAACCCGACCAATCCCGTGTTGTCTGGCCCTCCCATCAAACATCGATCAATCCTGCACAGCATCTTGCGTCTCGACAGAGGAGAACGCTCTTGACCGACCCCTGGCGATGCTTCTCCCTCTGCTTCCTCGCCAGTCTTCTCTCCTATCTCGAACCCTTCGGAGCTGACTGACTGACCATGTACTTGCATTGCCCCTGTGAAGATCTCCAAGTAGAAACTGTGCAACCCGTAGCTTGTAGAGCCCGCGAGGAAAGAGCGAACAAACAGGAGTGGAAAGAGCGATGGAAACGTGGGTGTCTGGGGAAAGAGCAGCCTGGTCTTGACGATTCCGAAACGCCTTCCTTCCAAACCTCCTGCACAGCAGTCTGCCTGTGTCTCCCCCTCTCTGTGTGCTTCTCCGATTCTCCTCTGTTCTTTCTCTCCCTCATCCTCATTCTCGCCGTCATCTTTTCCTTCTTTCGAAACTTTTCTCCTCCCATCTGTTTCTTGACCCATTGATTCTCGCCAATTCATCCGCATCAACATCATCGTCGATTACTTTGGTTCCCATTCTTTTCGTCTTCTCACCACCGGTCTCTTGCCTCATAACTCTTCATTCCTCGTCTCTCATCTCGCATATCTCTTTGGACTTTAGCCGCCTCATCTGTTTCGATCTTCGCCTCTCCCATTCTTCCAGTCTCTCAGCTTCTGCCTCTCAGTCTACCCATCTTGGGCGCCCTCGCCTTCACCTTTGCTCTCTCTCTCGCTTCGTCGTTTTGGCTTCCTCTACATCCGACGAGCATCTCTCATACTCGACCAGTCTATTTGCAATTTTGGTCTGCGTCGCTCTCGCAGTCCCTCAATTTTATTTTGCCGACGACTCTGGATCCCGTCCCTCCATCTCGGCCTCCCTTCTCTCTCTCGTCCCCCCTCGCCCTCTCGCCCTCACACACTCGCACACTCACATTCCCCTTCACTTCAGTCACCACCCCTCCCTTCCTATCTTCCGTCTTCCGTCCTACAGTCCAGTCTTCTGTCCGTCGCTCTTCCAGTCAGCCGTCTGCTTGGACTTTTCTTGTCCTGTCTTCTCTACTCGCCAAAGAAAACTATCCCGGCATCCGCCATTCTTCCTTCTTCAACAATTTTCTCACGATCAGCTTTCATGATCGTTTTCAACTGAATTGGCCCACGAGGCCCGCTTCCTTTTTCTTTCTTTCTTTCTCTTCGCGCGACTGGACTCGCCTGGTGTCGACAACCTTGTTTGTATACCTTTTATTCGCCGAACATCGACTGTTCTCGGTTTCTTTCACGGCACGGCTCGTCTGGACACGGCCACAGAAGACGGCGACATCTCACGATCGTTTCCCTCCCTACCCTGCCTCCTCCTCTCCTCATCTCCTCCTCTACTTTCGTAACCGCGAACGCGAACCGACGAAAGCATAATGTCGACCAACGCCAACCTTGCCTCCGGCCAGTTCATCACGAGCATCAACGGCAAGAGATGCACGGCCGTGCCAAAGGCGGGCGGCGGCGGTGGCAGTGCCGCGACTACTGCGGCCAACAACGGCAATGGGGGCAATGTCCAGGCCACACCCAACGCGGTGCAGGCGGCTTCGTCTTCAACTACTTCTGACAGTACGACCACCACTTCTACCTTGGTGACGTCAACATCAACATCAATATCATCTACCTCTACATCCACTACTTCCACTTCCACCATCATCTCTACCTCTACACAAGAAGCGAATGTGGGCCCAGCACCAGCGGTGCAACAGACCACAACCGATTCTCCCCCAGACACTACCACTGTACTTCCCACTAACCAGAATGTCCCTGCTACCTCTGCTCCCCAGCCACAAGCACAAGCACAAACTACTCCTGTAACAATACAGGCCAGTCAAGCTGATACCGGTGTAATAGCCACGTTAGCCACAGCATCGGCCACAACGGCCACAACAGAAACGGCAGCAGGAGCCGCAGCCGCGGCATCGTCAACTGGAGGAGCAGCGGCCGCAGCTAGTGCGGCCACGGGTACTCCTCTAAGCATCACGAACGGAAACGGCGCCGCCATTTTCTCAACGATCGCCGCACCTCCGGGTGCCACAGACGATGGATCTTCGACAGCAGCAGCGGCCGCGGCCGCTGGTGGTGATGGAAGCAGCCCTGCCCTGAGCGCTGTGACGAGCACACCTGGAACGAATCCCGAGACGACCATTGCCATAGCTGGAGGCGTGATTGGTGGCGTGGCGTTTCTGAGCCTGGTCGCGTTTTTGGTGTGGTTCTGGCGCCGTCGGATGAGAAAGAGACGCCGCAGCACTCTGCTTACACCTTTGTCGACGGATCCGGCTACTTTCGGTGGGCGGGGTGGCGGTGATGGAATTATGCGGAACGGTGAGAAGGGCGAATATGTCATCAACCGTGGCAGCATTGGACCGACACCAAAGACGGAGCGCATCAAAGCGACATTCGACTACAACATCCGGAGAATTAAGGGCCGCTTTGGCGATATGATGGCAAGCCGCGCCTCCAACGGCAGCGTAAACATGGACCGGGGCAACTCGCAGTTCATGGCGGCCAATAACGTCGGCGGCAGTCGTGATAGCAACACCACCAGCACCACGGAGAATTCCGATGCCGGAAATGGAGGCTACAGCGCAGCCGCCAAGGACAGGGTCGCAGGCTGGTTCGGCCGTGTTGCGGGAGCCGGTGCTGGACTCACATCAAAATTCCGCGGCGGACGCAATGCGGACGCAGACAGCCAAAACGAGAAGCGTGCTATGGGCGCACAGTCCAACAACAAGGATGGCCAGCCAGACTTCCTGACTCTGCTTGGCATGGACGAACGCGAACTGGAGAGGGCCGCTCAAAACAAAAAGAACAGCAAGAAGAAGCGGGCCAGCATGGACCGGGGTCGCTATGGCAGCAGCGGAAACAACGACTACCTGGGCCGCCTCAACATCGATTTCGACGATCCGTTTAGTGATACAAACGCCGTTGCCCACCAGTCAGCCAAGCCCGCGCCGCTAACCGTCAGCCAGGCGAACAACCCCTTCTCTGACGCAAACGCCATTCGCAACAATAACGGCGAATATTCGACCCTGAAGCCGAATACTTATGTGGCCGACATCCGGCGCTCCCGCGGCCAAAACGATCCTCTGGCCAACTTCCGGTCGGAGTCCATGTACCGGGATTCGATCCAGACGGTCAACACTGTCGACACGTCTGCGAAGCGTAACCGTTTTCGGTCAGATCCTTTTGACCTGGAACGCCCAGAGCTGCTTCAGCTCGGTCGCTCAACACCCAAGACTGCGACGTCGTCCAACATGAGCGTGGCCGGGTCATCGAACGCGCCGAGGATGTCCGATGGGTCCGGTAGTCGCCTCTCGGGTGGTGTCGGCACTGGCGAGATCCGGCGTCCTCGCGCCGCTCACCAACGCGGTGACAGCCTCACCAGCAAATACTCAAGCGGTGTGAGCATGGGCGACTGGAGCGACCCCGGCCCGGATGTAGGGCCGTCGGCACACATGTGGGGAGACAGCAGTAGCGACCGGCGGCGAGACAGCCCGACAAAGGGCCGGCAGAGGAGCAACAGCGATGAAAGCAGCAACAGCGTCGGAAAGGCCTTATAAAAGTGTGGAGAGGAAGAGAAGAAAAGAAAAAGAAAAAAATACTTTGGCAGGTAAAACATCAGTGGTGTGCTGCCGAGGAGGAAATAGTTCCCTGATCTGAGTTTATGTTTGCGACTCCAGCGATTTTTGTTTTGGTTTAATTCCTTATATGTGCCCTCGTTCTGTCCCTCTTTATTTGTTGTGTCCCAATTTTTTTTTTCTTTCTTGTCGCAGGGTTCTTATGTGACCGCGTCCCTTCGTTTTTATTATCTTTTTAAATCTACTTTCCAGGTGATGGATTTTTGGGAGGGGCAAGGAAACGGTGGGAAGAGTATTACACGAATACCCAGAAGTGATGGAAGGATGATTAAACACATGCCACGAAAGGGGGAAGGACGGCAAAATCTACCCTTTATTTACACTCGTTTTATATATCGGGATGTCCTCTCAATTTATTATCTTGATTACTTGTTAGGCTGCTAAGAGATGATGGGAGCCCCAAGACTAGGAATGAATACCGTTTGGAGTGAAGGCATAGCATCTCATGTCGTCTGCTGGTGGTCGGTATTTGTCATGTTCAATGATAGTCCATAGGAGAAGTAAAAAATCACACACGAATTATCTGAGAATATCGCGAGATTACGGAGTACGGGTTTGCCCTTTTCCTCTTGACATATTGATTGCCATTTTTATTCTCTGGACTATCTGCCTTATAGCACATTTTTATTCTGAGATACTTACTCGTCATTTGATTGATGATGCTTGCCAGCATTCTCAATTATAGCACGGCCAAACTTACATTGCTCTTTGACCGTCTTCACGCACCGCTGTTTTATTAAATGGCCGCTTTGGCCCGGTTTATCATTTCTATTTTACTTTATTATCTAAAAGACGGGTGGCACGCAGTTTGCAGGTTGATAAATTAATGGTGATACCCAAACTCTCTCATATCAACTGAATATTTTTTAAACGACAAAACTTAATTGAGAATCGAATGAGGGGAAAATGGTTTCCTAAGATTTTCTGTGCTACATTGAGCCGATGCTGACGAGCGTTTAGTTTGAACTATCGTATGTCGTATACAGGCAATTTGTCGTCCAGCTCCAAGGTGGAGTAATCCCATTGGTTGGGTGAAAGAAGATGATACTTTCGTCTCATTTCTCTATCTCACTGCAACTGGCTCACTCTCAGTCGGAACAGTGCAGTCTGGCGTCACTATTGCGCAAATTGCGCTAAAATAAAAATGTGTGAGAGAGGGAGAAGAGGATGGGAGAGAAAAAAGCGCTAAGTTAAGTGGACCCACTAAAATGTAGAACGATTCAATCGGCCACACCAAAAAAATGGGGCAGCGGGCAATTGGAACGCGTCTTTGAAGAGCTGCCGTGTCTGACGCGCGCGCTAAAACGCGAAAAGTCGCGTCGCAGCTAATTTTCAACCTCACCTCGTACTTTTTCTCGCCACGATCTTCTGCCTTTTCGACGTTTCTGGGCATGTCTCAACCCCACGACACGCGGTCGCCCTCTGCTCCCCGCCATTTTTTAATTTTTATTTTTAATACGCACTTTTGTGGTCGGTGTATGTGCGCGTGCGAGTTATGGGCCATCTTTATTTTGCCAGCTCACACGCTGCACACCCTCTTTTTTTCTCACCGTCTTTGTCGGGTGTGTTTTATCGGCTTGACCCGACCAATTGGGCTCAGTTTGAGACCACCGGGAAACAAAGGCTGGGAGAGGAGGACAGGAAGGATCAGGCAATGCCAAAAAGAGGCTTTTCAGCTCACATCGTGCAAGACTGGCTACATGTCACTCGCGGATCCAATGGAAGTATGAAGTAATTTGTTTTAGTTTAACTTTTTTTATTTCAAAATATTCTTGGTTATTTGCTTCTTGACTGTAAATTTTGTGTTCGATCTTTTGAACAAACGAGCTACATGAAGAAGATGCAAGAGGGTGCAAAGTACAAGTAGGAGTGGGTGGGCCGAGAGAGATAAGGTCAGAGAAGAACCCGAAAGGCCAAGAGTATCTCACACACACAAGCACACACGAGGTCCCATAATTGGGCCTGTATAATGTACACCGTAAGCACGTTAAAACGAGCAACAGGGTTTCATATATAATGGAAAACAGGAAAAAAGGCAAGAGAGAAAATAGAGAAGAGGAAGTAGAAACCGGATCGAAAAGAGGATCGAGCGCTGGGAAGCAGTGGGGGGACTGGGTTTGGGTGGGTGGCAGTGTGGATGTTTATGCACGCCAGGCAGGAAGAGGTAGAAAGAGGGGGAGAGGGGGGGGGGGGGAATGAAACGAGAAACAAAAGATGGCGCGGGTAACAGAGAATGAAAATGAATGTGCCCAGAGAGCGGCAATCGTGAGAAACGTTGATGAACAGGAGTGAAAACAAGAGACGCAGCATACGGTTGGGTGAAAAGAAATAAGAAAGAAACCATAAGCTTTCCGTAGAGTACCCAGAACCAGCCAGGTTCTCGCTGGAGGTATCATGCACATGAATGAGTAAAGCAGAGTGACAGAAAATAAGGATAATGTAAAGTAAAGGAAGGTGGAAGGTATTGGGTTTTGGGAACGGAGGGGTGATATTATGAGCGATCCAAACTGACATTAATGTGGAGGGTGTAGATGTGACATGACAAACGCCAAAAGATAGAAAACCAAAAGAGACAACAGCAGCGCTGAGCTATGCTGTTCACAGAGGGTCGTCAAACGTAAGCCGCCGGCGGGTGACGCTCATGGGCGTCTTGGATCCCAGCAGGTTGGGTGTCTTCCAAGGCTTTTGCGCTGGGCTGGGTGTGATGTTGACGAAATCGGCAAAGTCAAAGGCCTGGCCAGGCGTGTTGGGGAACATGCTGCCGCCACCCGGCGTAGTCATCATAGACGACGGTAGGGCCAGGTTGTTGAATTTGGACGGCGGTGTTGAGGGCGGATCCATGCGGCTGCGGCCGTTGGGGTTTGCTGGCGAGGGCGAGGCGGCAAGGAACAGAAGGAGGTCGGCGCCTTCGACGCCAGACTTTCCACCTGCGCCGTCGACCTGGTCGATACCTAGGCCGGTGTGGTTGTTCTCGTCGTCTTCAAGAATGTCGTTGCCAGTAGCCTTCTTCTTACGCCGACCGTTGCCATTTGGTAGGCCCCGGTGGCGCATGGGCGGGGTGCTGGGTGGCGAGCCAGCACGGGTGGCGTGGCTGCCTGCGACTGGCGATGTTAGGCCAGAAGCCGAAGGGCCCAGAGACATGCTGCTGGTGCGGAACGAGTGTGTTGGTAGGAGCTCGTCGTCGTCGCTGGACTGGGCGGCGTTGTAGTTCACAACCGACAGGGCATCGGCAATGCGGCGTGTGCCTGGGAACAGGGACACATTAGGCCCTGCTGTTGTTGTGAAATGCTGCTGGCGTCTCGGCTTGATGGGAGAACTGTGCGACAGCTGGTGGTGGTCCTTCCAGGATGCGTGGCCAGAATAGGAAGCCGCCGCGGGAGGCAGGTAGGACGAAGTCACCGGGCCAGAAACATGCCTGTTCGGGGGCGGCGAAGAGCGGTATCGTTTGCTAGGGCTCGACATGATGTAGCTCGCACGACGGCCGCCGTGGTGTTGGACGTGGTTGAGGTCGTCAAAGGAGGCCACGTAGGTCCGCTTGCGGTGGCCTGTGCTGCCGTTGCTGGAGCCGATGGCATCTGAGAAGAGTGGTGCCTTGAGCGGCGAGCTCATCAGTGTGCGGCCCGAAGGATAGGCGAGTTCGGATGTGCTGGACGAAGAGTCGGACAGGACGTCGCCGTCGGACCCCCGCTTCCGCCGCAGCTCGTCCTCGTACTTGGGCTCGATTACATCGAAGGAAAGGTCTTCCCAGCCATGGCGGGTTTTGAACTGGGCCAGGGCAAGGCGGTTTTGGAGTCGACGGGCCATCTGGAGAGAAGAAAAGAGGATGATTAGCAAGGCAAAGGGGTAGGGAGTAAGGAACAAGAGACACAGCATATGCTTGAGGGGTTGTTGAAAGACGTACCTTGCCCAGCTCTGCTCTCCGCAGAACTCGGTCGGCGACGACATCTGGTTGACTGTTGAACGTCGCCGTCGCGGACGGCATCGAGGTCGAGGCAATCATTGTTCTCCTTGTCTGGTCTGTCTGCTGCGGTATTTTAGCCTCTTTGTCTGCCCAAACAAGCGAGATCCAAATCTGTGAAGAAAGCGTTCGACTTTTTTTTCCGACGTTCAAGAGAAAGGTAGTTGGTCTGTGGGGCGTCGAAAGAAAGTTTTGGTACTCTGTAAAGTGGGCGGAAATTGCAGGTCGAGGGTGATTGGGTCCCCAACTGGGACTGGATGCGAGGCCAAATGGGGTCTCGCAAGACGCACGACGAGGTTCCGCAAGGCGCTTGCTGAAGCTTCTGTAACAAAGAGAGCGTGTGTAGGGGTCGTGTGTGGCGTGCGTTTGTGTCGTAAAATCCTAGACGGTGTGTATTATGCGTATTTTGTGAGATATGAGGCGGGCTTCGTCAACCACGGCCGTGTATGCGTATTTTGGGATTGTTCGTTGTGCCGGAGGACAAGAAAAAACGAGACACAAAAAGAATGAGAGAGAATTGGTGGGAGAAGAGAGAAAAGAAAGAAAGCGAGAAAAGAGGAGAAGGAGGCGGCGGCGGCGAGATGGGCCGGCCTAGTCTAGTTATCTCTCCTACTTCTTTCTAGCACTCCAGGATTCCTGGATTTGCAGCTCGCTGGGCTTGTCTGAAAAGGGCAAGGGAGGAGAGTCAGAGGGAGGGAAGGAAGGAGCAGCTGAGACGGGACGAAGGCAGACGAAGGAGAGACGACGGTCTGCAGAATTCGGCGGCGGTGTGCTGTCTGAAAAGAGCGTGTGCAAAACAAATAAAGGAACGATTGGGAAAGACGAGAGCAAAGTGGAAGCGGAAAGCGAGGGAAAAAGGAGAAGAGAGATGGAAACGAGCGAGGAACGAGACCGACGGACAAAATGAACAGCGTGAGAGCGGAAGGAGAAAGAGGTTGAAAGGCCCAGGAACGGAAGGAAGGGATGAGGACCAGCGATTCACGAGCGAGAAAAGCGAGCAAAGGGAAGGAGCTACAGGGCAGGAACGCACGCAAAAAGCTGCTAGCCAGTCGTTTTGTCTTACTCCGGATGGCCGGTGTCCTGGTCGATTTGGCAAGGGCGGCTAGCCAACCAAAGGACCCAAAGGCTGGGGGAAGTAGCGTAGCGCAGAGCGACCGACAGCAGGCAAAAAGAGCGGAGACAGGCCTAGCCTTCATCACCTACGGCACCGGGCCAGGGTTCCTTCGGGCCCAAGAATTTGAGTAGGCGAAAATGAAGAAAAAATGCATTCCGTGGAAACCGGCAGATTAGGTTACAAACCACTTAAACCAGCTGCTGCCAAACAGACGCCCAGGCCACTTTTATTGGGGGGGGGGACGAGGTATGGGAGACGGGTGGTATTACCGCGTGCGACAGGGCTCTTTTTTCACAATGCCTGCTATCTTATGGGTGGCTATCACTGTGCAAGTTACAGTGCCCCGGTAAGCCACCGGGCTTCCGTAATAATAGCACATGTACGGAGAAGTATGGCTGGTTGCCGTTGACAGGGCAGACAGGGTCTGAGCCAACCGGGCTTGGGTGGCCTAGCAAAGCCTGGTGAAATGTCCACTCCTGCCTCTTTTGCCCCGAGAGTGCGGAAAGGGAGAGAGCGCGGCATTGACCGACGATAGAGAGGGGAAGGAGGTGGTTCTCGACGAGGAAGGAGCAAGGGATAGAGAGACAGATGGCAGTTTGCTCCGAGCCTCCATAAGCTCCACCCCTGCCTTTTCAGGCGACCCTGACAACCGTTGTGCGGCGCCGATTGCCCCTGTAAATCGGCGACGGAAAGGGATAGAATGAGCAAGAGCTCGCGAGAGAAGTGAGGCTCGTTTGGACGCATGTAAAACTGGTCTCGTCCAACGGACCAGAAAAGAAAGAGAAAGAGAAAGAGAAACCCACCGGTGTGCTCGACCCCACGGCACGGACAGCCAAGAGACGCTGCAAAAGAGCAAAATACGAAGTATGAGCATGCGACATAACAGGGCCGGCCAGGGGTAGTTACACAGTGCAAGGTAAGATATCTCCAAAAAGAGCCACAGCCAAGGGCATCGCGGCTCCTCCTGCCAGTGGATGCAACGCTTGTGCCTTGCGCTGTAGAGCAATACCGAATCGTATGCAAAAACGGAAGAAGGAGCTCGGGGCATGGAGCACGCAGAATGGGGCAGGCGCACACACTCTACCACTGAACACTATCGAGTGCACTGTCTGGCGTGCCGCTTCCCAGACAACACATCACCAACTGTCCCGGGACCGAACCCCGGACTGCACGAGCGGTTCTTTTTTTTTTTTTTTTAAATTGGATGCACAGAGGACCGCAAAGTCAAAGCTTGCCGGGAAAGACAACCAACACCAACAAAAAGAGGAGGAAGAAACGAGTGATATGACTTTAACGTATTACTCCGTATTCGAGGGAGAGACAGTTTCGCAGGAGTGCAAATGTGGCCGAGGGGGGCACATGCGCAGTGACGGCACGCCTCCCTTTGGAATGGGCGGCTACTGCATAGTGGCTCGCAGATGTCTCGTCCGATGAGGGTAAAAAGGTCCCTTTTCATCCCTTGCGAGCAATTGGTGCAATGGGGGAGAGAGGGAGGCGCCGTTGTTGCATAACCCTTTTCTCGCACAACCAATTGACAGCCGACGGCGAGCCAATTGGAGAATTCTATTGTCTCTCTCCCCATCTCCTTTCCTGGGTCTCAGATTCAGGAGCGGGTACAACTCTGTGGCGTTCGACAAGAAATAAAGAGAGCAAGCCAAGGGCGGCAGAACCGAGGGTACTACTTCCCGATCGTTTCGCCTTGTGCGTCGTTTTGTTTTGTTCTTGTTCTTACTCTCACCTCTCTTGTGCCTCGTCTTGTGCGCTGATTTGCCCGCGGTGGCCTCCGTCGGTAACTTTAGCTGCATATGAGCCCCATCTTCAGCTGACAAGCTGTGCATGTATGGCACCCACAAAAAGGCAGAAAAAGAAAGAACAGGGAGGCTGGCAAGCATATTGTTGGCGAACAGAATCTGTCGTCGGGATGAAATAGGGGGCTTGTTTTCTCTTTAGATCAAGAACAGCGGTTTTCACTATCGTGGAAGGAAAGGATGGAAGGGGACACGCAAGGAACCCGAAATAGGGGCAACTGGCAGAACTATTGACAGCGGTTGTTGATATAGCAGAAAAAGTGAAGATACTGGTCGCACTGTGTAAAATACCACGGCCATCATTTTATCCCGTAGAAGCTTGCCTCGGTTTATCTTAATAGCTTGATGTAAGGGATATCCCATTATCCTGTTGTTGTTGACTTTCTGTTCTCGTGTTTCCCCGGCCATATTTTTGTTTCCGAAACAATGCCAATACCCGGTAGAGACCTTATTTATCCTATGAAGCCGTGGAGGAAGGAAACTGAACAGACGTGGAAAGAACGGGGTGATACAAGGCAGAGAGGATGAAGACACTTTGTGTGCGGTTGTCGCTGAGCGTTTGCCATACCTGATCTTCGTTGCATAGATTTCCCGTTGGGCCCCAAATTCTGGGTTGATTCATATGGAGGGTCAGTAAAACAGTTAAATGGATCTGTAGAAATTATTGCACACTGGGAACAACTGAATCAGAATGCAGTCTCAAGCGCATCGTGATCTCACACTGCACTAAGAAGCTGCCCCGTATTGAAAAATACGCCGTATCAAAAAGATCGAGATGCGGCCAGGCCCAGCAGGGGACGAAAATGAAAAAAAAGAGGAGAACATCTTCTGTTAGACCTGGTTTCAGCCGCTCGGTGTCCCCATCAACGCATGTGCTGAGCGGGCGACAAGGGGAGGCAGTGGGGAGAAGCAATTTAAATCCTTGCAAAAGCTGATAGAATCGGCGGTACGTCGTAGACGCTTTTTAGGGAGACAGTCTAACAAATGCCCAAGCCCTAGCGAGTTAAGGTACTTACCTTGTAATTACGACGCAGATGGCCAAAAGGGGGCAGGCGTGCAGATAAACCGTAGCATTGTCGAAATCAATGATGAGCTGATATGGCTTGGGCGGATGGGTATGGTGAACAACGACAGAGTAGCAGTCAAATTGGCTGAGGAGACTCGATAGTTTGGCAAGACTGCAAAAGGAGCTATTGCTAGCAAGAAGGGCAAACGATATTTTTTTTTTTGCAGCAATTCTAAATTTACGTCTTGACGGCTTGGCTATTGGGATTCCGCTGGAGCAGACAAGACGGCGGCTGTGTCAATTCGATGTCGACGCTGACCTTTCTCAACACCACTACTACTGGCCGTCGATCCTCGGTGTAGTGTGTTAAGCGGTGCGCGCTGGCGGGACAGTCTAAGTTGCCAAAATGGCAGCTCATCTCTTGGGATGCTAAAAAGGACCCGATCAAATCGCTAATTTTAGGCCGATCAAGATAATGTGCGGGTTCCTGGTTGTGGCTTCGTCTACTTGTTTCCGGCCGTCGTTCTTCGTGGCATCTCGTTTCTTCCTCTATCGAGATGCATATTTAATTGCCACATACGTGTTTTTTGCTGCTACCCTGTGGCAGAAAAGCACACGCAAAAACCATGGCACGCAAAATCAAAACTTGGCAAAGGAGCACGCAGATAGTCGACTTGATTTTCGAGAGATGCCCCTGAACGTGGGCGAGGTACTCCGTACTCAGTACAAGGGTATCCATTCATTCTAGAGCTGTTCATTTGAATTACACGAGTACGCTGACTACATAATGTCCAGTGTACGTATGTCGTACCTGGCCATCTTATGTATTCTGATCTTTCATGTTGACAACTCCCAAGTTGCCGCCGTTTCCCCATTTTAGTCTCGAAAATACGATATCAAGAAGTAAGAATGGAATCTTTAGTAGTCAACTTACTGTGGTAACCTCTATAGGCCTCACGATCTCACAACCAACCACCCACCCACTACGTAAGATACAGGGGGCGTTCGGAGCATGGACTTACGATTGCCCAGCATCGCTGCTGTCAATTGAGGATTCGCAGAGATGTTGGTTTGTCTGCCCCTTCCACGGTGACAGGTTGCACAGCTTCCCCGCTTGAAAAGATAAGATACATATGTGTATGGAGACACCTGCTCGGGTACGGATGAGAATACGGATGAGTACTTGTACGGAGTATCTTACCATGTGTTCTGTCGCAGTGGCAGGTAAGAAATGGCGCCATCCATTATTTCTGTGTCCATTTTTACAACACACGGAATACAACAGAGCAAAAGGACGGTAGCATCCGTGACAACACAGAAGTCTCTGTATTGTTGGTCTGGTCGTGGGCTCCGTGCTCTGCCCATACGTCGTAGGGCCAAGACTCCCAAAGACAGTTAAATTACAGCATCAGACGAAGGAGCTGCAGACGATAGGAGACGCCTTCCAGATGGCCCAAAAAGGCTGAAAATGGCCCGCGAGGCGCAAGATGCCAGGGGGACGAGGCAAAAGGGCTGCACGTAAAATTGCGTGGCTTGGCCGGGGTTCGACAGAGAGTGTTTTGCGTTTTGACGTTTCTGGATTTCCGTTCTATCCAGAATCGGGCCACGTTCTGTCCATGCCCTACTATGAGTTCCCAAGGCTGTCCCTGCCAGGCTGTTTTATCAGCCGCCGGTGGGCATATCCTGGCAGCCTCGAGACAGGAAACAAGAGCCAGAAACAAGAAACGACAAACGACCACGCTGCTACCCGGCCCGTCCTGAGCCTGGGAAGATATACCCCAAGCACTTGTTTATTGCTTGTTTTTCGTGTTCGTCCCTCTCCATTCTTCCTCATTTTGCCTTGTTTCCCTCCCCGGCTTGGCAGGTCCATCAGCGACTCGCTCAGCCTTTGCCAGGTTTTCCGGCAGCATCGGGCGGCCTTGGAACGTTCTTCAACATGTCTGCAATTTATATTGTCGTAACAGAGGACAGGGCACACGATCACACTCTGGATAGGCGGCCGATAGACGACACCATAATTATACGACATAGTACGCGCCGATTTGTCGATGTGTATGCCGTATCGAATGCCGTGATACGGAGTATTATTCACAGCATGAGTGTGTGCCCGCCTTTGTCCTCCCCTTCCTGTCGAGCCGTCCTCTTAAATACTTCGTACGAACAGATAAGCCGGGCTCACCAGGCTCTGGATACAGACAGAGAGAAAGGTCTCTGAATATCGGATCGCCGCTCGTCCAGCCAACCAAAACGGCCGGGGCCTGGCTCGCTGGGTAAGCTCTGTTTTGATCCTCATCCTCCTAGCAAAGGTCAAACACGAACCACACCTAAAGCAGGCAAGACACAGCTGCTCCACCCACACGGCCAAGCCCCACCAGAGCTGCAAGTCTACCAGTCTGCACACCAAAATGCAGCAATTCAACAGTGCGGCAATCGATCAAGCCCACCGCACAACAGCCACCGCGCAATTCCACGCACACCCACGTATAAATACATACGCTATTTGCTGGCCACGCAAGCTATTCGCACGCTTTGTCTGCTCTCCCTCCGCCGTACCGTGGATCCGTCGTAGGTTTTTGTCTTGTCTTTTCTATCTCTCGCTAAATCGATCTCGTCTTTTTGAGGCGTCTGGCCCCGCCACGGCTGAAAAGCATGAAAATTGACAGGAGACCAAAGAGGCAAAGAAGGGACAGAGAGCCAAAAAAACAAAAAAAAAAAACAAAAAAAAAACATCGGCTAGAGGCGAGCACGCCAGTGCCTGTCGTTCCTTCCCTTGCTTGGAATCGCTCTCGCCTCCTCGCAACATCGTGCCTCGTGCCTCCCCCTTCCCTGTGCCTTTTTGCTTGGCCCCCCTTGGCCTGGGCTGTTGCTTATTCTGTCGTGTCTAACTGTCCCCTATTTTCATTCCACTGAACGCCTTAGGGCCTTTGCCAAGCCTTTTCGTCCTTTTATCGTCAAGCTTTTCTGTCTTTGCATCGTGCCTCGATTCTGTGTTTAATCCTTGTTTTATGACAGCTTTGCTCGTCCTCCGTTCTCGCATCTGTCACCACCCGTCGCTTGTCTCTCCTTGCGCTCCTTTCACGTCTGGAATGCCCCTCTGCTGCGTTGCCTGCTCTTGTGTCTCTGTCAACTCGGCCCCCTGCCTAGTAGCAAGAAGCGATCCTTGGCAGTTTTCTGGTTCGGTATTTCGGTGCCCACAGCTGCTCTGCTCTGGACTGGCCAGGCCGACGTCATCGGTCTTGAACTCCAAAATGCCTCTGAACAGATGCTCCGTGACGCTTCGTTGCAAATCTCTTCTCCTCTTTTCCCTCTTCTCTACGTACCTCTCTCGCCTCTTTAACCAATGCAGCGGCCGCCCGCTCTTGTCTACTCTTGTCTACAGCCGCCAAGCAAAAGCTTCCATCCACTTTGAGAAATCTGTCCAGCAAATACCTGCTTTTCGTATCTTGTCTCTTTGTAAATTGGCCGTGGCTTGTCCATCTCTTGCTAGCCCCTTCCCTAATTGAACTTGAGCATCGGCAGCTCCCAGCCCGACCCTCCCTCTCCAGGCGTGCCACTTTTCGCTGCCCTTCCTTCCTGTTTCGATATTCGACTTGTTTTTGCTCCTGCCTTCTTTTCACTTATCTCTTTTCTTTTCTTCCCCCTCTTTCTCTTTTTACTTCTTCTATCCCCTCCCTCTATTTGCTCCTCTCGTTTGCTCCTTCCTCCCCTTCTCTGTCGCCCTCTCACATTTCCGTCGTTCGCTGCCCTCCCTCCTCTCTTGCCCTTCCTGCCAACTGAAAAGGCTTTGTTTTTCCTTTGCCCCTGGCCAAAGGCCCTTCTCCCCATTCTATCTATCGAATGCACTAGGAAAGAGCTCCCACCTACTTCGGCACCTTCCAAGGCTTTTTTACGGACCTGAAAAGCTAGTGCCCTTCTATCTGCCCTGCTTCATTTCCTGTCTCTCTCTCTTCTATTTTCTTTCTCGTTCACTGTCTCAGCTCTCACTTAGCTCGCCCCTATCCTTATTCCCTTTTCACTCTCAGCGGCGCTTGAATTCTCCATCTTTCTTTTGAGGAAAATATCCTCTTCCTCTCTCTCGTTTTTTTTTTGTTTTGTTTTCAAACCACTTTTTCCCGCCAGGAACGCCTCAGTTCGAACAAAGTGAGTTGTTGGAACGGCGTCTCGATAATTCCATCTCGAATAACACACCAATTCCCCTGCGCCCCGAATCGATTTCTCGACCTTTTTTAGCCGCTACTTTAAGCGGCCTGCGCGCTGGACGGAACCGGCGATCAACGCACCTTCAACCGCCACAGTGGTACCAGCATTCCACTGCAAGACAGTCAGCAACCGCCTCGCTCGCCTGGCTGGCAGGCGAGTAAGCGAGAACGAATCGCATCACAAGGACCGGCCGAGACAGGCTGAGGAAAAGGCGGGGGGAGAAAGAAAAAGTGAAAAGGACAAAAGAAAGAGTGAAGAAAAAAATAAAAGAGAAAAAGAGAGGGGAAGAAACAGGGAAAGAAAACAAGACCAGGAACAGGAGGCGGATTTGCTTCCTCGTTCTCCTCATCACCATGGCGCCATCCTTCCTTAACATCCGACAGCTTCGTAGGAAATCCAGAGCCAGCTTCAGGACCGAGAAATCTACAGACACGTCTAGCGACGGCGGTCACAGCCACGGCACGACTCCAACTAGCGGTTCGCTCACGCCGCCTTCCCTTGGCCACCAATCCGATCCCAACCTACACCTCCAGGCCCGCGGTAACACAACACCTCCTCTCGTCCCACCATTGCCGCCGCTTCCCTCCTCCGCGAGCTCGATCTCTCTCAATACAAAAAGATATAGCGTCAACGGCATGGCTGGCCTTGGATCCCCCATGACGAACGGGAGCAGTCGCACGCTTCCCGTTTCGCCCTTCTCCCCGCGCATCACCAACGTCGCCGACAACTCCTGGGCCTACCAAAAGGTCCTGATCATCAACGGTACCATTGGCGACGGCAACCAGCAGAGCCTCGACGGCCTCGTCACAGTGAGCCGCCTCGACGATGGCTTCCCACCCGTGCAATGGCCCGTGACCGAGTCGCATTTCAAGGCCCTGGTGTACCTCATGCCTGGCGCCAACAAGTTGCGCTTTGATTTTGCCAGCCCCAAACTGGCCAACAGCGGCACCTCCAACCCCATCCACTCCTCCTACCTCACCCTGCACATGGTCCCGCCGACCGGCTCGCCACCACTGCAGCTGGCCATCCTCCTGGCCAAGGACTCACCCGGCACCTTTGATGCCGTGCCTGCCCGTATCGAGCGCGAGGGCAACGGCCTGGAGACGGCAATCCGCAAGTTCCGCATGGCGGCATATCTGTGGCAGAGCTTCACGGCTGAGCAGATGTGGCGCAACCGGCTCGGCCGCCGCGTCTTCCGGTTCGAGGAGGAGTGGACGCAGGGCACCACCAACCTACGGGACCGCGAGTTTGGCCAGATGCGCTCCGAAGCGCGCATCCACATCATCCGCACCGACAAGACCATCGCCGAGATGCGGAGTCTCGACAATGCGCAGCAAAATGCCAAGGCGAAGAACCGGGACGCCCTTTACAGTATCGCGATTGACGCCGTCCGCAACTACTTCCAGCCCAAGGCCGGCCAGACCATGTATGTCTCCGTCCTGCTCCTCGACGCCCACTGGGACAAGGGCGCTCAGATGATCACCGGCCACGCGGCCCTCGGTGGTGGTGCCGGCGACATTCGCGTGGGCGTCTTCGGCTCCCACGGCATGCAGAGCTACCCGACGTGCTTCGAGGAGGTGGTCCCTGCCTTTAGCGACTGCACACCGACAGATCTCAACTACGTGGCCAACGACGCCGGCGAGTCGGGCAGCTCGTGGGAGGCGGCCAACATTGGCATCGGCGCACACCTGCACGAAACGGGCCACTTGCTCGGCCTGCCCCACCGCGAGAGCGGCGTTATGCTGCGAGACTACGTCCGGTTCAACCGCAGCTTCCTCACGCGCGAGGCGTACTCGACACGCACCAAGTCCAAGGGCGGCCTGGTGCTCGAGAAGGACGAATGCACATGGCACCGTCTTGACACTCTCCATTTCCGCACGCACCCCTGTTTCCGTCTACCCAACGACGCACCTTCGCAAGTCGACGACAGCGTTCAGGCCTGGCCGATCGAGGGCAACTGTGTGGCCATCACGGCTGCGTCGGGCGTGGCGTATATTGAGCTGCACGCCGAGGGTGACAGTGTGTGCAAGTCGTGGATCGAGTACCCGCTCGACAACGGCGCGCCATTGCAGCGGCAGGTGGTGCTGACCGAGCAGGAGATTCGGAACCGGTTGCCCGAGGCCAAGCGCCGAAAGGACCCCATCAAGATCGCCATTCGGTCGTGGGGCGGTGGCACTCTGGTGATTGACGACGTGCGCCACCTCGTGTCCAAGGAGTCGTCGACAAAACTGAGTGGCGGCATCCTCATGGGCAAGACGGCGTACCGCAGCGCCAAGTTGGGCCGCGGCCAGATGCAGGGCACCCAGGCCAACGAGGTCATCTTCACGAGCGCGCAGCAGCAAAACCGCGTGCTCTCACGGGTCGTGTTCTACCACGGCCGGGCCCTGGACGGGGTGGAGTTTGTGTACGACGACGATTCACGGCAGCTGTTTGGCAAGCGCGGCGGCAAGCCGGGCGGCGACACCTTTGAAATGGGTAAGCCCTCGCTCTACTTTTGACCAATCTTCTTTTCAAGATCGATTTCACTAACACCCTCTTTAGACGTCCGGCGAGGTGAATACATTAGCGGATTCAATATCCGTTCAGGAGCCTGGATCGACGGCATCCAGATTCTGACGAGCTTGGGCCGGCGGTCTCCCATGTACGGCAACGCCCACGGCGGCTCTGGGTACGTTCTATGACCACTCTCTCCTGTGATTGTAATTCGACATGCACCACGGATACTAACAGCACAGACACACTTTGATTCCACCAAGAGGATACACCATTTGCGGCGTGTCTGGCTCCTGCGGCGCCTGGGTCGACGCGTTTGCCGTCCTCATCACGAAATAAGCTTGTTTGAGCCTTTTGCTGCCCTTTTCGCGTCTCGCCGCACCTTCTTTCCTTGCCTCTTCTTTCCTTCTCCCTTTTGTTTCCTTTGTCTTTGCATGCCTGCATGACCTTGTTTTCTTTGCACATACACATATACACATAATTACGTATACATACAGGGGGTCAAACAACAAATGGGTTTTTTTGTGTTTTTAATTGGTAGATGGAAATCGGAACAGCCGTGTTATAATACTATAATACCTAGGCTTGGGTATTCATAATTACACCTTCCCTGGTTTTCTCTCATGATTCGTGCTTAATCTTCACTTTCAGTCGTCTGTGAAGGAGCTGAATCGTAATACGGCGCATTTGCCTTTTCTTTCGGCGTAGCAATCAATTAAAAAGGTGGTGCTTCTACGACGTACATAAAGTAGGCTTGAAAAGGCTCTACTACGTCGTACGTCGTGTTAATACCATATGTACAACTACCAGTCTTTTTGGTGCGGGGACGTTGTATGACGACAGGGCAATTGTGGCTGCGTGAGGCGAAACAGGAATAAAATAAATGGAAATGGGAAATCGCTGATATCATAGGTCTCGGACCTTTTGGTGCTACGGCCAGGGGGTTTCTGTCACAGAAGGGCCTAAGAAAAGCAGGCTCCAATTCTGTTGGAGACCAGGAGAGCTCTGTTCCTCTTTCTTTGTACTTGTACTTGTATGCTGTTGCACTGCCACAGCGACCCCTCCCCTTCCAGCTCCAAGCAAGGAGGGCGCCTGTGCAGCAAAAGAAAACCCAAAAAAGAGAGCAGGAGGACAGATTTTAGCGCCATCGGGTAAAATCACAAGCCAAAACGAAAGCGAAGGGCAAAACGAGAGAGGTCGGGTGGCTTGGAGCCTGGGCAGCAGGACAGCAGGGCAGCAGGACAGCAGGGCAGCAGGACAGCATTAATATGTCGTAGCCTCGAAGGTCTGGCCGGGTCTTGTTGCCCCCACCTCCTTCCTTCGCATTGTCCCTCTCTGTTCTCCTACTGGGAGAAGGAAGATTGGGCGGGAAGCTGCAAAGCTACGTAAGGAATGAGGAAGAAGCCATAAACTCCGTCAACTTTATTTACCCAGCCTGCGAGAGCTTTTCTCCCTTTTCTTTTGACCGCCTGCCTGCTTTGACAACCTGTCCTTGCTACTCTGCGTTAGCGCACTTTATTTATTTTTTGCGTCAGTTACGGAGTAGTCCTGCGCTGTTCGCCGCCTGCTAAAATACAGGGCTTTCATGAACGTCAACAGTTTTCAGTCCTCAACCAACAAAAAAATAGAAAATACTTACGGATATAGTGCATCGCCTCCCCCCTTCACCGGTTCTTTCTTTTCTGCCTTGCTGCAAGCTCCCCTCCTTCCCAACCTCTGAACCTGGAAGCGCACTCTGAAAACTGAGAGCAATTGCGACAGTTTACTTCCTTCTTTTTTTCTACTGAGTACAGTCGGCATCAGCAAGCTCCACCTTTTCAGCCCTCTCCTTCCTTTCTCGTCCTCATCCTCTCACTCTCTCCTTCCTTCCTTTTCCTCTCCGCCGCCAGCCTCGACGACCGGCCCCCCCGTGATCTCCTCCGCGATCTCCTCCGCCTCTTTACTCGCCTCCCAGCTCACCAACCCGCCTCCCCTCCATGTCTAGACGGACCTCGGCCATGGCGAACGGCAGCAGCGACAGCTCCGTATCGGCCAGCGGCAGCGCCGAGTTCAGCCAACCAGGTACGCATACGCCGGCCTCTCTTCCATCTCTTGCTTCTCGTTATCCCCTTGCTTCTGGTCCTCTCCTTGCTAACTGAAAAGTAGCCTACGACAAGCAGAAGATCCTCCTGTCGACGGACCCCGGCCACTTCTCCCTTGTGCGCGCCCTGCACATGGCCGACTTCATCACAGAGCTCAACGGTATGCCACGGCTCTCCCGCGCTCTGCGTCCCCCCGGCCCTTTTACTAGGAAATCTCGTACTGACCCGTTCTTCCCCGTCTCTCTCTCCAGGCCTCTGCGGTATTCTCTCCATCTTCTCCTCGCTGCGGTACTGCATCGACCCGACATCCCGCAGCAACCTGTGGATCGCCCTGGCCCTCCTCCCGCTCGGCCTCTTTTTTGACGCCATGGACGGCAAGGTCGCCCGGTGGCGCAAGAAGAGCAGCATGATGGGCCAGGAGCTCGACTCGCTCGCCGACCTCATCTCCTTTGGCGTCGCCCCCGCCGCCGTCGCCTTTTCCATCGGCATCCGCTCCACCCTCGACCACGTCCTGCTCGCCTTCTTTGTGCTCTGCGGCTTGACCCGCCTCGCCCGCTTCAACGTCACCACCGCCGTCATCCCCAAGGACAAGACCGGTAAGGCGTCCTACTTTGAGGGCACGCCCATCCCCACGAGCCTGGGCCTGGACGCCCTCATGGCCTACTGGGTCAGCCAAAACTGGATTCTGGAGAGCCTGCCGCTGGGCACCTGGTTTGCGGGCACGGCATACGAGCTGCACCCGATTGCGCTGCTGTTTGTGGTGCACGGCTGCCTGATGACGAGCAAGACGATCCACATCCCGAAGCCGTAAAGCGGGTAACGACGAGCTAAGCAGGTGAAGAAGAGGGGGTGCGTGCAGTGGTAGAAAGACCAGCCGAGTCGGTGAATGGAGTTGGCCTTGGGCTCGGTTGGCGTAGGTCGGGCTCGGTGACGTTGACATGATGCAAGCGTGAGCAAACATACAGGTGGTTCTGTCTTTGCATAGAAGAAGGCCTTGGTTTTTGGCTATATTTGCCCTTTCTCATATCCTTTCTCATTCTTTTCAATACTCATATCCTCTCCCCTTTCCCTCCCCTCCCCTCCCCTCCCTTCTCCCACTCGAATCGCTTCAACGTTTTATGTCTGGGTCATATTGGCGATTTTTTTGCGTTTGCGACCTTTTTTATACACGGCATTTTGTGAAATACTACGAAACGAAAGAAGAAAAGAAGTAAAAGGAGAAATATGACAGCACATCGGCGTCGGGACAGAAAAAGGACATGGGCGCTGTCATCTAGGTTTTGTTCAACAGGATACCAAATTGACGGCTGTATTTTTATGTTATTTTTGTTATTTTTGTTATTTTTGTTATCTTACTGTTTTTGCTTGAGGACGTGTTCCAGAAAAGCATAGAAACATTCCGACACAATGCTTTAGCCGTTGATCGCAACCATCTTCTGAAGCAACAAAGAAAGGCGAAAGGCTCCGGAGAGCGGACAGGCACGCCAGTTCGTGGCCGGCAGTTAGTAGCTGATTCGCTCAGTATTAATTACCTGTATTGCAGCGCTGCTATGTGCACCTGCCTGCCCCTGGCCAAATCTTACGTAAATCAAGAGCACCCCGCAAACTGCCAGCCACAACAGCCGCCCACAGGTGCTCAGTACCCTGTAGCACGCCACTGTAGACTAGCCGTGTCGCGGGAAACGGTCCTGGGTCGCCACTTCCCAACTGGACCCAGCCGTCGGTATTTTGGACCGCATCGCCAGTAAATTCGCAATCCAACGGTTCCTTGGACATAAACATTCGTCACGATCTTCCTGCATCCTGGAGGGGACAACGCACGAGATCCGACAATACCTTTTTGACCAGCATCTGTTTATCATATCTATTTGTCATTCGTCTTGTCCCCCTGTTTGCATTCGCAGACCTTCCTAATAGCCTTTACGTGTACGCACCGACCATCGGCTCCTTTGCGCCCAACATTTTTTGGCAGGCGAAGCCCCTCCTCCACACGACCATCCCCCTCCGCATACGGCGGCCGCCAGCAGATAACCGTGGCGCATGACCGCAGCCACGCATCTCTAGCCACCCGCGTGGACCCGGTCCCCGGCCACCTAAGCGTCCCCTGCCATGGCGTCCTTCGACGACGTACCTGACGAGCTCATCGTCCACATCCTCTACCTCATCCCCTCCACCGACCTCGCCGACTCCGTCCAGCGCCTCTCCCGCCGCTTCTACCATCTCTGCCAGGAGCCCAAGCTCTGGCTTGCACGATGCTACTCGGACTTTGGGCACTGGGCGGCGCCGTCACGTGCGCGCCTGGCCCGCGCCGGACGCCCCAACCGCGGGCCCTGGAAGCAGATGTGGCTGGAGCGCCGGCGCGGGGACGCCAGCACGGCGCGGCACTTTGAGCGCGTGCTGGCGTCCAAGGTGAACCGCGTGCGCCACCTCGAGGCGATCTGCCGCCGCGGGCTCAACGCCAAGGACTTTCTACTGCAGCAGTACCACCTGCCCGACGGCGCGGCCGACAATGTCCTGGCACGGCGGTACTATGCAAGCACGGCACTGGCCAGCATCCACCGCGGGATGGCCATCGAGGAGTGGTGCAAGGTACTGTCCGAGTCCAATGGGTTCCGCCAGCTGGACCGTGCCCTGGGTGCATTTGACATGTTTGTGCTGCACGACGCCGACGAGGACATGGATCGCATCGAGGTCCTGTTTGACGAGCTCGCCGATGAGTTCCGCCGCGCCCACCAGCACCCGAGTCTCGACACCATGACTGTGCGCGAAAAGGCGCATGCGCTTGTGCGCTGGCTGCGCATGCGCAACCTGGTCGGCATGGCCGACCCCAGTTTCCACTATCGCAATGTGCGCAACTGCCTGATCGGCCACGCGCTGACCGACCCGGAGCACCCGTCACTGCCCATCATCTCGAGCGCCATCTTTGTGAGCATCGGCGAGCGCATCGGCCTGCGCACATTTTGCTGTGCCGTGCCGGGCCACGTCCATGCCACAATCCTGGCGTCTCCGGGCGAGTCAGTAGACGGCACGCCACTAACCCCCGAGTCACAGCAGCCGCAACGACCAGGGCCGCCCATTGTCCGGCGGCTGACGCTCCAGGAGCGCATGTTGATGGGTGACGGGACGGAGGAAGGTGGGATGGGCGGCGATGGCGTCGGGGAGGGCGAGCGTGAAGGGTACAACGGGCCGTCGTCATACTCACTCCCATCCTACGCAGTGTCGCCCATTGCGATCGCGGCCGCGACCACACCCCAGGTCTCCACCAGGACCTTCCAGTTGCAGCAACTGTGGGCATCGTCACCGCACGACTCGGGCGCGATCATGCAGATGCTGCGGCAGCCGGCGTCGCTCCCAGACAACGGCGAGCGCATGTTTCTCGACCCGTACAACAACGACCAGGAGATGTCGCTGGCCCGTCTGCGCCAGAGCATCGCCGAGATCGACTGGGGTATCATCGAGAACCGCGACGTGCACATGCTGCCCATGCCGACGTCGGCAATTGTGCTGCGAGTGGCTCTCAACCTCGAGGCCAGCTGGACACACGCAAACCAGGTGTCTAACGTGGCCCAGCTGAGCGCCGACGCGCGGCGGCTGCGGCGTGGCGACCCAGACATGAACCTCGAGGCCCTGCTGTACGCGACCATCTGGGCCACGGCGCTGATGCGGCCGCTCGACAGCCCCGGCTGGGACCGCTACTTGGACAGCCTGCTGGCGCGCTTTGCGCACTTTTACAGCGAGGACGTCTGGATCATTGCCAAGTTCTTGCTGCCACTGTACGACCGGTACGTGGAGCTGAGCGGCGGCAATGGCGGTGATGGCGTTGGCGGCCTTCTTTCTCGTCTTGCGGCTGGGCGTGTTGCTGACAACAGTAACAACAACAACAACAACCAAGACGACGATCTGCCGCTACCACGACGCCACAACGGGCCACCGCCAGCCATCGCCAACGGCGCTAATGACAGGCAGGAACAGCAGCAGCGCCAGCGCGGGTGGACGGACCCGCGCGTCATGATCAAGATGGTGTACAACCTCGACCAGCGCCAACCCCTCGTCAGCCGCCGCTACACGCAGGACATTTGCGACAAGGTGCTCTTCCGCATCGGCCAGGTTTTCCGACATCGCCGCTTTGACTACATTGGCATCATCAACGGCTGGTCGCCCGACGACCCGACGTCGCTGCCGTCGCCCAACAACATGTCCATGGCCGAGACGGCCACACCCAGCGACGCTGAGGACAGCAGCGGCAGCGGACGCGGTACACCCGTGAACGTACCTAACGGTGGGCTGCTTGCCGACACCACCTCCGCTGCAGCCGGGTCGGCAGCAGCAGCAGCACCACGGCGGCGCAAGAAGTCAGCGTTTTATACATGCCTGCGGACGGGCGTCGAGCGGCAGGTAGTGGCGCAGCGCAACATTGAGATCGTGACGGACCCGGATCTGATCCCGGAGGCGCTCATGTTTTTGGCGGGCAAGCACTTTAAGCGGTTCGACCGGGCGACGTGCACGTTTGTGTCCAACTTGCGGGAGTTTTACCCGGACGACTGAGTAGTGAGGGGTAAAAAAAGTCACAGGGGACGAGCAAACGAGAGTTTTGTTTTCAAAATAAATAGCAAGGCGCCATGGGACTGCACATCCGCATTTTTTTCTCCCAATAGCATTTATATACACAGGGTTGGTAGACCCATCTTTGGTTTTTTTACATTTGTTGTTCTTGGTAATTAAAGACAGTGCGCTGTCATCAGACACCGTAACCCCCAGGTCGTCGAATGCCCTGTATCCGACCGAAACCTAGGAAGAAAGTGGTGGATTTATTAAAAAGCAAAAAAGGCAAATCGCCAGATCGTATGAAAATGAAAAAGACAGGCAGAGACAGAGTCATGACAGAGAACACAGACAAGTAGCAAGCGTAGAGGTGGCAAAACGTGATAACTGCCCTTTTCATCCCATCTCATCGCCCTCAATGATCGGTTCGTCAGGTTCTCCGGTGGCCAGTCGCTGTAGTATGCCCTTGTCGGCCAGCTTCTTGAGCCAGCTGTGTACCGCTGGTGTGTAGTCGCCTTTTCGAGCGGCGGCGCGGCGAACACCACCATCGTCTTCGTCGTCGTCGTTGGCAGTGGGAGCAGAAGCTGTTGCAGAAGGATCGCCCTCGTTGGTGTTGCTTGTCCCATTCGTCTGGTTTGCCCCGTTGGCCTCACTGTATTCGTTCGTCTCGTTCGCCACATTTGCCTTACTGGCCTGACTTGCCTTCTTGGGCGTGTGGCACAGCGCAAGCAAGCTAAAGACGGCCGTGTCATCGTGTGTAGCGTAGTTTGCCATGCGCGTGGCGATGCGTTCGCGGGCCATTTCTGTCCAGTCGCCGTCAAAGGAGCCTTCAGTTCAGTTAGCAAACCAGTTCAACCAGCAAATCCACTTTGTCACGACCACGCCTCCGGCTTGACTCACCCAACTTCAGCGGCTTCTCTTGCATGCCGTTGAGCTCCCACACGTCGTTGCCCATGGGGACATAGGCAATAAAGTGGAACGCCGCCTCGTCTTCGTCGGCGGGCTTCTTTCTCTTCTTTTTGCTGTTTGCATGCTTCCGTTTGGCCTTTTTGCCGGCTTCGGCCCACTCCAGCTTAAGCGAGAGGTCGGACATGA